>JAOTOL010001473.1:717500-1178235 GCA_034440575.1 Imbricaverruca yamaguchii
GTCGTGGGTTGTGGCAGCGGGCGTGGCTTGGTCACAGCCCACCACTCTGCCCGGTCCGGTGCGTAGTTTGCCTCCCAGTCGTCACCTGTAGTGTGACCTGACCTCTGATCTGCTCCGATTCCGGTGTACACCATGAAATTGCACGCCACCACTCCCGTTATTTGTATGCTAATTGTAAATAGGCATGTAGCATGGCGATAGTCGAGCCTGGTGTGCGGCCGGGGAATTAGTGTGTCTACTCGCCGTCAGGTGGTGATAGTCGGCAACGGAGCCGTCGGCAAGTCGAGTATGATCCAGCGTTACTGCCGTGGAACCTTCACCAAGGAGTACAAGAAGACCATCGGTGTCGACTTCCTGGAGAGAATGATAGAGTGAGTATCGACATGTCGACTTTGCCAAGTCCCGGCCACAGTTGCTTGACAGCGAGCATCGGCAGCCTGAACCGGAAGGGGCGGATTTTTGTATATGCTTTCGCGGTGGTTGGATACCTTGGATCTTCAGGAAGCATCCATGTAATTAGCATAGAATATAATGGAAGAGACCCCTTGCAATGTTAGAACTTATCATTGTAATTTAAATTGCAGGATCGGATGATTTTCCGGCACAGGTCCAGTGAGGTGCACGAAGTTCCTGCTTAGTTTGGGATAACGGTGACAACATTTGATGCTCTGTCCCTTCGCAGCTACCTAAGGCACGCGCAACCATATCTAATATACGCCTTAATTCAGAAATACCAGAACGTAAACTTCGCATGAAGATGATCTGATTTTACAGTGATCTTGGTCTTGAGCTGGTGCACTGTTTTCCTGGTGCTGGCAAACAGTGAGCGAACATACAGTAAGCAAACATAAACATAAACTGTTTATGAGAAGCCACATAACATACAAATAGTTTACATAGCACGCATGTGTCCCCACATGACTTCTAATGAGATAGGGTGGAGTTCATGTGTATGTCATGCTGATAAAGTATAGTGTAGCCAGTCGTGTTTATTGACACGCATCTTGAATAGGAACGGGCGGAGAGGGTGTTAATAGTTCATTTCTTTTTCCGTGCAACGCCATATAATGCAATGTTATGTAATGCTGGGTGAGATGTTAAATTACACGAAGCGTGAACGAGATGTATCCACAAGTCAAGCCACAACCGACCTCCGTGCCGAGCCACCACTCGACCATCGTACCAAGCCACCACCGAACACGCTGCCAGACCACAACCACTCGACCATCGTACCAAGCCACCACCGGACACGCTGCCAGACCACAACCACTCGACCATCGTGCCAAGCCACCACCGAACACACTGCCAGACCACAACCACTCGACCATCGTACCAAGCCACCACCGAACACACTGCCAGACCACAACCACTCGACCATCGTACCAAGCCACCACCGGACACGCTGCCAGACCACAACCACTCGACCATCGTACCAAGCCACCACCGGACACGCTGCCAGACCACAACCACTCGACCATCGTGCCAAGCCACCACCGAACACACGCCAGACCACAACCACTCGACCATCGTACCAAGCCACCACCGAACACACTGCCAGACCACAACCACTGGACCATCGTACCAAGCCACCACCGAACACGCTGTCAGACCACAACCATTCGACCATCGTACCAAGCCATCACCGAACACGCTGCCAGACTACAACCACTCGACCATCGTACCAAGCCACCACCAAACACACTGCCAGACCACAACCATTCGACCATCGTGCCAAGCCACCACCGAACACGCTGTCAGACCACAACCACTCGACCATCGTACCAAGCCACCACCGAACACGCTGCCAGACCACAACCACTCGACCATCGTACCAAGCCACCACCGAACACGCTGCCAGACCACAACCATTCGACCATCGTACCAAGCCACCACCGAACACACTGCCAGACCACAACCACTCGACCATCGTACCAAGCCACCACCGAACACGCTGCCAGACCACAACCACTCGACCATCGTACCAAGCCACCACCGAACACGCTGCCAGACCACAACCACTCGACCATCGTACCAAGCCACCACCGAACACGCTGCCAGACCACAACCATTCGACCATCGTACCAAGCCACCACCGAACACACTGCCAGACCACAACCACTGACCATCGTACCAAGCCACCACCGAACACACTGCCAGACCACAACCACTGACCATCGTGCCAAGCCATCACCGAACACACTGCCAGACCACAACCACTGACCATCGTGCCAAGCCACCACCGAACACACTGCCAGACCACAACCACTCGACCATCGTACCAAGCCACCACCGAACACACTGCCAGACCACAACCACTGACCATCGACCGCCACCACCGAACACGCTGCCAGACCACAACCACTCACCATCGTACCCCACCCCCCCTTCCTGTGCCACCCCACATGCCGCCCACCTCCTGTCAGCCACCACCGAACCGCTGCCGACCACACCATTCACCATCGTACCAGCCACCACCGAACACGCTGCCAGACCACAACCACTCGACCATCGTCCAAGCCACCACCGAACACGCTGCCAGACCACAACCACTCGACCATCGTACCAAGCCACCACCGAACACGCTGCCAGACCACAACCACTCGACCATCGTACCAAGCCACCACCGAACACGCTGCCAGACCACAACCATTCGACCATCGTACCAAGCCACCACCGAACACACTGCCAGACCACAACCACTCGACCATCGTACCAAGCCACCACCGAACACACTGCCAGACCACAACCACTCGACCATCGTGCCAAGTCATCACCGAACACACTGCCAGACCACAACCACTCGACCATCGTCCAAGCCACCACCGAACACACTGCCAGACCACAACCACTCGATCATCGTACCAAGCCACCACCGAACACACTGCCAGACCACAACCACTCGACCATCGTACCAAGCCACCACCGAACACGCTGCCAGACCACAACCACTCGACCATCGTACCAAGCCACCACCGAACACACTGCCAGACCACAACCATTCGACCATCGTACCAAGCCACCACCGAACACACTGCCAGACCACAACCACTCGACCATCGTACCAAGCCACCACCGAACACGCTGCCAGACCACAACCACTCGACCATCGTACCAAGCCACCACCGAACACGCTGCCAGACCACAACTACTCGACCATCGTGCCAAGCCACCACCGAACACGCTGCCAGACCACAACCATTCGACCATCGTACCAAGCCACCACCGAACACACTGCCAGACCACAACCATTCGACCATCGTACCAAGCCACCACCGAACACGCTGCCAGACCACAACCACTCGACCATCGTACCAAGCCACCACCGAACACACTGCCAGACCACAACCATTCGACCATCGTACCAAGCCACCACCGAACACACTGCCAGACCACAACCATTCGACCATCGTACCAAGCCACCACCGAACACACTGCCAGACCACAACCACTCGACCATCGTACCAAGCCACAACCGAACACACTGCCAGACCACAACCACTCGATCATCGTGCCAAGCCACCACCGAACACGCTGTCAGACCACGACCGCCATAGCCAGTCATACTATTGTCACATCTCCAAACAGGGTCTCCTCCAGCACCGCCATTCGCACTCTTGGTGACAAGCTACTCTTCTATTTGTCATGGATTGTATTTCCGTTGCCTTTCTAACGGCTTTGGTGCTATTGGCATCTGTGGCTTAACCAACCCAGAGCGGATCTCTGATGCCAGGGACAACGTTTCATTCTGCAGTCGATGACACGGTATCCAACGGTGCAGATGTGCCCCTGCAGCCATGTGATCCGTGTCCACTCAGCTATGAATCCACTGGCTGACGAGTTTCACTGCAGCAGTGGTTATCGCCTCATAGGCCTGATCGCCTAATAAGTTCATCGCCTAATCAGCTCACATCCTTCCTGTGGGCAAGCGTTGCAATTATCTAGGGACCTCCCGATGCAAACTGTAGTATTACATGCATTGGCCACGCCACTGCTCGTGCATTTGCTGGATAGCATGGTGTAGATGTAAGTGCAACGCATACCACCTGGTAGAGCCGTGGTGTTATCTGAGTGCTGTGGTGGCAGTTCCTTCCTGTTAATTCAACAAACCACCACTTAAACAACACTTGTGTCGGGCAGTTACCGGCAACATACACCTGGAGAAGCACATGCGAAACACGTAGCACCAGAGCAATGCCGGTGTTTGAAAGTCTGCGTCTACTAACATAGCAATCCTTCACGGAAGCATGGTGTGGATGTGAACCACACTGGCGCTCGCCCTTCGCCAGCTTCCGGTGGTGTCTCGCAGTAAGCCGTCATTCTCGGCGTGTGAGTCTAAGCGTCTGAGTCTTGGCGTCTGAGTCTCATTGTCTGAGTCTCGGCGTCTGAGTCTCAGTATCTCAGTCTCGGCGTCTGAGTCTCGGCGTCTGAGTCTCGGCGTCTGAGTCTCGGTATCTGAGTCTCGGTGCCTGAGTTTCGACGTCTGAGTCAGTCTCGGTGACTGAGTCTCGGTATCTGAGTATTGGCGTCTGAGTCTCGGCGTCTGAGTCTCGGTATCTGAGTCTCGGTGTCTGAGTCTCGGTGACTGAGTCTCGGTATCTGAGTCTCGGCGTCTGAGTCTCGGTGTCTGAATCTCGGTGTTGGCAGTCGGTCTGATAATCCCAGACTCGTGACAATGACAGTACCGTGAGAGCGTGTCGGGCTGTATAAATCATGATCATCGGAGCCGCGCTGGAAAGCGGCCCGATAGCGCGTGCCGAGGTGACCTGTCACAGCACAGCCGAGCAGGAGCGATGCTCCAGGTAGCTTGGCGGCCCGATAGCGAGTGCCGAGGTGACCTGCCACAGCACAGCCGGGCAGGAGCGAGGCTCCAGGTAGCTTGGCGGCCCGATAGCGAGTGCCGAGGTGACCTGTCACAGCACAGCCGGGCAGGAGCGATGCTCCAGGTAGCTTGGCGGCCCGATAGCGCGTGCCGAGGTGACCTGCCACAGCACAGCCGGGCAGGAGCGAGGCTCCAGGTAGCTTGGCGGCCCGATAGCGAGTGCCGAGGTGACCTGCCACAGCACAGCCGGGCAGGAGCGAGGCTCCAGGTAGCTTGGCGGCCCGATAGCGAGTGCCGAGGTGACCTGCCACAGCACAGCCGGGCAGGAGCAAGGCTGCAGGTAGCTTGGCGGCCCGATAGCGAGTGCCGAGGTGACCTGCCACAGCACAGCCGGGCAGGAGCGAGGCTGCAGGTAGCTTGGCGGCCCGATAGCGAGTGCCGAGGTGACCTGCCACAGCACAGCCGGGCAGGAGAGATGCTCTAGGTAGCTTGGCGGCCCGATAGCGCGTGCCGAGGTGACCTGTCACAGCACAGCCGAGCAGGAGCGATGCTCCAGGTAGCTTGGCGGCCCGATAGCGAGTGCCGAGGTGACCTGCCACAGCACAGCCGGGCAGGAGCGAGGCTGCAGGTAGCTTGGCGGCCCGATAGCGCGTGCCGAGGTGACCTGCCACAGCACAGCCGGGCAGGAGAGATGCTCTAGGTAGCTTGGCGGCCTGATAGCGCGTGCTGAGGTGACCTGTCACAGCACAGCCGGGCAGGAGCAAGGCTGCAGGTAGCTGGGCGGCCCGATATACTAATATCAATTCGATGTGGCCTACAGTAAGGCGCACGCGATAGTTTATCCAGGCAAGGTCAGGTACATATCGATTCGGAAGGCGTGCCTGCGCCCCACCCGATCACGACTCATGCCCGTCACTCATGACCAGACACTCATAACCCGTGAATATCACCTGCTGTGCCGACTGTGGCTGACGATATCAAGGCCAAGGTGGCCGGGATATGAGCATGTGATGTCATAACACCTATCGTGTAGAGACCATAGCTCAGTCGCATTACCCTGATGACATCACAAACACACAACACAGTAGAATGACGACATCGTAGCATTATATGCTTGATTAAGCCGGGATAATGCATCTTAGGTTAGGTTGTGCTGTGCTAGATTGCTATGTCAGACCGTGTGAGGTCAGGTCTTATCATGTTACTTGAATCGTTCTTAAAGGTTTTATTTCTAAAATCTGATAGGTTTTTGATAATCTAATATCACAGTTGTTTGTTTTTTCTCTACAATCACACATTTCTGGGTCTGTGAATATGAAAGGTCCGTTTGCAGTTCACCTTTATCCCTGAGATGTCAGTTAACTGCGTGATTCCTCAATGATTTGCCAAATAGTGGCTGCCAGGAATCATTAATAGCACCTTCAAGTTATGGGCATATGAATGATACGTTGCCCGCCCGAAGAGAACAGTAGCTCCAGCCAGCGAACCAGAAATGTCCGTGGATATCCGGAACATCTCTTCGTGGGGACAGTAGATGGTGCGCCACCGTTAGTGTTGCCCAGCCGCCAGTTGACTTCGCCGCGGCATGCCGCTCATAAGACCCTGACAATCAAGCCATAAAGCGGTATGCCCCTGACAATCAAGCCATAAAGCGGCCCATCTGTCGGCCTCTGCAGGGGCAGCGCGTCTCCCTGGCGGCCGGCGCCGGGCAACTGATGGTCTGCCCAAATGGAGATGGTCTCGCCGCCGGGCAACTGATGGTCTGCCCAAATGGAGATGGTCTCGCCGCCGGGCAACTGATGGTCTGCCCAAATGGAGATGGTCTCGCCGGGCCATTGATGGTCCGCCCAAATGGAGATGGTCTCGGTGCCGGGCAACTGATGGTCTGCCCAAATGGAGATGGTCTCGCCGGGCAACTGATGGTCTGCCCAAATGGAGATGGTCTCGGGGCCGGGCCATTGATGGTCTGCCCAAATGGAGATGGTCTCGGCGCCGGGCAACTGATGGTCTGCCCAAATGGAGATGGTCTCGCCGCCGGGGCATTGATGACCAGTCCAATTGGAAAATGGAGATCGCCTTGCCGCCGGGCCACTGATGGTCGGTGAAAGGTGGCGGCCGAGCCAAAGCCAAAGCCGATCGGCCCTCGGTGCTGAGCCGGACACGCGGCGTCGGCGGGGCGCGCAAACACCGCGTCGGCGGGGCGTGACGCCATTCAGCGCGGCTCGCGCCACAGGTGTCGACCCGGCGGGGTCACGACCCGGCCAACGTTCGGGCCGACCGTGTCGGCTGCGGTTCACTGGACGGCCGACAAACGCCGCCTCATCGGACCGTCTCGGGCGCAGCGGCACCCACAGCCAGCTGGTGACTGTCGGCTGTCCCTGGCCGGCCGTGTCGGCTGTGGTCCACTAGCTCTCCCGGGCTTCACTAGCTCTCCCGTGTCGGCTGTGGTCCACTAGCTCTCCCGTGTTGGCTGTGGTCCACTAGCTCTCCCGGAATTGACTGACTCTCCCGGGCCGATCGTGCGGGCGGCGTGGCCTTGACGCGTTGATCCAACTTAACGTGGGATTTTCTAGTGCAGCTGCATTCTCAGGTGGGCTCTGACTCTCAGGGGACTTCTGATTCTGGGTGTTGTGATCTGAATTGGATTCAGTTTCATCAACCGCGTTGCAGTCGTTGAATTTCCATTCGCCACGTCATATGGAATGCCACAGGGGTAATGACATGTATGTAATATATCAGGAAGATCACGATACATCCCTGAATTTAGTAGATGGGTACTTATTTCTTGGATTCTGTATACACTTCTTCGTCATTTCTACTTCGTCTTTAACTGAGTGAAGGTGGCCTTGATGCAATTTCGGTCTGGACAATTTGTTCCGTCTTCTCAGCTGACATGCATGAACGGAATATTTCAGGTATATACTAACTACCATATATACATATAATGTATTGATATATATATATATATATATATATATATATATATATATATATATATATATATATATATATATGTGTGTGTGTGTGTGTGTGTGTGTGTGTGTATATAAGACTCAGATGACAAGGTTCTGTGGGTTTCCTTGTACATACCAATAGTCGGCTGATTGATCTGTTCCTCACTGAAATAGAAATGGCACCGTTTACCACCAAGGAAAGCGACATTAACGCAGGGCGAGGGTTAGCAATCGCTGAAAGTCTTTTGTGAATACGATTGTTACAGGACAGAACGATGGACGAAGGCCGATAGTACTGAGTGTCTGCAAGGGCTGAAGTATGTTTGCATGGTATGGCCTTGTGGTTTGACCAAATGGGCTTTCATTTCCTTGCAAGCGGCGATTTCTAGTGGATTTAGTTGACTGAAAGTCAACAGCTTCGAGGACGATGATGCGACTTCAAGACTGGTGGAATGCACTGCCGCTTTATCGAGGTCAACAGCCGGAAGTGTGCTGTTCGTATAATGGATATCGTGGCCGGGAACGCTTGAGAATTTCAAATAGATGTGTCAGGTGATTTTACCCAAGACGTCGGAATCTACTGGAGCTAGACGAACACAATTTGAAAGTTATATTAAGGCTCCATTTAATTATCTCCAGTATATATTTGATAATCCTAGGTGAATGTTTTCAGGGTTAGATGATGTCGACATCTGTCGGCAAATCGCACCGCCACACCTCCGCACCACCTCACCACCGCACCACAACGCCGACAGAACCTGTGTGACCTTGAACGCCTGGAGGGTGGGCGGTCGGTCGGTTGGCGGTTTGTCGGCATTCCACCCCCGTAGTTCCCATATTTACCAACGGATTTCAAACGTTATTTGCATGGCATGCGCTGATCAATTTCCAAACTAAGTGACGAGATTTCACCACAATGTGTATGCCCGTGTATGAGATAGCGTTGAAAAACAGGGGAGGTGAGTGCATTCCACCCCTTCCTTCTAAACCGTGGTGCACGTGTTTAGAAGGAGAGTGAGAAAGAAGCCGAAGAAAAGAAAGAAAGAGAAGAGAGCGAGAGGGAGTGAGATAGAGAGAAATAAGGAAAGAGAGAGTGAGAGAGCGAGAAAGAGAGAGAAAGAGAGAGAGAGAGAGAGAGAGAGAGAGAGAGAGAGAGAGAGAGAGAGAGAGAGAGAGAGAGAGAGAGAGAGAAAGAGAGAGAAGGTGAGAGATAATAATCTGTTCGGCAGGGTGTACGATGACCCGGTGCGGCTCATGCTGTGGGACACAGGAGGGTAATGTGACTCTGTTCGGCAGGGTGTACGATGACCCGGTGCGACTCATGCTGTGGGACACAGGAGGGTAATGTGACTCTGTTCGGCAGGGTGTACGATGACCCGGTGCGGCTCATGCTGTGGGACACAGGAGGGTAATGTGACTCTGTTCGGCAGGGTGTACGATGACCCGGTGCGACTCATGCTGTGGGACACAGGAGGGTAATGTGACTCTGTTCGGCAGGGTGTACGATGACCCGGTGCGACTCATGCTGTGGGACACAGGAGGGTAATGTGACTCTGTTCGGCAGGGTGTACGATGACCCGGTGCGACTCATGCTGTGGGACACAGGAGGGTAATGTGACTCTGTTCGGCAGGGTGTACGATGACCCGGTGCGACTCATGCTGTGGGACACAGCCGGCCAGGAGGAGTTTGACGCCATCACCAAGGCCTACTACCGTGGCGCACAGGCGTGCGTGCTGACCTTCTCCACCTCCGACCGCGCCTCCTTCCTGGCCGTCCGACACTGGAAGAAGAAGGTGAGTAGCGGCATTGCCAGCTTCAGGTGTTGGTGGGAGACAAGCCGGGCTTCGAATACCGGGCTATCATAGCAGAGGAGTTGGCCAGAAGGTGAGTGGCGACACTGCCAGCTTCAGGTGTTGGTGGGAGAAAAGCCGGGCTCCGGATACCGGGCGATCATGGGAGGGGAGTTGGCCGGAAGGGGTCGTCTAAACTTCGAACAAGAATGGTTACTGAATCAAGCTGAAAACTTCTGATTACCATTGACTTTGAACAGACAGAATGCTGTTTAAAATAAATAGCCCCATATCACACATTCTGCGAGGTACCTATACATCCGTTATTAAATACAGTCAGTTTTTCTCGGTGGCAAATCCGGGCAGACAAATGGAGGCATGTACCTCTCGCCCGATAGCCACGTGACTTTCCTTCAACTGGAAAAAGGCTCCCCTCCAGAACGCTTAAGTGCCTATCCCTACCCACCCCCACCCCACCTGCTCAGCGGGTTTTCAGCCTATGGCGCTCCCTCCGGAACAATTACCTCCAAAATACAAGTTCCTGGTTCGCTTCTTGTTTTTCTGGCAACGCAAGTAGCACCAGCACGACCACAACAAATTCCGCGGCTCTTCCTGCCGCATAGCAAGGTTCTGATGACAAACTACAACATCACGCGCTCCGTACTTGTATGCTGTGTCGTGCCGTGCCGTGCCGTGCCGTGCCGTGTCGTACTCACGACTGTGCCGCGGACGCACTGGTATCGGTGAAATTCAGTGCTAGCAGTTGGTCAGTGAGCACAGCATCAATTTGCGTCAGCACCACCAACATTTTGGTATGTTTGCTGGATTTGCAGCGGGAGCGAATCTATTCATTTTGATGGCGAGGCATTTGTCTGGGGGTGGGAGACACCATTTTTCAGGAAGGACACCATTTCTCCGGTGGGGCCCCATTGATTTTAAGTAAAAATTGCAAGACGACGCGAAGGGAGGGGGTGCACTCGAGCCTCCTGTTGGGACATTTTCTCTACCCAGAGAGGCGCCTTTTCTACTCAAAGGGGTACCTCCGGCTAAACAACTGAAGTTGGGTGCACTCGCGTGATCTGCAGGAATACCTCCTTCCACTCAGAGGGGCACCGCGCCCTCATGGGAGATGAGGTGCATTCACTCTGTGCCCCTCTTGGATCTCCCCTTGGCTTACAGCGATGTATAGGAAAAACATCGCATTAGAAAACACCAAAACACCACCGCAGCAAAATGCACCAACTGGAATTCACCTAGAGTGACTATGGGAGTACGACAGGTTCCGTCCTGGAGTGACTGTGAGAGTACGAGAAGTTCTGTCCTGGAGTGGCTGTTGGAGTGCAAGTTTTGTCCTAGAGTGGCTGTGGGAGTGCGGCGGGCTCTGTCCTGGAGTGGCTGTTGGAGTGCAGCTGGTCCTGTCCTGGAGTGGTTGTGGGAGTGCGGCAGGCTCTGTCCTGGAGTGGCTGTGTGAGTGCGGCAGGCTCTGTCCTGGAGTGGCTGTGGGAGTGCGGCAGGCTCTGTCCTGGAGTGGCTGTGGGAGTGAGGCAGGCTCTGTCCTGGAGTGGCTGTGGGAGTGCGGCAGGTTCTGTCCTGGAGTGGCTGTGGGAGTGCGGCAGGCTCTGTCCTGGAGTGGCTGTGGAAGTGCGGCAGGCTCTGTCCAGGAGTGGCTGTGGGAGTGAGGCAGGCTCTGTCCTGGAGTGGCTGTGGGAGTGCGGCAGGCTCTGTCCTGGAGTGGCTGTGGGAGTGCGGCAGGCTCTGTCCTAGTGGCTTGAAGTGCGGCGCTCCCTCTGGCTCTGTCCTGGAGTGGCTGTGGGAGTGCGGCAGGCTCTGTCCTGGAGTGGCTGTGGGAGTGCGGCAGGCTCTGTCCTGGAGTGGCTGTGGGAGTGCGGCAGGCTCTGTCCTGGAGTGGCTGTGGAAGTGCGGCAGGCTCTGTCCTGGAGTGGCTGTGGAAGTGCGGAAGGCTCTGTCCTGGAGTGGCTGTGGGAGTGCGGCAGGCTCTGTCCTGGAGTGGCTGTGGGAGTGAGGCAGGCTCTGTCCTGGAGTGGCTGTGGGAGTGCGGCAGGCTCTGTCCTGGAGTGGCTGTGGGAGTGCGGCAGGCTCTGTCTGTGGCCGGGATCTGCCTGTCGTTGGGGCCAGATGAGAGCCTCTAGAGTGGCTGGGAAGCTGCCTATTTGTGCAACACGGCCACACAGCTCCATAGTATTACGACGGTCGGAGGTGTAGTACGCGACCTGACGGATTTCCTGATCAGTAATCCCTGTGAATTGTGCAGCACTGCATCCGTGTGCAGTTAGACCGATCGGATCAATACCGGCGACATGAAATGTGCCTCCGACGCGCCTCCGCCTACGTCAGTCCTGCTCCAGCCATGGCTGGTTAGCACGTGATAACTCACACCTGGAAGGCGTCTCGTATGGTCACTGCATGGCCCGAGGCCTGGACAGTCGATGACGTCACGTATGGTCACTGCATGGCCCCGATACCTGGGCAGCCGATGACGTCACGTATGGTCACTGCATGGCCCGAGGCCTGGACAGTCGATGACGTCACGTATGGTCACTGCATGGCCCCGATACCTGGGCAGCCGATGACGTCTCGTATGGTCACTGCATGGCCCGAGGCCTGGACAGTCGATGACGTCAAGTATGGTCACTGCATGGCCCGAGGCCTGGACAGTCGATGACGTCACGTATGGTCACTGCATGGCCCCGATACCTGGGCAGCCGATGACGTCTCGTATGGTCACTGCATGGCCCCGATACCTGGGCAGCCGATGACGTCTCGTATGGTCACTGCATGGCCTCGATACCTGGGCAGCCGATGACATCTCGTATGGTCACTGCATGGCCCGAGGCCTGGGCAGCCGATGACGTCACGTATGGATACCGCATGGGCCCGAGGCCTGGGTAGCCGATGACGCGCGAAGTTCAAGGATCGGGAATTGTCGAGGGTCGGCAACTCTATTCGACTGCCCAGCCGCCAGAGAATCTGGCGGCTGCACAGTGTGTAGTGCACAATGGCACTCGAGATGACCTTCAGCCCAGCAGACACCTGCTGGAGTTCTTTCAACTTCCCGGGCGTACCAGCCGGCGCCGTACTGCTCTCTCTCCCTCTCTTTCTCTTTCTCTCTCTCTCTCTCTCTCTCTCTCTCTCTCTCTCTCTCTCTCTCCCTCTCTCTCTTTTTCTCCCCTCACTCTTTCTCTCGCACTCTCTTTCGTGCTATCTCTCTCTCTCTCTTTCGCTCTCTAGCTCTCTAGCTCTCTCGTTATATCGCTCTCCTTCTTCGCTCTCCTTCTTCGTTCTCCTTCTTCGCTCTCCTTCTTCGCTCTCCTTCTTCGCTCTCCTTCTTCGCTCTCCTTCTTTCCCCTCGTTCCTAACTCTCCCTTCTAGCTCTCCTTTCTCGCTCTGCGTTCTCGCTCTGTTTTCTCGCTCTGTGTTCTTTCTTTTTCCACTCTTATACTCTTTCTGGTACTTCCTCGCCATGCTTTAACCACCATACCTCCTCATCTTGTCTTACATGTTGGTTTTTCACTGTCACGCCGCGTATCACTGTCTCTCATCACATCAGCTCGATCTTCAGCATGTGTCACGGCCCCTCGTCGCCGAGCGTCCTGATCGTATCGCTGACCCCGCGTCGTAATACCGCCTCATTATGTCTCACCGCCTGTCGTCACCACATTTACTCACCATCACTCACCGCCTGTCGTCACCACATTTACTCACCATCACTCACCACCTGTCGTCACCACACTTACTCACCATCACTCATCGCCTGTCGTCACCACACTTACTCACCATCACTCTTCGCCTGTCGTCACCACACTTACTCACCATCACTCTTCGCCTGTCGTCACCACACTTACTCACCATCACTCACCACCTGTCGTCACCACACTTACTCACCATCACTCATCGCCTGTCGTCACCACATTTACTCACCACCACTCATCGCCTGTCGTCACCACATTTACTCACCATCACTCACCACCTGTCGTCACCACACTTACTCACCATCACTCACCGCCTGTCGTCACCACACTTACTCACCATCACTCACCACCTGTCGTCACTACATTTACTCACCATCACTCACCGCCTGTCGTCACCACACTTACTCACCATCACTCACCGCCTGTCGTCACCATATTTACTCACCATCACTCACCGCCTGTCGCCACCACATTTACTCACCACCACTCACCGCCTGTCGTCACCACATTTACTCACCATCACTCACCGCCTGTCGTCACCACACTTACTCACCATCACTCACCGCCTGTCGTTACCACACTTACTCACCATCACTCACCACCTGTCGTCACCACATTTACTCACCATCACTCACCGCCTGTCGTCACCACGCTTACTCACCATCACTCACCGCCTGTCGTCACCATATTTACTCACCATCACTCACCGCCTGTCGCCACCACATTTACTCACCATCACTCACCGCCTGTCGTCACCACATTTACTCACCATCACTCATCGCCTGTCGTCACCACATTTACTCACCATCACTCACCACCTGTCGTCACCACATTTACTCACCATCACTCACCACCTGTCGTCACCACATTTACTCACCATCACTCACCGCCTGTCGTCACCACATTTACTCACCATCACTCACCGCCTGTCGTCACCACATTTACTCACCACCACTCACCGCCTGTCGTCACCACATTTACTCACCATCACTCACCACCTGTCGTCACCACACTTACTCACCATCACTCATCGCCTGTCGTCACCACATTTACTCACCATCACTCACCGCCTGTCGTCACCACATTTACTCACCATCACTCACCGCCTGTCGTCACCACATTTACTCACCATCACTCATCGCCTGTCGTCACCACATTTACTCACCACCACTCACCGCCTGTCGTCACCACATTTACTCACCATCACCCATCGCCTGTCGTCACCACACTTACTCACCATCACTCATCGCCTGTCGTCACCACATTTACTCACCATCACTCACCGCCTGTCGTCACCACATTTACTCACCACCACTCACCGCCTGTCGTCGCCACATTTACTCACCATCACTCATCGCCTGTCGTCACCACATTTACTCACCATCACTCACCGCCTGTCGCCACCACATTTACTCACCACCACTCACCGCCTGTCGTCACCACATTTACTCACCATCACTCATCGCCTGTCGTCACCACACTTACTCACCATCACTCATCGCTTGTCGTCACCACATTTACTCACCATCACTCACCGCCTGTCGTCACTACACTTACTCACCACCACTCACCGCCTGTCGTCACCACATTTACTCACCATCACTCATCGCCTGTCGTCACCACATTTACTCACCATCACTCACCGCCTGTCGTCACCACATTTACTCACCATCACTCATCGCCTGTCGTCACCATATTTACTCACCATCACTCATCGCCTGTCGTCACCACTTTTACTCACCATCACTCATCGCCTGTCGTCATCACACTTACTCACCATCACTCACCGCCTGTCGTCACCACATTTACTCACCATCACTCACCGCCTGTCGTCACCACATTTACTCACCATCACTCATCGCCTGTCGTCACCACCTTTACTCACCATCACTCACCGCCTGTCGTCACCACATTTACTCACCATCACTCATCGCCTGTCGTCACCACATTTACTCACCATCACTCACCGCCTGTCGTCACCGCACTTACTCACCATCACTCATCGCTTGTCGTCACCACATTTACTCACCATCACTCACCACCTGTCGTCACCACATTTACTCACCATCACTCATCGCCTGTCGTCACCACATTTACTCACCATCACTCATCGCCTGTCGTCACCACATTTACTCACCATCACTCACCGCCTGTCGCCACCACATTTACTCACCACCACTCACCGCCTGTCGTCGCCACATTTACTCACCATCACTCATCGCCTGTCGTCACCACACTTACTCACCATCACTCACCACCTGTCGTCACCACATTTACTCACCATCACTCATCGCCTGTCGTCACCACATTTACTCACCATCACTCATCGCCTGTCGTCACCACATTTACTCACCATCACTCACCGCCTGTCGTTACCACACTTACTCACCACCACTCACCGCCTGTCGTCACCACATTTACTCACCATCACTCATCGGCTGTCGTCACCACACTTACTCACCATCACTCACCGCCTGTCGTCACCATATTTACTCACCATCACTCACCGCCTGTCGTCACCACATTTACTCACCATCACTCACCGCCTGTCGTCACCACATTTACTCACCATCACTCACCGCCTGTCGTCACCACATTTACTCACCATCACTCACCGCCTGTCGTCACCATATTTACTCACCATCACTCACCGCCTGTCGTCACCACATTTACTCACCATCACTCACCGCCTGTCGTCACCACATTTACTCACCATCACTCATCGCCTGTCGTCACCACATTTACTCACCATCACTCACCACCTGTCGTCAATTAGATATACTAGAGACTAGAAACGAGTAATACAAACTAACAAAACTATAAATATTTTAGGTGGACAATTTTGTTTCCGGTTCAATATGTCCTGAACTATCCAAATACGATGGGTCTTTGCTTGTTTGTTGAAACTAAGAGTCGAGTTTCTACTTCCTCAACTGCCCCCCCCCACACCCCCGAGTTCACCCAAAAGGGGCTGACTGGGTCTGCTCGTGACACTTATTTTTGGTCAATATCGAATGTTGTAACATGCCAAATGTCGCAACATGCATATGCATATTGGAGACTCGTGGTCCAGTTGATACACAGGAAGGATGACACAGCAGCACTTACTTTAAAACTGGGCCGGTTGACGTAGCCACCACACCATGTTCCTACTGATGTCCTCTCATCTTGGTAAAAACAAGCGCAGGCCCTTTCGTCGCATGGGGGAGGAACGGTGAGCACATGGAACGTTTTCTCAGAAAGAGTAATATTTCAAGGTCCAGACCCTTTGAATTTCTAAATTGTTGCCCACTTGCTAACTTCTTAGGCGTCAGTTATCATTCCCATTTTTTAGTCCTGCAGCGCTGATAAGGTTTTGTTGTTTGCCGTTACACCGTAGTCGCAATGTTCCATAACATTTTGCAGACTGCACCAATAAGCCTGCAGGGTAATTTGACAGCATATATCAGCTTAATCAGCTTATCTCAACATCAGCCTGTATCAACCTGTATCAACGTTTTGAGGCCTCGTAGTAAGGTAAGCTAATCACATAGCCCATGTTTATTGTTGGCCAAACATGCACCAAGATGATTTTATTCAATATTTGCATATACGTTTCTCTCCTAACAGCGAAGACGAAGGGAAGGAGAAAGCGCAAATGCGAAATCAACGATTATATCTTCAATATATGACAAACCATGAGCCATGACCACCCAGGACCCAAACTAGTGGAATACTCGAATCGTGAGACTATCAGCCGTTCAGGTCGCGTATAATATAATCAATGCCACCTGTAGAAAATAGGTTTGCTCTTACGGTACAGCTTCTGAACTTACCAAATACCCAGGAACAATTTACCCCTATAGCCAGATAAGGTGATGAATCTGTATTTGCGCGATGTTGTGCTGTCTGGTGGAAGGCCTAAAAGATGCGACGAAAAAAATATACCAGGGATGATGCTTGAAGGCTTATGCGTGGCGTAAGTGTAGCTACTTCTTCCGTACTCTTCCAAAGTGGGGAACAATTTAATTTTCACCGCCATTGGATCAACTAGGCCCCAACTCCCTTATGCTATATTAGATGTCAGAATAATTTGGTGATCAACGGCGGTTTCCGTTTGATGTTATGTTGGGGCATTAACATCAGGTTGGCTTGTCACTGGCCAGGGCGGTATCCGCTTCATGCTATATGGAGGTATCAGCACAATGTTGGTTTGTCATGGTCTATGTCATGATCCATGTCATGGTCCATATCATGGTCCATGTCATGGTCTATGACGTGGTCTATGTCATGGTCTATGCCATGGTCCATATCATGGTCCATGTCATGGTCCATGTCATGGTACATGTTATAATCCATGTCATGATCCATGTCATGGTCCATGCTATGAACCATGTCATGCTCTATGGCATGGTCCATATCATGGTCCATGTCATGGTCCGTGTCATGGTCCATGTCATGGTCCATGTCATGGTCCATGTCATGGTACATGTTATAATCCATGTCATGATTCATGTCATGGTCCATGCTATGAACCATGTCATGCTCTATGGCATGGTCCTTATCATGCTCTATGGCATGGTCCATATCATGGTCTATGCCATGGTCCATGTCATGGTCCATGCCATGGTCCATTTCATGGTTCATGCCATGGTCAATGTCATGGTCCATGCCATGGTCCATGTCATGGTCAATGACTGATGTAGGTGCAGGCACTTGGCTTTGATCTTGTACTTGAGGACATACTTGCCAGTTTTGTGGTCAGTCGTAGTGCCCTCGGTAAGTAGCGTGGTCAGTCGTGCCCTTAGGCAGTAGCGTGGCCAATCGTGCGCTCAGGTACAAACGAAGATCAGCTGTGGTGCCGCACAGACCTGCTAAAAGCACAGACTGGAGACGTTTCGCTTCGCACTTTTCAAGAAGCCACTTTTGACGTCCTTCCTGGAATGCAGAATTGCTCCTCTGAATGTTTCCCAAGTTTATCCAGAGGACGTGAAGGCCTGACCGTCCCGTGTTGTGGTGTCGATCGTTGCCGTGTTGCTGCCATACCGTTGCTGCCATACCGTGGCTGCCATTCCGTGGTTGCCATACCGACGCTGACATACCGTGGCTGGAAATTATCATACCGAGCACAAGTTGAGTGCCTTACATTCATCAGGAGTCAGACTCTTACCCGGGTGGTCGTATTGGCTGTTATTAGAAATTGTAGCGACGAACGCAAGTGATTAACTGACATTATTGTTTGTAATTCTAGCGACGTACGAACTGAGTGGTCATCAGATAGATTGAGGACGTATATTAATCGCTTATTGTTCCAAACAGCGATGCCATCGAGTTGCCAGGCTCTGTGATCTTACAAGATAATTATGGTAATTTTCTGGGAACTAAAATTAATGTTCCTCACGCTTGTTACTTGAGGAATAAATCCGTTACCTAATAATCAAACATTTCAATGGCACGGCTGAGCTGAAATAATGTTGATGGCGTCAAGGCTTCAAGTGGCACACACTGTGTGGCTCCCGGTGCCTGGCAGGCAAAGGTTGGCTTTCCTAGCCGCCACTTGGTCGTACTCGGACCTGTACACCAGCTGGTGGTCCGTAACGACGTTGAATACCGGTGGTCACGGTCACCTTGCTCTCATCTGGTCACCCGGCACCAGCCATCCCACCGTCCTGTCACCACCCGACACCAGCCGTTCTGTCACCACCCTGCACCAGCCATGCCACCGTCCTGTCACCACCAGGCACCAGCCATCCAACCGTTCTGTCATCACCCGGCACCAGCCATGCCACCGTCCTGTCACCACCAGGCACCAGCCATCCAACCGTTCTGTCATCACCCGGCACCAGCCATCCCACCGTCCTGTCACCATCCGGCACCAGCCGTGCCACCGTCTTGTCACCACCCGGCACCAGCCGTCCCACCGTCCTGTCACCATCCGGCACCAGCCGTGCCACCGTCTTGTCACCACCCGGCACCAACCGTCCCACCGTCTTGTCACCACCCGGCACTAGCCGTGCCACCGTCTTGTCACCACCCGGCACCAGTGGTGTCGCCGTCGCCGTCGCCCTCGCCGGGACCGCCGTCTAATGGCGGCGCATGCCAACCATCCGACGTCAAAAGCTAGGAATGCTGCAAATCGTGTACAAATATTTAGCGATGTCGCGGAACATGTATACATGTTTTAGGATGTAGTGAACCACCTGCAACCATTTTACGATAAAGCAACATTCATAATAGTGATGTGTATATCTTGTTTTCTGAACAAGTAGGAACGTGGAAACCTTCTTGAAGTTGACATGACAATTTATTATAATACTGTTGGAATAAAAAGTACTAGTTTATTAAGGATATTTCAATTCATTGGTTGACAAAATGTCTGTGTTTGGTGTTCTTACTGATTTTAAATTCCGAGCGTACATACACTCATGGCACCCCCACCACGCGAACGTACGAACCACCGGTTGCTTGTGCATGATTCAGCCCGAACAGATTGCATCTCGCTTTCTTCCGGCGCAAAAATAGAACGTAAAATAACTGGAGGTGTGGAGTGTGATTCACAGTTGGGAACTAGCACCCGCCTGCTTAAAAAACCTGCATATTACAGCGGTACATCATTATTGGACGTGAGAGTGCAAGTCGTTGGCAGGGTTCACTGGGTAGTTGGTTGGTTGGCTGGCAAGATGGTTCCATCTTGCAACCAACGTACATACATAGAACGTGCCATCAGCTGCCGAAGTGTTTGTGCTGTGTACTCGGCATGTTTGCATCCATCAATGGTGACATCGATATCGTGTGACGGGTATGTCATGTGACGGATATCATATGACATCGACATCGTGTGACATCGATATCGTGTGACGACTATATCGTGCGACGGTCATGACGTGTGACGGCGATTTCGTGTGACGGCGATATCGTGTGACGGCGATATCGTGTGACGGCGATATCGTGTGATGGCAATATCGTGTGACGGGTATATCGTGTGACAGCGATATCGTGTGACGGCGATATCGTGTGACGGCGATATCGTGTGACAGCCAGAACAGCTTCGTAGTGACGATATCATAGTATGTGTTTTGTGACAGTTTCAGGCTGGTCGCGGAATGGCTGTCACACTGTGTAGGGACCCTCTGCGCGGTCCGCTCAGTCCACACACACACACACATGTTGGTGAGGTGGACACACACCGCGGTCCGCTCAGTCCGCACACACACATGTTGGTGAGGTGGACACACACCGCGGTCCGCTCAGTCCGCACACATGTTGGTGAGGTGGACACACACCGCGGTCCGCTCAGTCCACACACACACATGTTGGTGAGGTGGACACACACCGCGGTCCGCTCAGTCCGACACACATGTTGGTGAGGTGGACACACACCGCGGTCCGCTCAGTCAACACACACATGTTGGTGAGGTGGACACACACCGGTCCGCTCAGTCGACATGTTGGTGGGTGGACACACAGTCCGCTCACCACACATGTTGGTGAGGTGGACACACACCGCGGTCCGCTCAGTCCGCACACACACATGTTGGTGAGGTGGACACACACCGCGGTCCGCTCAGTCCACACACATGTTGGTGAGGTGGACACACACCGCGGTCCGCTCAGTCCGCACACATGTTGGTGAGGTGGACACACACCGCGGTCCGCTCAGTCCACACACATGTTGGTGAGGTGGACACACACCGCGGTCCGCTCAGTCCGCACACACATGTTGGTGAGGTGGACACACACCGCGGTCCGCTCAGTCCGCACACACACATGTTGGTGAGGTGGACACACACCGCGGTCCGCTCAGTCCACACACACATGTTGGTGAGGTGGTGACACACCGCGGTCCGCTCAGTCCACACACATGTTGGTGAGGTGGACACACACCGCGGTCCGCTCAGTCCGCACACATGTTGGTGAGGTGGACACACACACACATGTTGGTGAGGTGGACACACACCGGGCAGTCACACATGTTGGTGAGGTGGACACACACGTCCGCTCAGTCCGCACACACATGTTGGTGAGGTGGACACACACCGTCCGCTCAGTCCACACACATGTTGGTGAGGTGGACACACACCGCGGTCCGCTCAGTCCACACACATGTTGGTGAGGTGGACACACACCGCGGTCCGCTCAGTCCGCACACATATTGGTGGGGACACACACATGTTGGTGAGGTGGACACACACCGCGGTCCGCTCAGTCCAACACATGTTGGTGAGGTGGACACACACCGCGGTCGTCCACACACATGTTGGTGAGGTGGACACACACCGCGGTCCGCTCAGTCCACACACATGTTGGTGAGGTGGACACACACCGCGGTCCGCTCAGTCCGCACACACACATGTTGGTGAGGTGGACACACACCGCGGTCCGCTCAGTCCGCACACACACACATGTTGGTGAGGTGGACACACACCGCGGTCCGCTCAGTCCACACACATGTTGGTGAGGTGGACACACACCGGGTCCGCTCAGTCACACACATGTTGGTGAGGTGGACACACACCGCGGTCCGCTCAGTCCGACACACATGTTGGTGAGGTGGCACACACCGCGGTCCGCTCAGTCCGCACACACATGTTGGTGAGGTGGACACACACCGCGGTCCGCTCAGTCCGCACACACACATGTTGGTGAGGTGGACACACACCGCGGTCAGTCCGCACACACACATGTTGGTGAGGTGGACACACACCGCGGTCCGCTCAGTCCGCACACACATGTTGGTGAGGTGGACACACACCGCGGTCGCTCAGTCCACACACATGTTGGTGAGGTGGACACACACCGCGGTCCGCTCAGTCCACACACACACATGTTGGTGAGGTGGACACACACCGCGGTCCGCTCAGTCCGCACACATGTTGGTGAGGTGGACACACACCGCGGTCCGCTCAGTCCGCACACACATGTTGGTGAGGTGGATACACACCGCGGTCCGCTCAGTCCACACACATGTTGGTGAGGTGGACACACACCGCGGTCCGCTCAGTCCGCACACACACATGTTGGTGAGGTGGATACACACCGCGCTCAGTCCGACACATTTTAGGTAATCAGTCACACACATGTTGGTGAGGTGGACACACACCGCGGTCCGCTCAGTCCACACACATGGTGGTGAGGTGGACACACACCGCGGTCCGCTCAGTCCGCACACACATGTTGGTGAGGTGGACACACACCGCGGTCCGCTCAGTCCGAACACACATGTTGGTGAGGTGGACACACACATGTTGGTGAGGTGGACACACACCGCGGTCCGCTCAGTCCACACACATGTTGGTGAGGTGGACACACACCGCGGTCCGCTCAGTCCGCACACATGTTGGTGAGGTGGACACACACCGCGGTCCGCTCAGTCCGCACACACACATGTTGGTGAGGTGGATACACACCGCGGTCCGCTCAGTCCACACACATGTTGGTGAGGTGGATACACACCGCGGTCCGCTCAGTCCACACACATGTTGGTGAGGTTGACACGCACGGCGGTTCTGTGGCAGGTGGAAGACGAGTGTGGCTCGATACCGATGGTGCTCGTGCAGAACAAGATCGACCTCATCGACAGGGCCGCCATTGATGCGTGAGTTGCCCCGTCCGACGTTGACTCGGATCTGCTTCGCCTGCGAGGTTGAGCGAAAACCGCTTGCCATTGTTCATGGGCGTGGGCCATGGTAGGGAGAGGGATGGGAGGGGGTCATGGTCCCACCCCTCAAATTTGTTCAAGTCTTAACCATTGATCCCATGGCGTTGAGAGGACAGAATTAACCGAAAATGAGTTTGGCTCCTATAATTATTGGTTCGCTCTGACGCCCACGTCCTTTTTCCAGGCTTAGTTTTCGTACGACAAATGTAATAGGCATCCCTTGCGAACTGGTAGCCTTGTTCACCTTATTTATCACACATGTATTTGATGTGTGTTGTTCTGCAATTACACCTGTACCAAACCAGAACTTCACGAGAACATCCGTGACAAAAGATAGGACATTTGCATACAGTTTTCACTAAAAACCGAAACATTGTCACAACTGCGTTGTGCTTCGTTTCATATAGATAATTCAGTGGTATTATGAAGAGCACACTGCTCAAAGTCAATACTAAGCATACCAGGTATAAAAAGATGTCAGGACCAAGTACAACTAGTATACCAGCTTTCTCTCTGATTGTTGAATGGCTGCTAAATATTGTACTTACTTTTTGCCTGGTGATCTCCACAAGATTACTTTCCCGGATATATTTGCAAACAAAAAAATCACCCTTACCCTTGCATTCAAGAATAATTATGGGAATGCTAAGAGCAGGGTGGAAAGCTTGCCTTTCAGTTTCTCAGTGGGGTGCTCCTGCCTGGGAGCCGAAGTGCATGCTCGCCAGGAAAGTGGTGTCGGATGGTGGTGGTGCCGCTACAGGCCACCTGGCCGATATTTTACAGCAGGCCTGTTGCAGTGAGGAGGCAGAGGCGCTGTCTCGGGAGCTGAAGGTGCGTCTGTACCGCACCTCCGTCAAGGAGGACCTCAACGTCAGCCAGGTGTTCTCGTACCTGGCCGAGCGGTACCTGGCAGAGCTGGCCACCTGGGAGGAAGACGAGTTCGAGCCGCGCGCTGTCATCACCACCAGTGAGTGATCGATTTGCTGGAGTGCCACACAGTAGAGCACTATTGGAAAGGTGGTGCTGTAGATTTCGTTTCATGTCTCAGATGATTGTGGCTAAGATCAGCAGCTGTGCCGCAGCGAAGAGAATGGCAACGGAGGGAACTATTTTTCCGGTGAGAACTTCTCCAACTGGCAGGTGCCCGACGTCCCAGATGGCCGTATCCGTCATCATGTGTTGTCCTACCTTTGAAGAACCTTGACTGAGTCTCTGACTTGGCATGTCAAGTGATGTAAACTGAGATAAAGTTGATGTCGCTATTGCAAATGATTGCGTCGCAACTGCAACAACGATCACGCGACACCGTCGCAGGGTCAGCAGACAACTGGTCCGATCAGGCCGGAGGGCGACAGCGGGACTGCCATGTCGTCATTGATGGCATCCAAAGTAATTGGCTAGAACACTGCTGTCGTCCTAGAATTCGCACATTAAGTGGTACGGTCCGGGTCCACACAACAAACTCCTTTCGGCTAGCAGGAATGGAGAACTCTCACTTATCGAGGGGTCCAAAACCTTGTTTTCAAAACATATTTTCAGATTGAACAGGGAAAATTAAATTTAGCTTAGCACTTAGCAGGGTGCCAAACCAGGAGGTGCAGACCACCCCGACACGCCCGGGTTCTCTAGTCATGCGACACAGGACCATGCTCCTCAAAGCCACCGCAGCTAAATATATGCCCTGCTTGCTACATGGACAGGCACAGCCATGGCCGCTGTGAACGTTGACCGTGTGACTTCCAAGCAGTATTCCCATGTCAGAGTTTGTCAGATTAACGTGTGCTTTGTCTCGTATACGCAGACATCTTCACGGCACATGGATACAAAGTCCACGGCAAACAGAACCCATACGACAGCGGCATCATCTCCCTGCACCCGACCGGCCGCCGACGGCTACAGAAGAAGCGGCACATCTGGAAGAACCTCTGCGTCGCCTGACCATGCGGAGTTATGCGGCGAACGCCCACCAGGCGGCAGTGCTGACGCGCCCGTCAGTCCGCCACGTGACTACGCACACCAGCGGATAGGTGGCGACACCATCGCCACATGGTGGTTTTCAACAGTTCGAGCCTGCCTCCTCAAAGCAATGGCGTAGCCAGGATTTTATCGAGGGGGTGATCAAGGTTCACATTTATCACACATCAACCGTGTTTCGGCCGAGAGCCAGAACATTAAGGAAGCAAAGCACCTCTTTCGGCTAAGGGAACCAATCGACCCCATGCCAATCCCCCGGTTACGCTACCGCCATGCAGCTGGCAATATTGCCGTTTTCGGAAATGCGCGCGCATGTGAAGAACACGAATGGCGCTTACAGAGGACGTGAATGGCGCGTACGGAGGACGTGAATGCCGCATACGGAGGACGTGAATGGTGCGTCCGGAGGATGTGAATGGTGCGTATGTTGGACGTGAATGGCGCGTATGGAGGATGTGAATGACACGTATGGAGGAGGCAGCAGCGGAGCAAGTCGTGACATGACGCTCGGTGGACCGCAGACGCTGACGTGTGTAGCGAGAGGATGCCACTCGCCGAGCACACCAACTGATGTGTAGAGGGCAGCACCGGCCACTGTCGGCGCCACCCGTCCTCATGCCAACTGCGAGTGCCAACTCGGTCGGGTGATGCGGCAACAATGTGATACTAGTTGTGGGTGTGTCGCAGCCGCCCACCGTTACAGTCTTCTGGATCGCGTGCAGAAGTACTGTTGCAGTCCTCTCACTCGTGCCAGGAGAGCACGGAGGGATGTGTGCCCCCCCCCCCCCCAACGAATCCAAGCTTGCTTTTCCCTCGATGCTGTGTGATTTGATCCTGAACACCACTGGTTCGCACAAAGTCAAGTTTGAGCGTTGTTCTTTATGTGTTTCTCGTGTTACGTGTTTGCCTGTCCCTGGAACCATCGGAGGAGGCCTCTGCGGCCTCTGAGCGGCATGACTCGGTGTCTCGATGCATACCTTGTGCTGTTTGTCGTCCGAGTGTCAGTACAGTTTACTAGAGTCCAGGAGTTCAGCTTCAGACGTCTCAAACTCACCGAACCCTGGCTACAACAGGATACGATGAAAAGACCGCAGGGCTGCAGTGTGCACCGTGCAACAACTTGTGCCCATCTCATTGCAAATGGGAACTATAATGCAGTGCACCATGTAGTAAAATTCAGGCGTTAGTGCCGATGCAGATATTCATATGGCAATCGTCTGTTAACATCCTACGCATTTATTGCAGTATTACGAGAACGTCCAATAAACTTATCCCAATGCGAACTAATCCACATTACTACCGCATTATTGCTGGATAGTGAGCATTACCTGAAGCGGTGATCCACATGCAAATACGTTCTGGTCGCCAATACTCGTATCGAACCAAATAAGCCGGCCATATCAACTAAGTTGTACGATGAAATTACCTGCCTGCAGGTAAATTAAGATTCAGAACTTTTATGTTACACTGTGCTGTGGTGGTGCACGCTTGGTCCTCACTGTCTGCTGGCGATACACTGATAGATCACAGTCTCTATATATTCACTGTGCACGGCCTCATTATGCACGCTATTGCCTCAGGCATTTCCCCCGACGCGACTGGGAGTTATTATACTTAGTGATATATTAAACATAAAAAATTCGCGATTTCAGCATGGAACTCAGTGGTCCAACATTTTTAATAGTAATTTAATTTCTTTTCATCTCTATTTCACTTCATCTTGTCACAATTAATTTCGTATTAATTCAATTTTTTTCAATTGTATCACCAATACGTCTTCTAAGAGCCTTTAGAGCCTCGTCACGGTTGAGGATTCTTGGCATTCTCACAGCCTGTAGGAGCCCATTGGCATGCTAAGGAGCCTGGATGAGGGGATAGGGTTTTCCTTTGGTCGAATCTTTCCGTGCAGCGCGACAAGCGTTGTTAAATTTCACGAAGTTCTGTGGGGTCATTCTCTTTCAGCGAGACACATGAGGACTCGAAGTTGTGGAATAAATATTTCAGAAACCGTCCAAAGAATCGCGAAGAACGAAAAGGAATTGGGGAAGAACGAAGAATAATTCGTCCAAAGAAAGAAAAAGAAATCCCTGCAGATTATGCGAAGACCTAATGGAGCTATCTAGAAGATTGTATTCTCCGATTTAAGTGACTTGGTTCAAGACTTGACTGTAGGCGAAACTCTGGGAAAAAGTGACCATAACATAGTTAGATTTAAGGCACATGTAGGGTAAATTATCAAGGAAAATTTGGTAAAGGTTCCAAATTTTAACAGAGCAGACTTTGACTGCATGAGAGCGGCTTTAAGTACCATCAGATGGGAAGAAGAATTCTCCAATTTAAATGCCTGTGAAATGTGGGAAAAGTTCAAATCTTACTTGAAGGAAATTCCGATTAGACATGTCCCCCAAAAGCAAAGACGCAAAAGAAGGGTAGGGAAGCCAGCATGGCTTACACCAGACTTGATAAAAGCAATTAAGGCTAAGAAAACTGCATTTAGAGTCTTTAAAGAAGCCTCAAATGTTTTTAATTTAAAGGCGTATCGAAAAGCTAGAGACACTGTGAAGCAAAAGACCAGAGCACCAAAGCGAGCAAAAGAACTGGATTTAGCTAGAAACCGTAATGGGGAGAGTAAAACGTTCTTTAGTTTCTACAAGCTGAGTAAAGTTTCTAGCACAATTGGTCCACTGGAAGTAAACGTAACTACATTGGGTTAGGATAGTGAAATGGTTGAGGAGCTGAGCAAGCAGTTTAAATCAGTGTTTACATTGGAAGATATGACCAATCTGCCGACCGCACACCATAGCTCAGTGACATGTGAACTAACAAATGATGTTGATTTCATTGATAGTGATTTTGTTTACAATTATATCAGGAAAATAAAGCCAAACACGGCAGCAGGACCTGATGATATTTATGCTAGGGTGTTGCGGGAAACTGAAAAGGAACTGGCATTTCCACTTAGTATAATTTTTGGTAGATCAGTTTCACAAAATGAAATTCCAACCGATTGGAAAAGGGCAAATGTAGTTACTATTTTCAAGAAAGGAGAAAGAGGGAAAGTTGAAAACTATAGGCCAGTAAGTCTCACATCCCTAGTCTGCAAGGCACTCGAATCAATTATCAAGTATATAATAGTTAGTTATCTGGAAGGTAGCAGATTGATTCAAGATACTCAACATGGGTTTAGAAGAGGACGATCGTGTCTCACAAATCTCTGGGACTTTTTGAATTTCGCCACAGAACAATTTGATCAGGGAAATCAGGTTGATGTAGCATATCTTGACTTTAGTAAGGACTTTGACAAGGTACCCCATAAGCGGTTAATGATACGGCTTCAGTCCCATGGTATTGCAGGTAGCATCTTAAAATGGATAGAGTTGTGGCTTTCAGATAGACAGCAGAGTGATGATAAATGGTACAAAGTCATCACGGCAAAATGTTCTTAGTGGAGTCCCCCAGTGGTCATTACTGGGGTCACTACTCTTCATTATATTTTTTAATAACATTGAAAGTGGCCTAAGCAGTAAAGTTCTGAAATTTGCGGATGATTTGAAGGTCTTTAGGGCAATAACAGGTCAAGATGAGCATATCTCGCAGCAAAAAGACGAACTTGTGAAGTGGTCCGAAGAAAACATATGAAGGCTCCATACTTGATGGGTGGCCAAGTGCTATCAGTGACTCAACAGGAGAAGGATTTTGGGGTTATTCTAAACACAAAACTGGGGGCATCAGAACAGACCAAGGAAGCCAGGAAGAAGGCACTGAGAATGCTCGGGGCAATAAAGAGGAATGTATCATACAGAAGTGAGGAAGTGATCAGAAAGCTTTACTGTGCATATGTCAGGCCACATTTGGAATACTGCACCCAAGCTTGGTCTCCTAGCTATGAAAAAGATTGTTGGCTTTTAGAAAGAGTACAAAAGAGGGCTACAAAAATGGTGAATGGCATAAGCAACCTGGCATATGAGGAAAGATTGAAGAAATTGAATATGTTTTCACTTAGATATAGAAGGCTGAGAGGAGATCTCATCGAGGTCTTTAAATTGGTCCATGGTCTGGAGAGGGGATATCTTGGGGAAATGTTTGAATTTAACAGAAATGATGTAATTAGAGGTCATAAATTCAAAATTAAAGTTAACCACAGCAGAACAAGGTTAAGGCAGACTTTCTTCACCAACAGGGTAGTAGAACACTGAAATCAGCTTCCAGAAAACATTGGCAGTAGCAGCACATTGAACATCTTTAAAAACAGCATAGACAATCATTATAAGAATAGAGGGCTTGCTTTTCAGTATTACAGGGAGGGCTGATTGACAGATTAGGTGGGCAACTGGTTCAGTGTACAGAGTGCAACCAAGAAGGGCCCTTGTGGCTCATAGTTGCACTAATTTTTTATGTCTTTGTCTTTAAGAACTTTGGATAGCAGGCACCCGCAATAACTTTTGAATCATTGCTCGGCCTTTCTGAAAGGAAAATGGGATGAGAACTTAGGGAAAATCTTCCATGCACACTCACAATGCGATGCACGGCCTGTACACATTAGTGCATTTTCGACCGCATGTTCTCGGAATAAGATATAACTGCACATTTGTCATCATGCCTCAAGTTCCTGCCACTATATTTACCAGGTTACGCTCAGTCAGGCAGTGTCAGCGAAGGGTGGAAGATACACCTCGAAGTTGACCAACTTAAAACATTGCTTTTCTTTGAGTAATTACCAAACCACCATCAGCTTTGTTACAGCGGGAGGATGCTAGCTGAGAGGATCCAGGGTGGTCACTACAGCTTACCCGCCCACAGCCAAGGGCAGGGTCGGATTTTTGGTTTGTTACCCCATATGTGAAGAGGATTTCTGGTTAATCGAATACAGGGAGGAAATTGTCTTCCAGCGTTTGACATAAGAATCTCAGATTGCACTTTTAGTCAATCTTGGACACTATCATAGGGCAGCTCATTGTCAAACAGTACGGTTCAACCTCCAAATGAGAAAAAAATGAGAGGACAATTTTCATAGCAGAGGATAATGTTCTACATGCCAAAAAAATAACAAGAACCAGTTTATTTCTCAAGCACTGATCCAGAAGCGTACAACTGTGGCGACAATCGACGATACTGACGACACTGTGGTGGATAGGTGGATTGGAGTTCAGGGGCGCGTCGACATCTAGGGTCATTTTGCGCCCATAACTGAATTGTAAACAATTTACGGTGTTGCTATCATAGCTTGCTATCCATCTTCACGTATGGGGGTATATCACGTCAAGGCGAGCTTGTCGAATGAAGTTAAAAATATTCCCAGACGCCACTACCTCAGAGTCGTTCCTTATAAGCATACGTAAAGAAGAGTCGGTGGTCAACCGTCCTAAAATCTGGCGTCGTAGAGGACCGATCAGTGTACAGCCAACTAAGACATGGTACACGGTAAGCGGGTTAGAACAGCGCGGACATAGGGGGCGGTCATTACCAGTAAGCATATAACTGTGTGTTGCGAAGGTATGGCCTATTCTCAATCGGCAGAGTATTACTTTTCCCGGCGTTTTGTTCGGTGAGAGGATAGCCACTTTCCTAGTGTCGGTTTCAAAACACTGAGCTTGCTACACTTGGAATTCTAAGTTCGTTGCCATTCTGACCGTATACTTGACAATATAGTAGGGTATATATATCTCTTGGAGGGAGCCGTAGATTGACCCCACGGCCATTGCTAATGGCGTGATTGACGGTTATGTCAGCAGCTTCGTTTCCGGCGAGTCCAACATGGCTAGGAATCCAGCAGAACACTATATTTATTCCGATGTCATGCAGGGATTTTACTACTTTGGTAATCATCCGAACAAGTCGGTTATCCTGGTTAAAGGTGTTCAGTGCCAGGAGACTTTTCAAAGAGTCTGTGAAAACCACGTACTTTGTGGACCGGTCTTTCTGTATAAAATAGAGGGCTTGTAGAATGGCATACAGTTCTGTAGTAAAAATCGAGGTTTGCATCGGTAAATAAAAAGATCGAACATCAAGTCACTGACGTAAGCAGACCCGACACCAGAGACCGACTTTGAGCCGTCTGTGTAAATGCACGAAAAGTCGTGATATTCATGTATCTTTTCCAATGCTAACATGCGGAATTCCTCCGGGTTTACCTGTCCTTTCTTTGAGCAGGTCAAAGTCACGTCAGTTTTCACTGGGACAGCATGTCAAGGGGGAGTGCTAGGTGTTATTACACGTGCTATGGAACGCGGCCGGATATTACATGCTCGAAGGGTCGAGGACATACGAGTGGAAAACGGTAATCCACGCTGAGTCCTGTGACGTGCTATTGATGTCCCTGAAAATATCCACAGATAGGCTGGATGGTTCCAGTTTTGTGCGACATTACATCCGTATCTTGCGCCCAATAACTTACGGCGTAGCGCAAGAGGTGGCTCGTCTACTTCTACCATTACACTAGTAGCCGATGAAGTGCGTAAGGCTCTAGTAAGGATGCGAAGAGCTGCATTGTGGATCACATCGAGGCAACGCTTGGTTGTGGCACACGCTCCGTCATAAATAAAACAACCATAGTCAATCTTAGAACGCACGAGGGATCGATACATAAGAAGCAAGATATATCTATTTGCTCCATACGAGCATCTAGAGACTGTACGCATTACCTGTAGTCGCTTTGCACATTTCTGTGCAAGATCGTTGATGTGGGTGGTGTATGTCAGTCGGCGATCCATCCACACACCCAGAAACTTGGCATCTGGCTTGAATGGTATATGGTGTCCATTGAGCATGATCACGGGGTCAGTACAAGAGCGTTTGCGGAAGAAGTGGATAGCGGTGGTTTTCGATGTAGACATAACGAAGCCGGTTTTGTTGCACCAATCCTGCACCTTCCGAACGGCCATCTGGAGTTGTCTCTCAACCGTGTGCACAGAGCGTGAAGAGAACCATATGGCGAAGTCATCCACGAAAAGTGCTCTCCCTACGGAAGTCGGCAGCAAGGTACCCACATCATTGATTGAAATAGCGAACAATGCAACGCTCAGTACGCTCCCCTGCGGGACTCCGTTAACTTGCGAAAATGTGCCAGATAGGGAGTTTCCTATTCTAACACGAAACGTTTTGGAACATAGAAAATTTGACAGGAAGACACCCATGGGACCTCTGATTCCCATATTGTGTAGCTTCAACAGGATACCGTAGCGCCACGCCGTGTCATATGCGCCGTCAATGTAAAAAAAAATATTACTGCTGTGTGGTGGCGTTTCGTAAAGCCAGAGCGCACAACTGAGTCGATTGTTAAAACGTGGTCAAGTGTGCTACGGTGTTTTCGGAACCCATTCTGTATCACAGTAAGGAGATTATTATGTTCTAAAAACCACATCAATCGAACATTCACCATTGTTTTCAAACAGTTTACACAGGGAGCATGTCAGCGAGATGGGACGGCAATGTAATGGATCCGTGCCAGATTTACTTGGTTTACGTATTGGGACTATAATTTCCTCCCGCCATGAAGGTGGAAATGTGCCCGATGTCCACATTACATTTAGGGGTTCAAAAAGTGTGTCCAAAGCAGCAGCTGGTAAACGTTTTATGATATCATTATGCAGAGTGTCCGGACCCTCTGCCACGCTCTTGAGTGTGCCGATCGCTGCAGTTAACTCGGAAATGGAGAATGGTATGTTGTACTGTTAGGCGTCAGTGGTGGAAAAATCAAGAGGACGTGCCTCGCACCGATCCTTGTGCTAAAAAATTGTTCGTTATATGTGTTTTCCGAGCGTGCGGACAAAGCACATCCTATCTTGTAAGCCACTTCTTCCGGGTCGATGATTTTCTGTCCTGACATGTGCAATACCGGGGGAGGAACTGGAGCGTGTTTTCCAGAGAAACTCTTTATGCAGGACCATAGAGTAGATAGTGACGTGGTACGATTTAAAGTGCTTACGTAGGATTTCCACGAGTCTCGCTTCGCCTCTGCAATAATACGTCGGGCGAGCACTCGTGCTTTGCGAAAAGCTATTAAATTGTAGGTGCAGCTATTGTTATTAAATATACGGAATGCCTTCTTTCTAACACGGATAGCCTCCAGACGCTTATCAGACCACTATGGGACTGGTACTCGAATTGACGTTCCAGATGACCGGGGGATGTGCCGCTGGGCGCTCTGCACAGTTGCCGAAGTGAATGTTTCCACAGAGATGGCGAATTCATCAGAGTACTTTCAAGGTCAGTTTGGAAAGCTTCCCAGTCAGCTCGGAAAAATAGCCACTTTGAAGGTCGTCGGGCGACCGTAACTCAATTAACGAAATGAGAGTAAACAGGAATATGTCCGCTGTTATACGGGTCACTATCCACCGACCATTCCAAGACGGGTGCAACTTCTGGACTACAGAGAGTAAGGTCCAGCACGGACGTCTGACCGGTCGGTAATGTAACATGTGTTGGTGTTCCTGTGTTTAGAATGCATAGAGGGAAATTGCTTATAAAACGTTCCATTGCACGTCCACGGCTAGTAATTGTGGCTGAGCCCCAAAGAGAGTGGTGCGCATTAAAATCGCCATACAACATCACCGGAGGTGTGAGTTGAGCCATAGTTTGAGAAAGATCGGAAAGTGAAAACAGTCTGTCCGGTGGTAGGTATAGTCTGCGTATGGAAACAGTACGGTGATTTATTACTACACGAGGAACAATGCGCTGAATATTTGAAGAGAGAAGTACATGTGTTAATGGGACAGAGTTGTGCACAGCAGTACACCGCCATGTGACACAGTGCTAGACGGTACATCTTTTCGTAAAACAGTGTAATTTTTTAGTTGAAACGGAGCACCTGGGACCAGCTTTGTTTCCTGAATGCATACAACGACGGCGTCCGGGAACTTAAGAGATGCTGGAGGTCATTAAAGCTGGATTTGATTCCCCTACAGTTACACTGTAAAACTACGATGTCGGTAAGTTAATACAGTAAAGCATGAGCGTGGTCAAAAGATATAGTTATACACAATGGATAGTGGATATCACAAACCCAGCGACAGCTTGGTGAGTTAATAGGACAAGAAGAACATGAACTGGATAGTTACGTGTGGACGTCATTGTTGCTAGAAAAAATGAGACGCGGTTTTAAAATTGAGTCCCAGTGCCCTGTCTTGAAGGAGAGTCAATCGAGGACTCAGGGGAGTAGCTCCGATCAGGCCCGAGTGAATTTGTCCTTGGACGGGACCTCTGTGAGCCACCCCCAAGGCGGGGATTCTGATGGAGGAAGCCCCCGCTTCTGGGGGACACTCAGTTGCGGCGGAGGCGGGGGAGGACCCATTTAAGATCTTCCCCACGGTCCCTCCACTTGCCGTCACGGCGACGGGGTGGCTGAGTTTTGGGGAGGCGCAATGCCTGTGCCTTGGCGACCCTTCACCCGGGCCTTTTCCATTTGAGCGAGCCGAGCTCGTTTGGCTTCGCGGGCACGCCTTTCGGCTTCTTGAAATTGTAAACTTACGTCTGAAATTTCGATTGGTCGGTGTACGTTTTTGGATGGCGATGCAGGTGCGGATGTAGATGTCGAGGGCAAGGGTGATGGCGAGGCCCGGCTCTCGGGAAGGGAGGATTCAGGGAGGGAGGAGGTGGAGAGGATGGATTTAGGGGTGGTGGTGGTGTGCGAGGGAGGGGAGGGGAGGCTGGAGGGTGAACGGGATGTAAGAGGCGGGGATTTCAAGGTAGATGGTGTGGTGGAAGGGGAGGGACTAGGCTTGGGTAGGGGGACCGAGCAGGCCTCTTAGACCAGGTGACCAGGGTCCATTCCCCGCCCACAGAGGCCCATCGAGATAACGCCTGGAGTTGTTCATTGGTGTCACTCGGTAGTGGGACCTCGGTGGTTTTGGTGTTCTGTGGGAGGGGCTGCGCCTGCCTCTCTGGTGTCGCCAGAGGCATTCAAAAAGCTCGGAGAAGAGCTGTGAGCTGGGTGATCACCTCGGCGGCCATATCGGGCTGTATGTGTTGTGGACGCAACGTCGTGTTCTTGGTCTTTGGTGCATATGATTGTCTGGCATGCGATCTTTCATATAACTCTCTAGCTTCTATAAATGTTACTTTGTTGATGTGCTTAAGCGAAATAATTTCCTTTTCTCTGATGTCATTTGGGCACACACGATCAAACGACGTGTGGGATTCCTGTCCGTCACCGCAGGTGGCACAAAATGGGCTCTCAGAATCGCAATTCTCAAAAGGATGCTCGTGGGAGGCACACTTGCTGCAGGCTGGGCGGTTTCGGCAATATTGGTTAGTGTGTCCAAATTTTTTACATTTGAAGCAGCGCATTGGATTTTGGAAGAACTGTCGTACTTTCACTCGTAGGTAGCCAACTCTGATCTCGGGAGGTAGGTCTGTGCTATTAAATGTCAAGATTATGTTGTTAGTTGGAATTAAGTCCTGACTTCTCTTCACTTTCATTTTTCTGACTGCGATGACTCCGAAATTGGTCAGTCCATCAACGATCTCGTCGTCCGATACTTCCCGCAGATCGAAACGGTTTATAATTCCCCGCGACGTGTTCTTTGTTTTATGGGGTTCTACTGATTGCTACCGTTTCATTCTCTTTTTTGCCGTCCCTCCGCACACCGTCCACAAACTGAGATGACTTAAGCGCCCTAGCTGCCTGCTCTGTTTCCGCGAATTCCACCTCCAGTGCTCCGTCCTTCAATTGGTCACATCTGAGAATGCTTTCAAATCGGTCACACCCGTCCCTTCTCTGAAACGGAGACAGAGAAGCAAGGCTCTTGTTTATTCCTCTGAATGCAAGCACACGAGACCTGTGTCTCGTGTTCTCGTGACTATGTTCCGTAGGGGTGTCAAACCGATCTCGGCGAAAATATGAGTTGGTCTGGCTCTCACGAGAAGGACCAGGGGTGTTTTTAGTTGGTCTGGATGCCGTGTAGTGAGTTTGTGTTCGACTCCTCGGGCGCCCCACCCCTTAGGGGTCCTACCGGGGGGACGCCTGGGTCCCGCGAACGGGAGGTCGCCAGGCGCCCGAGGAGCTATACGGGGCAGGCGGTGCCTTCGCCCGGCCGGGAGAGAGAGACTCACCACCCCGACCGGGTTCCAGCACCGCCCACCCCCTGACCCTGGCCGGCTGGGCCGGCGGGCACTGGGAAGAGTCCCAGGCCCCCGGCCCGAGGCGACCAGCCACTTGGCCCGCGTGAGGCCCCACGGGCCCGCCCGCCCCTCCGGGATATCAGGACCAAAGAGGTGTATTGGTCCCCCGTCACAACTAGCATCGTGCGACGGGGGACCTCAACCTCCAGGACTCCGTCAACCCCGAGGGACGGGCCGAGGGGGCGCGGCTTCCCCGATAAAACTGAGCTGGTGGACAGGACTGGGGAAGTTGCCCTGCCTGCTCATAACAGGGATAGTTGGTGTTGCTAGGCCAGTTGAAGGACATGGGTGTTGGGATGAAATTGGGATTGGAATGGGAGCGTATGGATGGAAGGACGAGTGAGGCACTCTTGGTTTCACCCCTCCCCGGTATGATGGTCGCCGGGTCTTTGGCGCACTCAATCCCCCCCCCCCCCCACCCCACCACAAAAAGTTCGTGCCTCGTCGGGGGGATATACTGACGACACTATAACATTCCACACGCCACATCGCAACCAGCGAATTGCCGACCGAGGCGACGAGCAGCCAAGAACATAGTTCATGAGAGATCACAGAGAAAGTCTCATTTTACACGTGCAAAAATGGCTCAAACACGTGCAAAATAACCGGATCTAACTAATCGGTTTTTAGTTTTTACTTCGATACAAAAGCTTCACGAAGGGTAGATATCTACCACGAAATATAGCAAATATGCTTAGATCATGCGTGTATTTCACGGGCTGACGTTTGGCTGACCAGGAAAAGTCAGAAGCTGCCACAATTCACCAATAATAATACATCACATCACAATGTCGCAAAAGTATCACCTCCTGCCAGCTACAGCCTTGCTTGTACCAGCCATGCTGATTATTTCAGCTTTGGCGCACAATAACAATTTGCGTCCACGATCAGTGCAGTTCACCTGAGGCAAGCCAGTCGTCTTCTTGTGCCAACGTAGTCCGTTTTCTCTTCTGACCCTTCCGGCCGTCACTTTTAGAAGGTTTCACGCGTCCCACCAGCTGACCACTGGCCGGGAAAGTCGACGCCGACGCCGTTGACGCCGCCACCTTCTCCTCTTCCTCCAGCCGGCTGTTGACCACAGCCAGGAGCGGCGCCAGCGCCAGTCGCTGCGTCCTGTCAGTCAGCAGCGACTGCAGCCGGCTCTGCAGCATCTTCAGGTAGGGCGCGGCGCCGCCGCTGTCCGCGCCCTGCAGCACGTTGGCCAGCTCGCGCATCACCTCCAGCACGGCGCCAGTGCCGGTCTGCTGCCTGCCCAGCTGGCTGGAGCCGCTGGAGCCGGCCGCCACCTGCAGCGCTTCGGCTCGGCTCCCGACCGTCACCAGCGCCGTGATGGCCGCCATGAACGCCGCCGGCCTGTCCAGCACGCTGTGCATCACGAAGCGCGGCACCACGTCGGCCAGCGTGCTGCCGCCGTCGGCCGCCACGCTGACGCTCAGCGCCAGCTCCCAGCAGAGGCGCGTCAGACGCGGCGTCAGCGGGACCAGCGCCAGCAGGGCGTCCAGCATGTCGTCCGGCCGGCCCGACGAGGCCGAGTGCTGCGCGGCCCGACACAACTGCGCCGGCAGGTCGGACGGCCTCGTCACGTCCGGCTGCACCATGTCGGCCGGCACCGACCAGGTCGGGCCGCTGGGCCGAGGCGCGCTCCACCGTCGCCGCTTCTTGCTGCGCGGTCCGCTGCCGCCACTCCACGACCGCCTGCTGGCCAACCGCCAGTCGGAGTCGCCGTCCGAGTCGCTATCCGAGGCGCAGGTGTCCGCCGGCGGATCAACCTCCTCACTCTCAGAGCCCACCTGAGCAGGCGCCGACTCAAACAGAGGCGCCGGCACCATCGTCTCCAGCACGTACAGCAACGTGTCACGGTGAACCTTCAGGCGGCCGCGGTACTCGGGCGAGTAGCTCCTCCGCAGCAGGTGGCTCGCGCGGGTGTTGCCGGGCAGCTCCGCGGCGCTCGCCAGGCTGTCACGCTTCTGACAGCTGCGCTCGGTCATGATCAACTGATCAGCTGAGATTGTGACAACGACCGCCGTCTGCAACTGCGACAGAAAGGCGGACGTCACGACAGCAGAGTGGCATTGCTACTTACTGATGGAGGCCAAGGATCAGGATCTCGGCCTGGTGTATGCCATGTTATAATATTTATTTATTTGCTGATTAATCACATCCCTCACAGGCAGTGTTGGAAAAGTGGCCCTTTTTTGGAACTTTTGCAATCCAAAGAATTATACACTCCGGAAAAAATACACTCCTTGCATTGCTGGATGAAGACATACTGGGTCCCCTACCACATGAAGTTTCCAGTATAATTGAGGATAATACACATTTGTTATTTCGGGTCATCTGTAGGCACATTCCAAGAGGAGGCAGGAGTGGAGCCAAAAATGAGATGCCAGCCAGATTGGAAGAATATCAGTTTGCTAGCATGCACAAGTACAACATATGTCAATGGATGACAAAATATGGATCACTGCAGTCTGAATATGATCTTAATGCCACTGAACATTCCATCTTCCATATCATTCTATAACATTCCATTTGTGCATGTGCGATTTCTGGTGAGGTGCAGGTGAATTAATAAACAGCCACCAATGCATTCATGTGTATGTTCTCCATTCGTGGATAAACATCAGAACAGAGTCCAGATGTGCCCAGAATAATGTATGGATGAACACCAAGAGCTAGAGTGGCATCCACACAACTGGTAAGCCACAAAGTGTAGCACTTCCCCCAAAATACTGGTGGATATGAGCCATGTTTTGCTACAGCATAGGAATTGTCATGGGCACTATTACTTTTCCACACATGCTTTACACACATTTTGCCTCCATGAACCATACAAAGGTATTAGGTTTGGCTCAGTTATGCTAGATTATTTTTTTTTGTAAGTTATCCATTTATCAAATTCCTTTCCGAATCATTCAGGATTATAAAAGTTTTTGAATTAAAAAAACAACACTCAGGCTAGCATAGGCTGTTTGGTTAGAATAGGCCATTTACTTTTAATTTGTTAAAGGAAAAAATTGCTTAGAAAATTTTTATTAAAAAAGGCTTTCTTGCATCCAGTTAGGCTGCAGCTTTTTCTTCCTTTTTAACATCACATTTCATGGTATATTTCCCAACCAAACCCAAGCCACTTTTTTGGTGTCATTTTGCTACCCAACTGCACTTGCCAAAAAATGTGAGGTCACATCATGTAAGTACCTACATTATGAACACATTCATAATCATTGCACGAAAAATACATTTCAAGAAATCAAATCACCTTAAACTGCAAATTTGTCCATTCAGAAAGTCACAGACCAGAAATGTTAAAAGTATAATGGTATTCAATGGAGAATGGGGACAGGATGCACCTAATAATTCCTGAACATTTCATGAATGCACAAATAATGCTTGAATGCATGCATATCTATAATATCTGCAGTCAATGTGCACTGAAGAGGCCCATCCCCATTTCGAAAGAAAAACATTCACGCTTCAAAATGTGGTAAGTTAAAACAAGATTTTCCCGACAAAAGCAAAGCAATCAGTTTTGTTCATTTCTACGCTTGTCGACAAAACATCGCAGCAATTAATATTCTCATGTCCTGCTCCTTGTATTATCTGAAGATATCCCGTCACACAACACAAGCTTACAGCTTTGGTTTATCCAAATCAATGACTCGAATTACCGCGAAGATATTTTATATAGGTAAGTAGGTAGGTACCTACATAGTCAGATAATACAACCTCTCATACCTCGAGCCAAACACGCAGTCAATTCCATCCGGATGGCAGCAAAGAGCTTTAAAGAAAATCCTTCGTTGAATAAAAAACCCACTACGCTCCGCTAACCAAATATAGGAATTCACCTTCACCAGCCCCCGACCGCGTTCTTGGATTCAATGAGTTCACCGCTCTCCATCTCCCACTCCGGCCGGAGCTATTTCAACCATTGCCACGAAAAGCCATGGATAATGCATTTCTTCTTGGTTCCTTGGAGAATGATATGTTCTACATCAAGCCATCAAGGGAAAGGGTCCATGTGTTAGGCAAAGTATATGAGCATGTCCTTCAGGGAAACTAGGAAATGGGGTGGGGAGGGATGAAATTGCATTGCCAACTCAGGAATATTCCAATAGTGTCAGCCAAGGCAATAGAACCTCAAATTCTGCAAATAGGGACAGCAGCAACTCAAGGGGACAGAGTTATAGTTCATCTAGTGATAAAAGAACTCCTCAATATGAAAAAGCCAAAGGTGGTTATGGAGCATTTGTTAAGTGTATGATGTTTAATGCTCAGAGTATCCGTTCCAAATTTGATGAGTTCAAGTGTTATGTTGCTGAGGAGGAACCGGATTTTGTTTGCATTACGGAGGCATGGGTCAGTGAAGGATATTTTGGAGATAACTTACAGGACTATGAGATCCAGGGATACAATATGTTTTCGTGCAATAGGGGTCCAGCAATGAAAGGGGGTGGTGTAATGCTCTATGTGAATAGCTTATTCAGTTCTCAAAAAGTAGCAGGTGGGGATAAAAATGTGTCTGTGGAGTCCATTTGGCTTGATGTCACTGTGGGAAAAGGCAACAGCAATACTCTTAGGATAGGAGCTTTCTACCGATCAGGAACCCTGCCACATTCTCAGCAACTGGAGCTTGACAAGGTGATTTGTGAGGAAATCAGTAGAAACTTTAAGAGGAAGTGCCTTATTCTCGGTGACTTTCATCTAAAAAGGTTATGAAAATGCTGGTGTTGGCTCCCCATCATGCAAAATGTTCAGGAAATGCCTTGAAGAGGACCTGTTCTTACACCAGTTTGTATCGGAACCTACCAGGCATGGTTCATTCTTGGACCTTGTATTCTCGGATTTAAGTGACTTGGTTCAAGACTTGACTGTAGGCGAAACTCTGGGAAAAAGTGACCATAACATAGTTAGATTCAAGGCACATGTAGGGGAAATTATCAAGGATAATTTGGTAAAGGTTCCAAATTTCAACAGAGCAGACTTTAACGGCATGAGAGCGGCTTTAAGTGCCATCAGATGGGAAGAAGAATTCTCCAATTTAAATGCCTGTGAAATGTGGGAAAAGTTCAAATCTTACTTAAAGGAAACTCAGATTAGACATGTCCCCCAAAAGCAAAGACGCAAAAGAAGGGTAGGAAAGCCAACATGGCTTACACCAGACGTGATAAAAGCAATTAGGGCTAAGAAAACTGCATTTAGAGTTTTTAAAGAAGCCTCAAATGTCATTAATCTAAAGGCGTATCGAAAAGCTAGAGACACTGTGAAGCAAAAAACCAGAGCAGCAAAGCGAGCAAAGGAACTGGATTTCGCTAGAAACTGTAATGGGGACAGTAAAAAGTTCTTTAGTTTCTACAAGCTGAGTAAAGTTTCTAACATAATTGGTCCACTGGAAGTAAACGGGACTACAATGGGTGAGGATAGTGAGATGGTTGAGGAGCTGAGCAAGCAGTTCAAATCAGTGTTTACATTGGAAGATATGACCAATCTGCCGACCGTACACCATAGTTCAGATACATGGGATCTGACAAATGATGTTGATTTCATTGGTAGTGATGTGGTTTACAATCATATCAGGAAAATAAAGCCAAATAAGGCAGCAGGACCTGATGATATTTATGCTAGGGTGTTGCGGGAAACTGAAAAGGAACTGGCATTTCCACTTAGTATAATATTTTGTAGATCAGTTTCACATAATGAAATTCCAACCGATTGGAAAAGGGCAAATGTAGTTCCTATTTTCAAGAAAGGAGAAAGAGGGAAAGTTGAAAACTATGGGCCAATAAGTCTCACATCCCTAGTCTGCAAGGTACTCGAATCAATTATCAAGGATAGAATAGTTAGTTATCTGGAAGGTAGCAGATTGATTCAAGATACTCAACATGGATTTAGAAAAGGACGATCGTGTCTCACAAACCTCTTGGACTTTTTGAACTTCGCCACAGAACAATTTGATCAGGGAAATCAGGTTGATGTAGCATATCTTGACTTTAGTAAGGCCTTTGACAAGGTACCCCATAAACGGTTAATGATACAGCTTCAGTCCCATGGTATTGCAGGTAGCATCTTAAAATGGATAGAGTTGTGGCTTTCAGATAGACAGCAAAGAGTGATGCTAAATGGTACAAAGTCATCATGGCAAAATGTTCTTAGTGGAGTCCCCCAGGGGTCAGTACTAGGGCCATTACTGTTCATTATATTTGTAAATAACATTGAAAGTGGCCTAAGCAGTCAAGTTTTGAAATTTGCAGATGATTTGAAGGTCTTTAGGGCAATAACAGGTCAGGATGAGCATATCTCGCTGCAAAAAGACTTAGACGAACTTGTGAAGTGGTCCGAAGAATGGCAAATGAAATTTAACTTTGATAAGTGCAAAATCATGCATGTAGGTAAGCAGCATATGAAGGCTCCATACTTGATGGGTGGCCAAGTGCTATCAGTGACTCAACAGGAGAAGGATTTAGGTGTTATTCTAAACACAAAATTGGGGGCATCAGAACAGACCAAGGAAGCCAGGAAGAAGGCACTGAGAATGCTCGGGGCAATAAATAGGAATGTATCATACAGAAGTGAGGAAGTGATCAGGAAGCCTTACTGTGCATACGTCAGGCCACATTTGGAATACTGCATCCAAGCTTGGTCTCCTAGCTATGAAAAGATTGTTGGCTTTTAGAGAGAGTACAAAAGAGGGCTACAAAAATGGTTAATGGCATAAGCAACCTGGCATATGAGGAAAGATTGAAGAAATTGAATATGTTTTCACTTAGATATAGAAGGCTGAGAGGAGATCTCATCGAGGTCTTTAAATTTGTCAATGGTCTGGAGAGGGGATACCTGGGGGAAATGTTTGAATTTAACAGAAATGATACAATTAGAGGTCATAAATTCAAAATTAAAATTAACCACAGCAGAACAAGGTTAAGGCAAACTTTCTTCACCAACAGGGTAGTGGAACACTGGAACCAGCTGCCAGAAAACATCGTCAGTAGCAGAACATTGAACATCTTTAAAAACAGCATAGACAATCATTATAAGAATAGAGGGCTTGCTTTTCAGTATTACAGGGAGGGCTGATTGGCAGATTTGGTGGGCAACTGGTTCAGTGTACAGAGTGCAACCAAGAAGGGCCCTTGTGGCTCAGAGTTGCACTGATCTTTTATGCCTTTATGTCTTTATGTCTTTACATCAAATGGGATGGATAAAACCGTTCATATTTATATTATTAAGCAGTCAGGAGCGATATACATAAAAGATATCGGAAGGATTTTCCCCATGAAAATTGCCTGAATGGTACCAAAACGTTCCTAAAACCTGCTAACACTTTGCTCCAAAATGAAGACCCATAGAACCAGAAATTTCACCTTCTTTCGATTTCATGACTTATATTGTTTCCTAATTTCATCAACAAGCGGGAATAGTTGTATTCATGCCACTCCGACCGCGAGGTTTCCCCACTCCGGACAAATTCAGATTTACGTGTGTTGACCTAATCCTCTACACTCTTATAAGCCTCATTCTGATCCAATGATTAATTTCTTCTCACAGTCCTGATTATTATTAATTGAAAAAAAGTTCCCTGTAATTCTCTTGGCAGTTTTCTCTAACTTATTTTCATTTTTTGGTATTCCATAGCAATCATTGCGCGAAATGAGACGCTAATTTCCGCTCGTCCGTGACGATAGTCTGTTTTACAGCAGCAATTTGCCCGCCCGTCTAGTCGCTTTTCATCCTTCCAAGGAATTCCTTGCTTCTACTAAACATTCCAGACATGAACTAAAAAGTGCATTGAAATACATTTAATATTAATAAGGATTGACTTCAATATTTTTTCCAGCTTTCTCATTTGAAAAAAGAAAATTTCATCGTGGAGAGAATAAAAGATTTTAGACGGATTGTTTTAGTATAACTTTCCTTGAACCATTATATATTCCGAAACCCATATCCCGAAGTAACATTTTAGACCCTCCCATTTTAGACCCAGCGGTGCACGAACGTCCTGCTCTGGAGGTATGTTGTGAATTTGTATTAGTTGTGCGGTGTTGGTACCTATGCTAAGAGTGGCAGGTATTGATATATAAACTTGGTTGACATCGATTAAGTATGCTTTTGTGATCATTTTATCTCCCAATGCTCAGGAAGTTGCCTTATAAGTCATTCACGTAACGTGGATGACTTCAGACGACGATGTGTGGTGGACCCCATCTGGTTGTCTGTGAGACACTAGGATAAGAACCTAACAAATGACTTAAAGGCGTTTTATTCTTGAGGAAGAAGAATTATCGGGTTATTTTACGACGCATTCAACCGCAAGGTTGCATAGCGTCGCCACCCTATATCACACCGATTGGTCGTGGGTGGACTCTGCAAATGCCGCCGGCCGCGAGATTCGAGTTCCACGCTCCACCATCTGAGCTACCTAGGCCCATGGGTTTTTATTCTTCATTCCAGGAGACATCACTGCATTTTTCAAAATTTATACACTTCGTTATATATAAAATGTATATACTCCGTTACTTGGTGCTTCAACATACACCCCATAATTTGGCAAACTGGGAAATTATACACCCCATAACATAGTGCTTCTCAAGATTATACACTCCATACTTTGGCAAGCCAAAAAATTATACACTCCGAATCCAAGACCGAGAAGTGAAAATCCAACACTGCTCACAGGTGAAAATCAACTTACAAATAATGGCAGACCAAAAAGGAATAAGATGATACACATGGAACATTATTGCATGGTGACAAAGAGCTTGCATGGTGACCACGAGCACATCAGAACAACTACAAACACAAACATTCAACATTACATGGCATACAGCATAATGGTATTACAACTTTCATAAGAACGCAGTGACATCATCAGCATGTTTTAGGGGCCCTGCCAACCTACAGCATCCTTCACTGGATAAAGTACCAATCGTTAAATGACGTCCTCTGTTGTTGTTTGTTTATTGGTTGGTTCACGACACACTTTCTGCACATTCACGGCTAGTGGCGCTGCTCGCACTGTTTCGCCGGTGGGCCGCGGGATGCTCCGAAATGCTCCGAGCGGCTCGAAGCATTTCGAGACTAGCTCGAGCTAGTCTCGAACCAAGGACCTTTGGTACCCAGAGCCCAACACCTTAACCACTCGGCCATCCCTGCCCCTTCTCTGTTGTGAGGTACCCTTGTACTGGATTGGGCAACCATTATTGGATGTGGGTATCCCTTATTGAATGGGTACACTTCCAGTGGAGGAGGCACTCTTAATCCAACATCCATCATTGGACAGGATGCCCCACCATAGACAAGATGAGCATTACTAGGAAGGGTAGAGAACATCTCCAATGAGTGTGTGCTGCCCTCAGTGTATTGTTGTCTCTCATTGGATGGGGTGTCCCTCATTGAACAGGGTATTCTTCACTGGACAGGACAATCTACATTTGATAGGGTGCCACTCCATTGGTCAAATGCCCCTACAGGAGTGACACTCACTAGTTGGGATGTTCCTCAGTGGACATGATGCCCCTCTAGTGGCTGGTGACCCCTCCAGTGGAGGGGCCTCACACCAGAGGGGTGTCTGTCATTACATGTGATGTCCTGCATAGGGCAGAATATCACTCATTGGATGCCCAGTGTGCCCTCCAGGAGAAAAATGTATTCTCTCCGAAGAAAAGGTGTGTATTCTCTCCGAAGTCTGGCATCTCCCAAGTGCTCATTGTACCTACCTGCATAGGTATAATGGTAGGTAATGATAGGTACAATGAGCACTTGGGAGATGCCAGACTTCGGAGAGAATACACACCTTTAGGCGAACACATGATCGGCAAACATTATAACATGGAACACAGCGACACTAACACAAACTTCAAAGTAGAAATTCTAGCAACAACCAGGGACAACGTTGATCTGAAGGTCCTCGAATCTCTACACATACGTAATATACGGCCGCAACTAAACACGCAAACGACGTCTTGGTATATCGCATAAAATTACATAAACACAAATGATATTTTATGTATTACGCATTACATTCGACATGTCTATATATGTGCGTGCATGTACGTGTCGATATGCATATGGACCATCGGCCCGGGCTTCCTCAGAGGATTCTATCTTGACCTAGTTGATTTCTGGTTTGGAGTTTCTTGAAGTGTCTGCAGAAATGGGGATGCTTTTCTGTGTTTCACGTGTATTTTTGCACTCTTTTCCCGCGTTTTTTTTCAATTGTTAACCCTGCCATTTTTTTTATATCACTCCTGATGATGGCCCCTGGCCGAAACGTTGAGTAATATAGCATAATCCCTAGCTACTTTTGATGTTGAGTAAACTCAGCACCTCCTGGTATATTGAGGGTCGTACATTTCGTCTCACGCAATGTCTAAAACCCAGGAGCACCTAAGAGCCATTCTTCGTTGTATTTTCCATGGACATATTATTTTTTTATGCATGGCATCTATTTACCAGTAACCAATGGGAAAATAGTATGTACCTAGACAGTACCTACATAAAATGCATAAGTAATACCAGTGTTGGAAAAACTGGAGTTTGTTGGTGTCATGCATACCAATACATTTTGTACTCCAGGATTGTGACTAGACTAAATTAAATATTTTGTACTCCAGAAGGGAAAACGAAGGACAACATTGTTTGGTCGAGTGCTACCACTCAAAGTCCATACCTGACAACAACTAGCAGTTTCCGCGACCCCAGCGCGCCGACCAGCCAACGTCACTACACATCTTTGAAAGGCAGTACAAAGCGTAGAGCATGGTCGTCGGTGTTTCGTAAAGGGCCTTGCTAAAACCGGCTACGCATAACTTGCGGCGCTTCATAGGTGAAAAGACGCTATATTTGTGTCAATAAAGTAAATAATTAATTCAATATTTATTCAATGTTGATTCAATATTGGTTCAATATTTATCAATATTTAATCTGATATGTGACATATTTAGATGAATGTATCTCTATCTATTTCATATTACTCTTTGGAAACTTGCGCTGGAGCCTAGAGGTGTTCTATAGCCTTGCGCTGGAGTACTCGCCAAGAAGCAACATAAATGTCTAGTTGGCAAATCTGGGAGTGCTTGGTGTCACCGGAGTATAAATTTGAAGCCTGGTTTCGCCAGTAAATGCTTTGAATGCGCAATCGAAGGTCGTTTTGTTAAAGGGACAACTTTTTTAGACACAATGAGCCCGTTCAATGCAAGAAAATCACTTCAAATTTCCTAAAATCCGCCCCGGAGCAAGCAAGTTCTCCGAGGCACCAAGAAACCAATGTCATTTGTGCACTTTGCATGACTGTCGCATATTTTTTTGTAAATGTGTGCGAAGATAAACATGCGCCTTGAAATATAACCACATTTTGGGTTCATCGGTGTCAGTGAAGGGTCCGTAATACATGTTCCGAAATTTACTCCGACCCATTCCCTGTTCCCCCGCCCCATGAGCAGTTGTACTTCCAGGGCTGAGGTAGCGAATCCGACCAGCTCTATTTAAGAAGAAAAATAAAACCGCCTGTGAGCAGTTTTACAGGGACAATTTGTACTCCCGTGTAGCAGCTCTAGATACTCCTAACTCGATCCTTGCTTCAAATAAACATTCCAAACATGAACTAAACAAGTACATGAAGGAACTTTCAATATTCATAAGAATCGTTTTCAATATTTTTTTTTCAGCTTTTCCATGCAAAATAACTTTCTTGGTGGTGAGAATAAAACTGTTTTAGACGGATTGTTTTAGTATAATTTTTATTAAACCATCATATATTCCAAAACAATAGTCCATCCATATCACGTGGTTTTTGCTGTGCCAGGTGTGCGCAAGGCCAGGTGTGCGTTGTGAGCCGGTCTCGGGTGTCGGGCTTGAGTTTGTGAACTTCGCATCGATTAATAAACAAGAACCAAATGGACCATTTCTCCTTGGAGCTCTGGAAATTCGAATTTTGGGCTTAAGGATGCAAATTTCGTTGGAATCATGTTTTTTTTTGGTACCGCGCATCGGATAAAAATATAAGAAAAAATATTATTTTGGGAAATTTTAAGCACCGTGCCCAAAAGTTAAGTTCAATTTTTTTCATGTTTCATTCCAGAAAATCATTTCCTTTTAAGGAGTGCTACACTTCATAATTTCGTACTTAAAAATCCACCGGTAACTTTAAACGTTATTAAGGTTTCAATGTTCGAAAATAGTGGGGTCTGTGTTAAGCCAATGGCAGGTCGTACCCCGCTCGAATCATGATTGAGGACTAAGTTACCAACAGAATTGAAATATTCGTAAACCATGCGAAAGCCAATGAAAGGGGCATGATTTCACTCTTGGCATATGGTAGGTGATCGGTCATAGATAACGGGTGAGTGAGCTTAGAATTTGTCGAATGTTTTTTTAATATTTAAGTACCCCTACAGGCTATGCTTTTCAAGATATCCGAAATATTTCTACAGAGTGTATAGAGCTCGCGAAGGTCTATCATCCAATCATGGCTCATATTGGATTACTTCAAGAGTTTAGGGTTGGGTGTCACTCAACATTTTCCCATGTTAAACCAATGAGGATAGGATTTCATCCGAGAAAACTTTAAAAAAAAACGTTTGTAAGCACATCTAGTTGGATGTCACAGGACCTATATTTCACGGTGCTTCGACTGGTGTGCGCAAATCCGAAATCCGTCGAGAACTTTTCGAGTTATAAGTATTCTGATAAAATTAGGTGTTTTCAAATGAGTTAAGTGTTTTTGTAGAACGCGAACAACTCCCTATCAGTCACAGATAGCGACAAATATCAAGGGATGTGTTTGATAGACAATTGATCTCGGCATCTTTTACTGAATACTTATACCCCCTATATCTGAAAGTTTCCCCCTACACATCGTCAGAAACGGGGGAAAATCAGAATATTTTCGGTCACATCTCGAAAAGGTACAGAGCTAGAGTGAAATAAACGGCTTTTCTGAGGTCAGCGTGTTGAGGTACGTCTGGGAAAAATTACTTGTATGAGAAAATTATGTCAAAGAAAAAAAGTTGGAAAAAGTTGGAAAAAATGTTGCGGACACTTGTTTCTGCACTTCCCTAGATTAGGCTGGATGGCTCAATTAGTGTTCCATGTGCACAATCTTGACATCTCTGTGCTCACCATCAGGGGCTGAAGCCGAAAAAATAAGGAAAAATTTCACAAATCATTTTCTCGAACTTAAACTTTTGAGTAAAGTTCACTTGAGCTTGACGAAAACGTTTCAGGACCAGGTCTATGAGATTCAAACACTTTGTAGCAACATCAATTCTGAACACATTTTCTCCTTTAGCACATACCCAAAAATGTAATATTTCCCCTGGGATATGTAAAAATATATAAGCATGTTCGATTTTTTTTTTAATTTCTGGAAATATATCTTTCATTCTTAATTTTCGATCGTCAAAATTGTTTTCCGAAGGTTGATTTTTCGATATTTCTCTTCTCCATCAATTAACTTCACCAAAATAGTTTTGAAAATTTCGAAATATATTTTTTTTGTAATCTCAAAATCCAAAAAAACTTTACAAACTTTTTATACCATAGCCATGGGGCAAAATTACGATTTCTCGCACACAGTAGTTAGAGGAGGCCGAGATCTATCTATAGACGTGTAAATTTCATCCTGGCCTAAATATTACGGAAATTACAGTGCCTTGGATTTTTATACCTTTTTACGGATTACGTCAAGTTCATAACTCGAAAAGTTATGGTCCGATTTCTTAGCTAAATGCAGATTCGTGATCAGCGCGTTGAGCGTGGTCTGGGAAACTGACTTGTATTGGAAAATTATGTTAAAGAAAAAAGTTGGAAAAACTTTGAAAAAATGTTGCGGACACTTGTTTCTGCACTTTCCTAGATTAGGCTGGATGGCTCAATTAGTGTCCCATGTGCACAATCTTGACATCTCTGTGCTCACCGTCAGGGGCTAAAGCCGGACAAGATAAGTAAAAAGTTCCAAAATCCATTTCTCGTACTTAACATTTTGAGTAAAGTTCACCTAAGCTGGACGACACAATTTCAAGACCAGGTTTCTGGAATTAAAACACTTTGTGGCCGCATCAATTCTGAACACATTTTCTCCTTTAGCACATACCCAAAAATGTAATATTTCCCCAGGGAGATCTACAAATATGTAAGCATGTTCGCTTTTTTAAAAGTACTGTTTAAAGTTTTTACTTTTTTGACAGACAATGCATTACAAAAGGAGTACGAATCAATTGTACATCGAATGATATCAAAACCTTTCAATCTGCCTTTACCAGTAACCAGCTACAGGCCAAAACTTGACCCATGTTTTTCGGAAAGTGTATTCCCCAACTGCGGCTGTATCCGGTTCACCAGCCGCGCCCCGTGCGCATGCGCAGTTGGGGTGCGTTGTCGTCACGGATGGCGCTGGTCACACGCGTGACGGCAAGTGTGTGACCAGCGCCATCCGTGACGGCAACGCACCCCAACTGCGCATGCGCACGGACCGCGGCTGGTGAACCGGATACGGATACGTTCAAAAGTTTAGACGAGGAAGTGGCCGACCGGACACTGCGCATGACAAACTCGAGTGCGCATAACTCGCCGTCTTTCAGAGATAGCGACGGAGAATGAATGAATGTTCGAGAGAGAATTTAGACGGAGATCGAAGGATATTGAACGAGCCTAGCTTGTACATTCGAGAAACATTAAACATGTCTTACATGGCGGCGCTCACGAACTGACGAACTTTTGCAAAAAAAAAAGTTTTTTTCCAAGCATATTCAAACACCTCTATAATTTTGAATTTTTGACTAAAAGGTGCAATTCCTGTTCCAAACAAGTTTTTTTTGGTACTCGGCTTCGGACATAAAATACTAGAAAAAAAATCTTGAACTTATAAATTTTAAGCACTGCATATCAAAATTTAAGATCAAACATTTTTAGTTTGTTTACGGAAATTCGTTTGCCTTAAAGAGTACTATACATCATTGTTTGCACCTAAGAATTCGAACGGTAGCTTTATAAGTTATTAAGCTTTCAATATTCGAAATTAGATCGGATGTGTTAAGCCAACGGCAGATCGTCCCCCCGCTATGATCATTTTGATACCATACCTATGGGAGGAAATGGTGATTTCTCGTATGAATTAGATAGATATAGCCCAGATATATCCAATGTTATGTCAATTGTCCTAGCGTAAATATTACGAGCATTACGTCAATTACGTCAATTACCATGAAATTTGACGTCTTTTTCCGATTAGGTTACGTTCATAACTGGAAAAGTTACGGTTCGATTTCCTGCATAAAGGCAGGTTCTTGATCAGCGTGTTATTCTACGTCTAACACAACTGGTTAGAACAATTAGTTCGATAGATGAATATACGAACATGCCCTAAACTTGACTAAAAACTAAACTGCTTTGGGAGAAATGCTCCGGATTGATGGATTTCGCTTCCCGGGTGTAATAAATGTGCACATGGGGAGCATCACGGATGAACATAAACGCCTTTCACCGTGCTCTCCTCCCGTTCTTCTTATTTTTCCAACCAACATCCTGAGTAGCAAACACATGCTCATTTCAACACCAAACGCGTTTATTTTGTGCATTGCATAACCAACGGGCTGCAACTGGAACATAACGTGAAAATGAACATAACGCAATGCCGGACATCACATGAAAATAACGAAACATAATGAACACAACATGAACATAAACCAATGCCGGACATTGCACGGCCCGAATTTGGCCCGGGCGCTTACATTTTGGCCAGCCTGGCCATAAACTGGATGACACTTCTCCGCTTTATGTCCCACCCGGGACGGCTGCTGAGGAAGCGGGTGATCCTCATAGCCCGCGATCCCTCGGCGGGTTTAGATGTTCGGAGATGAAGCGCAATGGCCAATCGTATTGTGGCCATCTTGGCTACACTCCATCCGGACCCCGTTCTGACGTGACCACTTGTTTGCAATTGGCATGCCAACCAATGTGACAGGAGGACGTCGTCGATGACGAGTCCGCTTTCCGTCTCAATACTGCCAAGCACAGGATTGCCTGGCCGATGAACACTATCATCACTGTCGTCACCACTATCATCACCGTGGTCGAGCACGCGTTGACAGGGTTGACAGGCTCAGGTGCGTCGCCTTGATCTTCGTCGTGGTCCACTTCATCGCCATCAGTGACATCATCGTCGGCATGGTGAGGCCTCTTTGCCGGTGTTGCGCCGTCCTCGGAGTCCCACTGCGATGGCGGGTTGCAGGTGGGACTTGCCGCCTGCAGCCTTTCCTCATCGCCATTGATGGTAGATGGCTCCCGTCGCGACACTTGATCTGGCTCATCGTTTCCAGATGATGACGTGGAGCAGATGTCATAAGCCTTGTTTGCGGACGTCATGATTGCGTTCTGGACGTCTGCAGCCCGTTGCCCGGTCCTCATGACGTCGTAGAACCGGTACGCGGTGCCGACGTTGTGCCGTCGATACGCCGCTGCCTCTTCGACAGTAGTGCCCTCTAAGTTTCCTGCCGCAGCGAGGGCGTGCGTAATGCTTACATGGTATCGGCGACCACGGTTTCCTCGGACCAGGTTGGGATAATCGATGTGGGCGATCTCGGGAATGCTGAAGTCCAGGCTCCGGGCATCATAAACGTTGAGGCTCGGGAAGAGGAAGGGGCTTGGCTCCCCTTCCTTCAACAGGTGGTGACGCAGGTGCTCCACATAGAAGCATAATACACGGTGCAACTTCAAGCTGATCGGTACGCTCACTGTTTTGAATGTCTTCCTAGTTTTTCCTCCGACATGTGTGATGACGAACCCGGTTTCGGTGGACTCAGCACTGCTGAACTCAGTGAGCTTCACGACTTGGAAAAAGCCAGAGCGCTGTCCCGACATGATCTCGAAGCTGACATACGCCATTTGGCGGAACCGCACTGCAGCTCGTCGAAGGGGTGCGTCGTCGGCTGGTCAGCTCCGTTGTCTACCACCCGCTTCAGCTCCTTTTCCAGAGCTCGGCGTACCAGCACGCGGTCCGGGTGTTCCAGGCGGTTCTCACCGGCTAACTTGAGCTGCCGTTGACCTTGCGCGTCGACAACGCGATGTTGGTTTTCTTTGATGACTGAAGAGATCATCAAAATGACCAGCTCCAGCGTCTCCTTCCACTGGCTTCCACCTACGGTCTCGGCCAAGTGCCCGAGCACGTACTTTAGGAAGGATCGTACGGCGTTGGCCATAGCAGCCCCCTTCTCGGCAGATTCCATGAAGAGGGCTTCGATAACGACGCAGATCTGCCGTCGATTCTCGACCGAGGTCAGGATGTAGTGCCAGTCTGGCGCCCGAATGCCTAGGCGCTCCTCGAAGAGTCGAAGGAAGGTTCGATTTGACTTCGAAAGCTTCACCTTGCTGTAGCTGCCAGTGATTAAGAAGAGCGGGTCTCTTCCGGGCGTCATTGCCAGGGCATTCCGTAGGAGTCCTTCATCCTGTGCGTCGGTCGACGTGCCTGCGTAATCCTGCGCCAGGCTGGTTCCACGGGACGCGATGGTCACGCGTAGGTCGGCTATAACAGAGGCGTCAAGTGGCAGCCCCAGCTCGATCGCGATGTCCAGGTCCGTTGCCACCGACTGGAATGCCTGCCTGAAGAGCTGCAGTCGGATGGCAGCACGCTCTGCGTCCGTGATCCTCTGATGTGGCGCGTGGTGTGACACATGCCGCGCAACCACACGCGCAATCGTTTCTTTCAGAGGCGCTCGGCTTCAAAGTTGCGCCACATTCACACACCCTTGTGGTGTTGGCGTCCACACGTACATAAGTCTTAATCCTACGAATTCCAACTGTCTTCCAGGTCGCCAGTGGACATGGAGACTGGCCACACTGGCTCCTTGACGGTCCATCCGTCTTTTGGCCACCAGCAGGGGCAGGCCACGTGCTTGTCGTCCTCGACCCACTCAGGGCCACTGGGTCCAGACTATCGTCGGGTTGACGCTGTCTTCTGTGGCGGCTTCGTTGTCCTAGCAGGCAACGGCTGACGATTGAGGCGGCGATGATTCCTGTTCGACTGTGGGATTGCCCTCATCCATGAACCAGTCGTGGGTGCTTGGGCCCTCCAAGCCAGAATCCAACAGTGGAGGACTGTGAGGACGACGTTGCTCAAGTGTCAGCAGCGTCTTCTTCTGTCCCTTCTTCGGCACGTGCTGCCCAGTGATTGGATCTTCACTGGAGCTGGACTGATCGTCGGATGGAGGATTGTATTCCTCCGAATCGTCATCGACCACCGACGGTGAAGACGGTGGCGATTCTTCCGTTCTACGCTTATCCAAGTCGTACGGGCGAGGCATATCGTCGGCTTCTTCGGTACAATGTTTCTGCGTGCTTGCTTCTGACTCCTTGACATGATTTGGCGTGTGTGTGTGTGGGTGTGTGTGTGTGTGTGAGTTTTGCCAGCCTGCCACCGCTTGGTGATATCGGCTGGTTCCGGTTGTGAAAAGATGTGTAAGACAGTGAGTAGCGTAGGGTAGGAGGATCAATCCGAGGTGGAGGTTTAGTAGAGTAGTCGAGCAGCGGTGAAGTAGCGATGAGATGGTCTTGAAGAGTAGAGTAATCCGGATCGATTGAAGATGTAGAGCTGGTGCTGTAGAGTTGTGTTAGAGCCGGAGATGATGAAGTCGAGGAAGAGAGAGTTAGTCCGACGGTGCCACATTGGGTATGGGGTGTAGTGGGGGGGGGGGGGTCGGGTCATCGCCAGAGTGAACATTGCAAGAACATGAATAAATATTTCTCTTTTTTCTATTCGTTTTGTAACGTATCTTTTGATTTTTTTTTCTTCCCCATTTACCTGGTTTTGTTCATTTTCTCTTTCGTTTTTTAACATATCTTTTCCTTTTTTTTTCCTTTTTTTCACAATTCATCCATAATGCGTGTAGTTTTGAGAAAGTGGAAGAGGTGCTCGTGTAATGCTGGATGGTCGTCGTTGAGGAGCGTGGTGAGGGTCAGTGGGATGTTGTTCGTGGTGCAATAGTTTGTGATATGTTGTCTTTGGTTGTTGTATTTGGTGCAGTATATGAGCATGTGTTTGACTGTGAGTGTGTGTTGGCAGGTAGTGCATTGTTGTGTGACTTGGGATCCAGAGAATTGTTGGCCGTTGTAGTATGGTGAGTTGTTTGTGGATGCGCAGTATTTTGGGTATGAGGGGGTGTTTGTATTTGGTGTGGGGTGTTATGCTCTGTAGTGCTGATTTTGCGTCTGTGGCTATGATGTTGTGTTCCATTTTGGTGTTGTAAATGGTGCAGTATGCCGAGAAGATTGCAAATAATTCTGCTGTGTATGTGGATGCTGTGTCGTGCAGACGGGCGCGTAGGATGACCCGCGGCGGCGCTGCGTTGGTGTACAGCACCGCCGCTGCGCCCGTCTGCTGTGTATGGGATTTGGAGCCGTCTGTGTATATGATGTTGTAGTTGACGTGCTGTGCTGTGAATTGTAGGAATAGTTGTTGTATTTCTGCGTGTGTATATGTGTCTTTTGGCTTGTCAATGAGGAAGTGTGTGTTGGGTGTCGGCTGTTTCCACCATGCGATGGGTTGTGGGAGTGGTGTTGTCGTTGGGAGTGTTATGTCTAGTGTGTTAGCGTGTCGGTGTATGCGGCATCCTATTGTGGTTCGTAATCGTGTGGAGTTCATGAGTTGATGTCTGCGTGCTGTGCGGAGTTTCAGTGCCTGTGTGCATGGGTGATGTTTCGTGAGTTGTGTTTTGTAGTGGTATCTAAGTAGTGCTTCTGTACGTCTGTGCTGTAATTCTGGGATGTGGTTGTATATGTGAAGGGAGTGAGAAGGTGAGGTGGTGAAAGCTCCTGTGACTATTTGAAGAGATCGTCGTTGAATAGAATCTAGAATTTTGAGGTTTGATTTAGCTGCGTTTTCAAAGAGTGGTGATCCGTATTCCAGAATTGGCCGAATGAGTGATTTGTAAAGGGTCAGAAGTGTGTTTCGGTCGGATCCCCAGTGTGTGCCAGAGAGTGCTCGTAGTACGTTGATTCTTTTTGAGGCGCGTTTTTGCAAGTTTAGGAAGTGTGGTCGAAAAGTTAGTTGTGTGTCTAATGTGATACCGAGAAATTTTGTTGTGGTGACAAAGGGAATGGCTGAATTGTTGATTTCTAGGGGTCGTAAGTTTGTGTCTCGGTTGTAGCCGAAAATCATACATTTGGATTTGAGTGGTGCTATATGGAGGTTTAGTGTGGCGAGTTTGTTGTTGAGTTCTGTTAGTGCGTGTTGTAATGCTGTTAGTGCGTGTGCTGGTGCTTTTGTTGACGTCCATAGTACTATATCGTCGGCGTAGACTGCAATTTTGGTCGAAAAGTTGTCGGTGACGGCGGAGTTTAGGGCTAAAATGAAGAGTAGGGGACTGAGGACTGAGCCTTGCATTAAACCGGTGGTGGGGAATTTGGTGTCTGAGGTGTGGGGCCCAATTTTTACTTGAAAAGATCTGTTGAGTAGATAGAAATGGAGGTAGTGCATCAGTCTCCCTTGTATGTCGATGTTGTGTAAGTGTTGTAATAGTGCTGTTATGTTGATGGTGTCATAGGCTTGTTTTAGATCAAGGAAGACGGCGGTCGTGGAGTGTTTCCTGGCCGCCGCTTCCTGGATGTTTGTGATCAGGTATGTGAGGTTGTCTAAACAAGATCGATTTGGAAGGAAGCCTGATTGAATAGGAGAGATTAAGTGTTGTGTTTGAATGATATAGAGGAGGCGTTTTTTAACAAGTCGTTCGAATAGTTTGTGAAAGCAGCTGGTGAGGGCAATAGGGCGATAGGAGGTGCAAAGAGTTGAGTCGGTGTTTGGTTTAGGTATAGGTAGCAGAGAGGCGTGTAACCAGGACTGAGGGTATGTATGTGTAGTCCATGCAGTGTTGTAGGTGTTGAGTAGTGTGTGTAGTGCTGATGTTGGTAGGTGTTTGAAGAAAGAGTAGTGAATGTTGTCGGGTCCTACAGATGTGTTGCCTGTCTGTGTGATTGCTAGTTGTAATTCTGTGAGTGTAAATCTAGTGTTGTAGAGGTGTGTGCGTGTGTGTCTGATTGGGGGTGGGAGGCTTCGTTCCAGTGTTGATGATCTATGATGGTAGTGGTCTGCGAATATGTTTGCTATTGTTTGGGGGTCTGTTGTGATGTTGTTGTTGTGTCTAAGTGTGATGGCTTTGATTGGGGGTCGTTGTCGGTGTTGAAAGGTTTTCAAAAGTGACCAAATTTCGCCTAGAGGTGTAAATCTATTAAATTTAGTGCTGAATGCATTCCAAGAAGTCTTTTTTGCGTCTTTGATGATAGTCTTACATTGTGTTCTGAGTTGTTTGTATGTTGCTAGTGTGTCTGGTGTGCGGTGTCTTTCGTATCTATGCCGTGCATGATTCCTCGCGCGGATCGCCCGGTGGCAGTCATCATTCCACCATGGAGCCGCGCGAGGTTTGTGTTGACGTCGTGGTTTTGTTTGTGGTATGTGTTGGTGTGCTGTGGTGATGAGTATGTCTGCGAATTGTTCTGGTGATAATTGGGGTCTGTGTGCTGTTTGGATTGTTATGGATTCTGAGAAAGGGTTCCAGGATGCTTTTTTGAGGTTCCATCGACCTGGCTGACGATTGAGTGGGCCGGTGGTCGGGATTCGGTCAAAGGTAATGGTGATGGGTGCGTGGTCGCTAAAGTGTGGATCAGGGTCGGCTGTCCAGGACAGTGTGAGGGCTATGCGGGAAGAGGCAAGGGTGACATCTGGGGTTGTAGGCAGGAGGGAGCTGATAGGTACTAGGTAGGTTGGTGAGCCGGTGTTGAGTATTGTGAGATTATGTTGTGTAGCTATTGCGGTGAGTATGTGTGCTCTGTGATCAGGTTGTGTTGTGCGGGTGTCCCATAGGGGGTGGTGTGAGTTGAAATCTCTGGTGAGAATAACAGGTGTGTGTGTGTGGGTGTGTGTGTGTGTGTGAGTTTTGCCAGCCTGCCACCGCTTGGTGATATCGGCTGGTTGTGTGTGGGTGAGTTCAGTTCGCTTAAGTATAGCAGGAGGCGGCAACACCCCCAACTGCGCATGCGCACCGGTCGCGGCTGGCGAACCGGATACGGACACGTTCAAAAGTTTATACGAGGAGGCCAACCGGAAACTTGCATGACCAACTCGAGTGCGCATAACCCGCCGTCTTTCAGAGATAGCGACGAAGAATAAATTAATGTTCGAGAATTGAGACGGGGATCGAAAGATATTGAACGAGGCTATATTACACATTCGGAAAAGATCAAATATATCTTATGTGGGTGCGTCAGGAACTGGCGAACTTTGGCAAAAAAACGCTTTTTCATCAAACATATTCAAACACCTCTGGAATTTTGAATTTTCGACTTAAATATGCAAATCATGTTGCAAACATGTTTTTTGGTACTTGGCTTTCGACATAAAATACTATAAAAATAATCTTATACTTAGAAAATTTAAGCACTGAATACCAAAAGTTAAGTTCAACATTTTTTTGTTTATGGAAATTCGTTTGCCTTAAAGAGTAATACACATCATTGTTTGAACCTAAGAAATCGAACGGTAACTTAAAAAGTTATTAAGCTTTTAATATTCGAAAGTAGGTGGGATATGTTCAGACAACGGCAGACCGTGCCCCGTTAGGACCGTCACAAAATTCGCTCGCGATGGTTCAATTAGCGGCCCATATACAGAAACTTGACACCTACGCAGTGTTGGATTTTCACTTCCCGGTCTTGGATTCGGAGTGTATAATTTTTTGGCTTGCCAAAGTATGGAGTGTATAATCTTGAGAAGCACTATGTTATGGGGTGTATAATTTCCCAGTTTGCCAAATTATGTGGTGTATGTTGAAGCACCAAGTAACGGAGTATATACATTTTATATATAACGAAGTGTATAAATTTTGAAAAATGCAGTGATGTCTCCTGGAATGAAGAATAAAAACCCAGGGGCCTCGGTAGCTTGGATGGTGGAGCGTGGGACTGGAATCTCGCGGCCGGCGGCATTTGCAGTCCACCCACGACCAATCGGTGTGATATAGGGTGGCGGCGCTATGCAACCTTGCGGTTGAATGCGTCGTAAAATAGCCCGATAATTCTTCTTCCTCAAGAATAAAACGCCTTTAAGTCATTTGTTGGGTGCTTATCCTAGTGTCTCACAGACAACCAGATGGGGTCCACCACACATCGTCGTCTGAAGTCATCCACGTTACGTGAATGACTTATAAGGCAACTTCCTAAGCAATGGTAGAGAAAATGATCACAAAAGTATACTTAATCGATGTCAGCCAAATTTATATATCAATACTTGCCACTCCTACCATAGGTACCAACACCGCACAACTAATACAAATTAACAACATACCTCGAGAGCAGGACGTTCGTGCACCGCTGGGTCTAGAATGGGAGGGTCTAAAATGTTACTTCGGGATATGGGTTTCGGAACATATAATGGTTCAAGGAAAGTTTACTAAAACAATCAGTCTAAAATCTTTTATTCTCTCCACGATTAAATTTTCTTTTTTGAAATGAGAAAGCTGAAAAAAAATATTGAAGTCAATCATTATTAATATTGAATGTATTTCAATGCACTTTTTAGTTCATGTCTGGAATGTTTAGTAGAAGCAAGGAATGCATTGGAAGGATGAAAAGCGACTAGACGGGCGGGCAAATTGCTGCTGTAAAACAGACTATCGTCACGGACGAGCGGAAATTAGCGTCTCATTTCGCGCCATGATTGCTATGAAATACCAAAAAATAAAAATAAGTAAGAGAAAACTGCTAAGAGAATTACAGGGAACCTTTTTCTCAATTAATAATAATCAGGACTGTGGGAGGAAATCAATCATTGGATCAGAATGAGGCTTATAAGAGTGTAGAGGATTAGGTCAACACATGTAAATCTGAATTTGTCCGGAGTGGGGAAACCTCGCGGTCGGAGTGGCATGAATACAACTATTCCCGCTTGTTGATGAAAGTCGGAAACAATATAAGTCATGAAATCGAAAGAAGGTGAAATTTCTGGTTCTATGGGTCTTCATTTTGGACCAAAGTGTTAGCATGTTTTAGGAACGTTTTGGTACCATTCAGACAATTTTCATGGGGAAAATCCTTCCGATATATTTTAGGTATATCGCTCCTGACTGCTTAATAATATAAATATGAACGGTTTTATCCATCCCAATTGATGCAGAACATATCATTCTCCAAGAAACCGAGAAGAAATGCATTATCCATGGCTTTTCGTGGCAATGGTTCAAATAGCTCCGGCCGGAGTGGGAGATGGAGAGCGGTGAACTCATTGAATCCAAGAACGCGGTCGGGCTGGTGAAGGTGAATTCCTATATTTGGTTAGCGGAGCCTAGTAGTTTTTTTTTTATTCATCGAAGGATTTTCTTTAAAGCTCTTCGCTGCTATTCGGATGGAATTGACTGCGTGTTTGGCTCGAGGTATGAGAGGTTGTATTATCTGACTATGTAGGTACCTACCTACTTACCTATATCAAATATCTTCGCGGTAATTCGAGTTATTGATTTGGATAAACCAAAGCTGTAAGCTTGTGTTGTGTGACCGGATATCTTCAGATAATACAAGGAGCAGGACATGATGATATTACTTGCTGCGATGTTTTGCCGACAAGCGTAGAAATGAACAAAACTGATTGCTTTGCTTTTGTCTGGAAAATCTTGTTTTCGATTACCACATTTTGAAGCGTGAATGTTTTCTTTCAAAATGGGGGCTGGGCCTCTTCAGTGCACATTGACTGCAGATATTATAGATATGCATGCATTCAAGCATTATTTGTGCATTCATGAAATGTTCAGGAATTATTAGGTGCATCCTGTCCCCATTCTCCATTGCATACCATTATACTTTTAACATTTCTGGTCTGTGATTTTCTGAATGGACAAATTTGCAGTTTAAGGTGATTTGATTTCTCAAAATTTATTTTTTGTGCAATGACTATGAATGTGTTCATAATGTAGGTACTTACATGATGTGACTGCACTTTTTTTCGCAAGTGCAGTTGGGTAGCAAAATGACACCAAAAAAGTGGCTCGGGTTTGGTTTGGAAATATACCATGAAATGTGATGTTAAAAAGGAAGAAAAAGCTGCAGCCTAACTGGATGCAAGAAAGCCTTTTTTTAATATAAATTTTTAAGCAATTTTTCCTTTAACAATTTAAAAGTAAATGGCCTATTCTAACCAAACAGCCTATGCTAGCCCGAGTGTTTTTTTAAATTCAAGAACTTTTTTTTTATAATACTGAATGATTCCGAAAGGAATTTCATAAATGGATAACTTAAAAAAAAATATAGCATAACATAGCCAAACCTAATACCTTTGTATGCTTCATGGAGGCAAAATGTGTGAAAAACATGTGTGGAAAAGTAATAGTGCCCATGGCAATGCTGTAGCAAAACATGGCTCATATCCACCAGTATTTTGAGATTTGGGGGAAGTGCTACACTTTGTGGCTTACCAGTTGTGTGGATGCCACTCTAGCTCTTGGTGTTCATCCATACATTCTTCTGGGTACATCTGGACTCTGTTCTGATGTTTGTCCACAAATGGAGAACATACACATGAATGCATTGGTGGCTGTTTATTAATTCACCTGCACCTCGCCAGAAATCGCACATGCACAAATGGAATGTTATGGAATGATATGGAAGATGGAATGTTGTGAAATATGGAATGTTCAGTGGCATTAAGATCATATTCAGACTGCAGTAATCCAAATTTTCCATCCATTGACATATGTTGTACTTGTGCATGCTAGCAAACTGATATTCTTCCAATCTGGCTGGCATCTCATTTTCGGCTCCACTCCTGCCTCCTCTTGGAATGTGCCTGCAGATGACCGTAATAACAAATGTGTATTATCCTCAATTATACTGGAAACTGCATGTGGTAGGGGACCCAGTATGACTGAATCTTCCTCTCCACCAAAGTTATCACTATGGTATAATGACATCTAACTGTCTTGCTAGTTAAGTATGTCTTCATCCAGCAATACAAGGAGTGTATTTTTTTTCAGGAGTGTATAATTCTTTGGATTCCAAAAGTTCCAAAAAAGGGCCACTTTTCCAACGCTGCACCTATGTGCTCACCGTCAGGGGCTGAAGTCGAAAAAAATAAGTATAAATTTCACAAATCATTTTCTCGAACTTAAACTTTTGAGTAAAGTTCACTTAAGCTGGACGAAAAAGTTTCAGGAACAGGTCTCTGAGATTCAAACACTTTGTAGCAGCATCAATTCTGAACACATTTTCTCCTTTAGCACATACCAGAAAATGTAATATTTCCCCTCGGGGACCTAAAAATAATTAAGCATGTTCGATTTTTTAAAAGTTCTGTTTCAAGTTTTAACTTTTTCACAGATAATGCATTACAAAAAGGAGTACACATCAATTGTGCATCGAAAGTCGTCAGAAACTTTCAATTTGCTTACAACTGTAACGAATTATAGATTAAAAACCTAATCAATGTTTTTAGGCAATTTTCGTCAAAAACATGGGTGCAAATAAGTGTTTCTACGTCGAACTACATGTATTTTGGGAAGATTTCGACATAGATCTTCGATAGACAATTTAATGGCGGTACTTTTATCAATGACATTATTGTATGAATTTTTCCAAAAAACATTCGAAAAATACAAATATTTCTTTCATTCCTAATTTTCGACCCTCAAAATTGTTTTCAGAATGTTTAATTTTCGATATTTCTCTTCTACATCAATTTACTTCACAAACATAGTTTTGAAAATTTCGATTTTTTTTTTTTTATAATCTCAAAATCCAAAAAACTTTCCAAACTTTTTATACCATAGCCATTGGGTAAAATGACGATTTCTCGCACACAGTAGTTAGAGGAGGCCGAGATCTATCCATTGACGTGTAAATTTCATCCTGGCGTAAATATTACGGACATTACGGTGCCTTGGATTTTTATACCTTTCTTCGGATTACGTCAGGTTCATAACTCGAAACGTTATGGTCCGATTTCTTAGCTAAGTGCAGATTCGTGATCACCGCGTTGAGCTTGGTCGGGGAAAACTGACTTGTATTAGAAAATTATGTAGAACAAAAAAGTCGGAAAATCTTTTTTTTAAATCCTGCTACTCCTTTTCCCATGATTCGCCTTGGATGGCTCAATTCTTGCCCCATGTACACATTCTTGACGGCCGAGTGCTCACCGTGATGGGGTAAAGCCAAAAAAAAATACCTACAATTTTCCAAAATCAATTTCTCGTACTTAAAATTTTGAGTAAAGTTCACTTAAGCTGGACGACAAAATTTCAGGACCAGATTTCTGAAATTCAAACATTTTGTAGCAGCATCAATTCTGAACACATTTGCTTCTCTACCACATACCAAAAAAAAGTACTATTTCCCCTGAGATCTAAAAATATTTAAGCATGTTATATTTTTTTTAAGTACTGATTAAAGTTTTTACTTTTTTGACAGATAATGCATGACAAAAAGGAGCACGAATCAATTGTGCATCGAACGATATCAAAAACTTTCAACCTGCCTTTAGCAGTAACCAACTACAGGTCAAAATTTGACCCATGTTTTTCGGAAATTTTATTAGAAAACATGGGTGTATATAAGTGTTCCTAGGTCGAAATTCATGCATTTCAGGAAAGGATCGAGATAGGTTGTCGATAGAGAATTGATGTGCGATACTTTTATCAATGATACCATTGTATGACTTTTCCCAAAAACTTTAGAAAAACACATATTTTTTTTCATTCCTAATTTTTGACCATGAAAAAAATGTTCCCATAGTTTCTTTTTTGATATTTATATTGCCCATCAATTTACTTCCTAAAAAGTTTGGAAAATTTTGAAAAATATTTTTCTTAAACTCAAAATCCAAAAATGTTTCCAAACTTTTTTTTTCCATAGCCATGGGGGGAAATTACGATTTTTCGTACACAGTAGTTAGAGATGGACGAGATCTATCAATGGATGTGTAAATCTTCATCCTAGCGTACATATTACGAATGTTACGGTGCTTCGAAGTTTCACGCATTTTTTTTCGGATTAGGCTATGTTAACTCGAATAATCATAACTCGAAAAGGTATTATCCGATTTCTTAGCTCAGGGCATATTCGTGATCAGCACGTTATTCTACGTCTAACACAACTGGTTAGAACAATTAGTTTCGTACATTAACATGAGCAGGCCTGAAAAAAAAACTTCAAAAATTAAACAGTTTTGGGAAAAGTGCTTTGGATTAACGGATTTCGGTTTCAGGGTGCAAAAATGTACCATCTACGATTTGCACGTACCAAGGGAACGCACGAAAATTAATAGATAAAAAATATACCAGGAACTTTTGAAATAAAATTTTAAAAAAAACTTTCTCAAATATTGACACATTTGATGTGTCCCTAGGCGTTGATAAATATCAACATTTGCATCTTTTTGTGAACATAACCTACCTTAAGGACACGGGCTATCAGAACCACGTAGAAAAACTTGAGAAAAACTAACGGAAACATATTTTTGGAATGTTTTTAAAAAGTGGGCATTGATTTTTGAATATTCAACACATTTTCGAAAAAGTGGAAAAGCTAACCTAGCCCGGGTAACATCATTAGATGCGCCGTGAGCAGCTGCATCTTTTACTAAGAGTATCATTATCACGTAATATGGACGGATAATGTGTCAGAACCAAAAACGTTCGAACCAGGATACATATGGTCCACTTGGTTTTCAAGATTCTGGTGTTATCTGGTCGAAGTCTGCAAAATGTCACTTTTGACCCATATTCAGAGCATCTTAAGCGTACTTTAGGTGTGCTTAACCTAGGTTAGGGTGGGACTTTCGGATTGATTGATCGTTTTTCTTCAAAACGCACTCCTCCGATTTGACCTAAGGTCAACACCCATCTTGGAATCCATCTTGCATAAAACCTCTGCAAGGCTATAAATGGCCCTTTAGGTTCATAGGAGGATAAAAATGGCCCGCTTGGTTTTTCGTCGGAAAACCGAGGATACATCTGGTCCCTTTGATTAACCTAACTTTTGCTACCATTTTATCTACCATTGCTCATGAAGTTGGCTTATAACCTCATCCTTCGCTAATAATTTAACCACAGCCAATTTTGGGGTCTGAGGCAGAGCTGTGTATTATGCGTCGGTGGCAAATCATACGCACAAACTCGGAATAGCTCAAACGTTGACCGGGTCATGAAATGGATTTTGGGGTGCTTGAGATTTTGGACAACGGAAGTTAACAATAATTCAAATTAATCGCGGGTGAACTCGGCTCATTAATTGTGGGACTAGTCCTTTGGAAAAGTGTTTGTTGAAGGATGTTCCCGGTGGTGTGGTCCGCCCAAGATGAGTGAGTGTGATTCATCCTGAGCTCTGCCAGGAGAAATGTTATTGGCGTATTCACATTACATCATGCCTATTTATCATAAATATTTGTTTGTGAACTTTGGGAATACATCACCCACCTACACTGAGGCAATATCTATACACTTTGCAGATATCATGGGTATATTTTTTTGAGTACTTTGGCTACTGAGGGCATTTCCCACCAGGTTGCATTCCTTGGCACAATTGCACCTATTCATGACTTAGCTTGCTGACATATTGCTGACTTAACAGTCAGCTATATGTACGTATATATTTGTATGGTACGTGCAGCATGAAATGCTAACATTTATTTTTAATTCCATTAAAGCAATACTATCTGGTTATTGACAACTCATTTTTTTCTTTCAGCAAAGTTTTTGACATGGCTTAGTTTTCCAAGATGTTTATGCACACAAAAATGCTAACATTGGTTTTCGTTCCCACTAAAACAAGGCTAATTGTCACTAAGTGCATAGCTATTTTTTGGAATCCAGCTAAAAAATTCATACTCCAGCTAAAAATTTTGTACTCCACTACCAAGAAAAAAATATGGAAATCCTACGCTGAGTAATACACATCATTTTTGGTCGCATTAAAGTATAGAAACAAAGAAGTGAACAATGGATAGCACTGCAAGACAGGGAGTTGTGATGATCAGCTCAGCTTTGTCTCTCATAACTCACAGGAGCAATGTGCTTTCTTTTCACTGTTGGTCTCAGTATGAGGCTAGCCAAATGAAAAACAAGCACAGATAATGCACACTTCACCCACAGCTCAGAACACACACCTACCTACATATGCAGGCAATTCCCTACATGACACAGACTCAACACCACTACCTCGCACTCAACAGTCAGAAGCGATAGCAGTGTGCAAAGCAAAAGATCAGTCAAGGTCTTGTGTTTGCAGTATGACACTGTTAAACATGTGTTCAAAGTTGCTAATGGTTATGACATCATATAAAAAGTACTTTGCACCAATTGGTTGAAACAGTTTTTAGAACAGAAAATGTCAATGAAGCAAATTCTGATCTACAGCTTTTGGGATTCTGAAAGATGTCTCTTAAAACTGTCAATTTTCCCACTATAGGGTGGCTTGAAAGCAGATTTCTGGAGATGCATCAACAAAATACATTGCAACCGGAGGCCACTGTTCAATGTGCAGGCACCTTGTCAGCATTTCCTTTCATTGTGGTGTGGTGTGGTGTGTGTTTGGATGTTGTCTGTGTGCTTGATGGTACAAAGTGGCTACTTTATTAGGTAATTGTAAGTATAATAACATGTTTGATGGATGTTTTCTTCAGTCTTGTATTCTATTTTTAGTTGTATTTTTGTTCCTTCTGCATGTTTGTGTCAGAGTACATGTGCAGCCCATCCTATCTCACATGAACCCAGAGTGAACAAATGTTTCAAGAGATGAAATATCTAAAGAAGTGCCATAATTCTCACCCTGCTGCTTACCTATATGTGGTCTGTTATGTAATACCAGTTTTAGTATATGTATTTTAAGGATTCCCAATTCTAAATATTTCTGAATTACGCATCTCAAAACAAACAAAGGAGGCATTGGAGTTATAAGTCCACCATTGGCTCAAAATTGACCTTCAAGGATTTAAAAAATAGCTGAAATGACAAATTCCATGTCAATGTCCAATTCCAACATCCTACCGTACTCATTTCGACTTTTCACATTTAACGAAACGCAATTATTTTAACAGAGACTCAAACCCACATGCATGAACAAAGAACTCGTATAACCCCGCAAACCGCTCCTGGACTCACTACAGGTACATTGGCGACGCAAGTTAAGATAACACGAACAGATGGAAGCAAGCGTGCAACATGCAGGTAGGCTGCACCCGGCCCCTGTCAATGTTCTTTGGCAGCCAGGGACGTCATCTGGGCGCTGATTTGGGCTCAGCACGTTATCACGACAGCAAGAAATGGTACTTTTCCGCGTACGTTCCTGGCTAACAAGTATACGTGAGTGGTGCAAACTATACGTCATCTGAAAGCTTCTTTCATGGTATTTCGATAATCATGGGAGACTTTCACACGAATGTGTTAGTTATTGTATAAAATGGTGTTATTTAGACCCATGTCATATCCATCGACACTATTTAACTTAAGCGGGCCGAGCGACTCGGTGTTGGTAGCGCAGTTGGTAGCGCGTCGGTTTGCCGACTCGGAGGTAGCCGGTTCGAGCCTGGAGGCCGGCAGCTTTTTGTGCGCGTCGTGGGAACTCCTTCTAATAAGCGACAGTGGATTAAGACACTGTTCACATGGGACGATCTTTTTCATAAAGAGAAGGGAAATATCCTGCAATATTCAATATTCAGATGTTCTGCAAGGCTGGGGTTCTGCCACCTTAAATTTATGGTTGGGCACTTCTTCTAATCAGCCAGGCATAGGAAATACGGAACACGTCACCGCTTATGACAGTGTCCAGGCCCACAGTCCCTTCCTGACACGGGCGGCGGAACATCGAGGGTGGGACAGGAGACAGGATCCCCTGAATTTAATCATTTGTGGCACTACGGCAGTGCATTGCAAATATTGAGCTAAAAACTAACGGTTGTCCTTTCCCCTCCCACCAGTACACGCCGACCAACATTAGTCCCTGCTCCTCGAGGTGTGCATATAATAACAGTACATGATTATCAAGGTGACAAAACCAACAATTGTGCATGCTGCCGAACAGTCAAATGACTGGACCCAAGCTGGAGTGAGAGCGATGCCAGTTCTAAGCTCGTCTCCACGCCTTTTACTATACACGGCGAACACACGCCACCAGGACTGCGACAAGCATTGTTTTGACAGGAGCGGACGTTTGCTACAATATTTCGGTGACAATCCTGAACTTTCTGGAGTGCCGGCGCAAAATTAAAAAATCACGCATTTCGTACCATGAAAGCTCGATTTAGATTCGGCAACAACTTTGTGGAACCCGTAAGCGCTAAGACGGATTTTAGATGCCCGCATGAGGATTTCGGTTCGATTATCATGCATTGTCAAAGGCTTAACCCGAAACTTGGGAAGATTGGGGAAGCATCCCCGTTCATTCCCCACCGTGGCTTTGCCCATGTTCGCACACCGTTATTCGGCATTTTCAGTCGAAATGAATTGGCTGCGTCGCTAACGCCATGTGAACCAACTTCTGTCATGCATGCAATATTGCAGGGGTAACAGCAATTTCTATGCCAGACCAGCTCGGAAGCAACTTTAATAACAGCTTAATTTGCGGTTGGAATGGAAAATTACCATGCAATACCATACATCTTTTTAATTAAATGTGTTCTATTTTTAACTAAAGAAAATATTTTCCTTTCAAAATATGATTTCTTTATTCGCGTCGTGCGACCTGAAATGCCACCCCGGTAGCTCAGTTGGTTAGAGCGCTGGCCTGTGCTGGTCTCCCCTGTCCTGGCAACACAGGGTTCGAGTCGCTTCGCGCGCTCGCGTTTAGCCCCCGGCAGGGAATGTGAGTTGGCAACTGGCCCAATAAGGCCGGGGACGAGCTACCGGGCGGCCGTGTCGGTGTTATTGACGGCACGTTAAACTTTCGATCAAAATTCTGCCGTTGAAAAGGAATTCGTGGATCGGGTGGTGGGGCGAGGGTTCACGCAACAAGCTCTGCTTAGCGATAGAACCCTGGTTCCTAAAGCTACCCCAGCAACAACTGGGACTAAATTTTAAATAATAAAAATCACGTATTTTGCAGTACAGCACGACATAAATACGGCAACAAAAAAGTTGTTTATCAATCAGACTTTAATACGAGGAGCATGCATCTGGAGAAGACGAGACTGTCAAGATTGAGGAAGGCCCTCACTCCCACTGCCGATTGTTTCTCGGTTGTGTACTCTGTGGTGGAAGTGAATGTGCATTTTGGGCGCATTGACTGCGTTCGTCATTTTGCGCACATGAATATATATATTCCGGCGCCCAACAGAGTGCGTATTAAAACGATATATTGAGGAAGCACAACGCAAGACATACTGGGAGAAGCAAACACATGAAGCAGAAAAAGAACCTTGGGTTCCTTTACGACGCAATTAACTGCTAGGCCATATAGCGTCGCCAACTTCTCAAACCGATTGGTCGCGGGTGGACTCGGTAATTCCGCTGGTTGCGGGACTCGAACCCATAATATTGCGGTCAAGAGCCCAACACCCTACGGACTAAGCTACCGCGGCTCCACCAAACGCGTGACATAAGAAGTTATCGGTAGCAGGTGCAGATAAGCCACGGTACTTAATGAGATTGCATTGCGACAATACATTACAATACCTAACATTACAGTACGTACATATCGGGCACCTTATAAAATCGGACGAACTGGCAAGAAAAGATGGAACATCCTCATCGTGACATCTGTGGCTGAGAACAGCTCGACATGCATACATACACAGACTACTCACGAGCACCGTAGTGGGACGATGAGTACGTGTAAACCTACAGGCTACGCTCTACCGACTTCACAAACACAGGCACATATCAGTTGTTGAGCTTGACATACGCTGGGTGCGACTGCAACACGCACGTTTAGTCTCGTGTAATATTTGTGTAGAAAGTCCTGATATGCTGCTATATGACCAACGGCAGGTGATGCACCAATACGTCCAAACAATGAAAGATTCAAACACTGATCTGAATGTGAAGTATCGCCCAAGTGCGGCCCATACTTCGCAGTCACTGAACAAACTGCTCGGCTTTCCGCTGCTGCCGCTTTGCGAGCTTGGCGACGTTCACCTTGTTCACCAGCCCGAGATGAATAAATGTCCGGATCCTCGCAAAGCACTTAATTATATTCTTTCTATGGAATTGAACCTGGATTCCAACACCTGGCGGAAACTTTCAATGACCTTTGGATGTCTGCTGAGATTGTTGGGTTCTTGGGCATGGTGAACACAAAACGCTGCATTCATCTGTCTGAATGTGTGGAAGAATTCCTCTGTGGGAACCGTCAGGCCGCTAATGCTTAGGGGGCGAGTCCAGAACGCTTCTCGTGGTTCATCTTCGGGATGCGCAAATGGGTGCCCAGCGATCGGTCCGCTGGTTTCTTTCTGGCCATGGACCAAGCCACATATCATTCCCCCACCGCCACGCTTAGCATTTAACATTCCTTCAATTCACATCATTATCTGATGTGATTTGAAGTAAGCTGATATTCATTTCTATGGGAAATGAAATCTCAGCAAATCGGCAGCTCAAGTTCATGTGCTGATATCTAGAAAAAAGTAATTTCACTAAAAAATCATATTAATATCATTCAACAAAGATTTTTCAAACACACGTCCGTGAAGTTGGCAGGAGTTCGATATTCACTTTCAGCAGAAATAGACGACCCCTTCGATTTCGCCCAAACTCGGTGAGACGGTAGTACCAAGGTCCCTGACCCACCGTGCAGACGCATTCCACGGGGCATCAAATGGTTTGACCGCCAGAGGTCAACATAGGTCAACAATCAAATAATGCCGGAATGCCTAGGATATATAGCGCATTCGATTCGCACCGACACGCTGATTCCGACACTGCTATTATTTACTCCGTAGCACAAACGGTTAATGAGTTATAACCAATTATGTACCTATATTACTCACAGCATTGCTTTCCACACATTCCCATGCATTATTCACTTTCCCATTCAGGAAATGTGTATGCAATACACATAGTCGTAACGCCAATAACGTGGGCAGTCCAGCGGTGGCACTAGAATCATTGGCGTCCGATTAATTCCGGAGATATATCAAAATATGTCCCGATAAAATCAGTTTTCGACCTAATGGTTAATTTCCCATAGGGTTTAGCATGGGACCCGGCGGAACTGGAAATCGCGACCCCTTCAATTTCTTTTAAAATCGCTACGAACATATGTGGTGCAAAAACACGTCGACAACTCACGCCGTTTCCCGGGGCATCGAAAGATGTGACCTACAGAGGTCAACGAGTTCCAGTTCGATATTCGACTTTGACCTATATGTGAGGATGGAGCATGTGACTGTCATTACTTGGCATGCTCAAGTCGTAATGGAAGAAAGCAAATTAAATACGCTTCAAATCTAAATCGAAATTGAAACGTTCAATGAGATATGTGACCTTGGCAGGTCAGAGGTCATGTCAGGTCAAGCCGTTCACATGATGGAATATGTACAAAAGAAGCAACGTTTTAACGCCAGTAACATGGACAGTTCAACGGTGGCACTAGAATCATTGGCGTCCGATTAATTCCGGAGATATATCAAAATATGTCCCGATAAAATCAGTTTTCGACCTAATGGTTAATTTCCCATAGGGTTTAGCATGGGACCCGGCGGAACTGGAAATCGCGACCCCTTCAATTTCTTTTAAAATCGCTACAAACATATGTGGTGCAAAAACACGTCGACAACTCACGCCGTTTCCCGGGGCATCGAAAGATGTGACCTACAGAGGTCAACGAGTTCCAGTTCGATATTCGACTTTGACCTATATGTGAGGATGGAGCATGTGACTGTCATTACTTGGCATGCTCAAGTCGTAGTGGAAGAAAGCAAATTAAATACGCTTCAAATCTAAATCGAAATTGAAACGTTCAATGAGATATGTGACCTTGGCAGGTCAGAGGTCATGTCAGGTCAAGCCGTTCACATGATGGAATATGTACAAAAGAAGCAACGTTTTAACGCCAGTAACATGGACAGTTCAACGGTGGCACTAGAATCATTGGCGTCCGATTAATTCCGGAGATATATCAAAATATGTCCCGATAAAATCAGTTTTCGACCTAATGGTTAATTTCCCATAGGGTTTAGCATGGGACCCGGCGGAACTGGAAATCGCGACCCCTTCAATTTCTTTTAAAATCGCTACGAACATATGTGGTGCAAAAACACGTCGACAACTCACGCCGTTTCCCGGGGCATCGAAAGATGTGACCTACAGAGGTCAACGAGTTCCAGTTCGATATTCGACTTTGACCTATATGTGAGGATGGAGCATGTGACTGTCATTACTTGGCATGCTCAAGTCGTAATGGAAGAAAGCAAATTAAATACGCTTCAAATCTAACTCGAACTTGAAACGTTCAATGAGACATGTGACCTTGGCAGGTCACAGGTCATGTCAGGTCAAGCCGTTCACATGATGGAATATGTACAAAAGAAACAACGTTTTAACACCAGTAACATGGACAGTCCAACGGTGGCACTAGAATCATTGACGTCCGTTTAATTCCGGAGATATGTCAATATATATATATATATATATATATATATATATATATATATATATATATATATATATATATATATATATATATATATATATAGATTGTTTCGCTTAATGCTCCAATTGCTGGGCCAATAAAGTAATGTCTACATGGCAAAAGTTCGCGTGGTAGCTGCTTCGATTGCAGCGATCGCACGTCAGTTACAACTTACGACAGACATATAATGATATTCGTAATGGTGTATTCATTCTGACTGGGTTTGTTATTCATATTCGCATTGACACGGGCACTGGTTGACATCGGTCACGCCCGCACAGCGCAGCAGCAGCAGATGTCAGTGCAGTTAGATGAATATCACTTATGGACACACGAACAAGGCATTCACCACTGGCGCGGTTGCCGGCTACGCCACTCAATCACGCACCAATCGGACTCCTTCCACGCCGGCCACCACAATCGCACAGCCCTGGAGTCCGCGGGCGCACAGCTGGCTTCACGTGGAAATCTTGTTGGGCTTGATGAGCTCGATCAGCTTCTTGTTGATGTCTGCGCAGATCTGGAGCGACTGGTCGCGGATCGGCTCGTACTCGGCCAGTGCTCGCCGGTCGGCCACCGTCTTGCGCATCTGGAAGTTGTTACCGTTGCCGGTAGCTAACTTACGCTCCAGCGTCGTTAGCTTCGCGAAGGTCTCATCGCTCTGCCGGGCACACATGGATACGGTCAGCAGCGCCGCGTCACCGAATCGGCAATGAAGTGTGTGTCCAGTGGCCACGAGGCGACATAGACACCGCCTTCACGCCGTCTCGGTGCGGCACATAATGTTGATGTGCTGCGCACACGCTGCGCACAACCAGTAAGAACGCCGGGTAGAACAAACGTCCCCGAATTTATCAGCGATGTGATTGTTGAAATTCCCTCGAGATACGACACAAAATATTGCACCAGATTGTGCATAGAAAGTATGCATACAAATCCATAGATCGCGGAAAAAGTATGATGCCCAATGCTACTAAAGTATATTTGTTAACTTGTACATAGACACCTGTTGGGTCTCAAGCCGCGCAAATGTCACAGGCGGCTGGCACCAAGTAAGAGGGTCAGACACAGCCCTGGTCTATCAACTGCAGGCGTTGGCTGGCTGTACACAGGCCCAGTGCGGGAAGGTGCTCGCAATGTCCTTACAAGACCGGGCAACGCGAGCGGGACTGCAGCAACGACGACCCATCAGCCAGTGCCGTCAAACGCGAGCGAACGGCACTGCAACTGCTATGAGTCCGGCGTTTGGCGGCACTGGCATGAGCTGGTGATGAGCCAGTTGTGTTCGGTGAGAGTCCTCGGGATGTCGCAGAGCCCTCGTACCTCGTCCCTACCCAATACTGCAGAGCCCTGCTCAGCACCGTCCACTTGCCCGTCTCGAACATGTGCTGGAAGCAGCCAGCCGTATCGACCCGGAGGTTTGACTTTTTTAGCGTGCTGTTTGTCTGGCGATATCGAACGGGGCCAGCTCTGTGACCGGAATCAGCTTGTCCATGATATCACGAACTTTGCGCTCGTTCGCAGTTCGCCAGCCGGGCACACTTTCGCTGAGGGCGCGCACCCGGGTGTTGCGTGTTCAGCAGGACAGCATCGAGCTCAGGTCGGCGGGCAGGTCTGCCGCCTGGCCTTCGGCAGTTTGCGCTGCAGCCGCACGCAGACGCATACCGCGTCTGATTCCTCTACGGCGCCGTGGCCCAGACGAAGGCGACAGGCGAGCCTGGTTTGCCACATTCGTTCGGCGCAACGACTAGCGATCGCCCGAAACAGACTAGCATGCACCAGTCACGGGTGACTGATGATTCGGTGGAGAGTGCACGCATGTTCGTCCGCTCCAGTTGAGCTCACCACAGCCAAGCTCACATGGTTCGTTTTCTGCGATACGCATTCAGATGCAACCATCTCAACGCAGTGTAAAATAATTGACCATGTGACCTGGAAATTCACAGTTAATGGAGTTGTGCTATTTCATCCTTGCCTTAGGTTTTTACCATTTTGCCACATGTGTGGACAGTCGTTATACACACGACTACTAAATAATGTAAAATGCATGTGACTGAAGTGAAGGGTATCCCCCTTTTTAATCCTTAAGTGACGATCCTTTATTTTCTTCAAATCTTCCACTATTCCCAAGGAACTTCTTTCTTCATCCGCACAGTTAATGGTGAAATAATTTTAGGACACTGTCTCAACGTATGCAAATGTAATGCTCATACTGTGTGACCTGATCGGGACCAGTGATACCCAACCAATGGGCCTACACCAACCCGAAGACAACAAGCAACAAGTAAATAAGTACAATCTCCGACTTATCATGCACCATGTGATATTTGGAGGGCAATGCGTCTTGGCCACATCTTACCAGGTTAAGCCGGACGATTTTCATCCCGCCCTCCATCGCAAAGAACTCGGCATATCACAAACGTTAAGCTCTGAACTTTATATCATTACGCTGTCGTATTAACCTGAGACCCGCCGTTCTGGTTATATCTAGCGGCCATATCCATACCACTTTCGTCATGCATTACCATCCCGTAAGCGTCTATTGGCGCTAAATGATCTACCATGGTCAATGCGCCCTAAAACCCTAATCACACACACCGTAAGCTTCCACTGATATCTGCAGACAGGCAATGGTCTGCCGCACTGCACTCAGTGTTCACATTCTGTCCAAGAATGAGATCGCAATATTACAATACAATGCAGCATAAGATAAGTCATAACACTTTGAGTCATGCACAATAAACATGGTCTAAGAAAGTGACATTGTCGCCATTTAAATATAAGAATATGTAGTCAATGCGGTGGCCGCCGACGTCGACGCTGCGCCTAGTGAGGCGGGCTTTGCCTCGTCTCGGTAAGCAGGACGAGGAGTCCGGTGCTCACCCTCAGATGCACTCAGCTCCTCGGACGACACCGAGCTTCTGCGAAAACACGACAAATTATCTCGATATTTTTGTCTTATTTTACGTCACATAGATTTATGGTATAAGAGCAAAACAATCCTTTAATGGCTTATTCAGTCCCGTTTGGCTCCAATTCAATTTGTTGCAAACTATTGCGGGCAAGGACTTAAGCCAAGGGAGTTAAAATTGAACCATAGTGCAATAAATATGCAAGTGAAGCCACCCTGCCAATCTCCCCTGTAATGTCTTTTAATCTATAGGAAGTGGCTTCGGAAGCTAATTAGGCAGAACTGTGGTGTATAGATGACAATTCAGCACAGCTAGAGATGCAGAAATAATATGCTAATCGATCACATTTTGCTCGGGCAAATAATATGAAGCGCTTTCATGAAGGATTATTGCGCGAAATACTTCACAACATTTTTAAACATTCTCAGCATATACTAAAAGCTAAAAATGATTGCTTCAGACAACCTTACCAACAATCAATAAGTGAAAACGCATTCGCTGCATTCAGGAAATACTTGCAGGTGGAAATCTTCAATGAGATCAATTCAAACAATGAATGCCTAACCTGCAGGATATGTCCGGCATATGATGGACAGATGTTCAGCAAATCCTGCAAAATATTGGTTGTTTTGAAGATGGTTTATTTACCATTTCTGAATGGTAATATTTTATGAGCACTAAGAATTCCTTTTTGGTTATTATCATGACTACATTCCCCTAAGGCAACCAATTGTTTGTCAGAATATTGTAGTATACACTAACATGTTCTTAATGTTGTGAAACATTTCGCGCGATACTCCTTCGTGAAACGCCTAATAGCTATATTGCATCTTGTTATATATAAAAATAGCTTTCCAAACAGTTGCAGATGGATAACGATGCAACAAGAATGACATCTCACAAGTTGGCCGGTCAACTCCGACTGACTGCAGATATGAATGAATGGAATTGTGCGATATCGTCTTGAATAACACTGCATATTTATAGGCATGGGTCACGAATCAGTACCCTGAAATCGGATGGTTTGTCAAATAAAATAAAATAAAAAAGCATTTATGATGCTTCTTAAAACTCATACATCTTTCAATGTCTAGTTATTATTGATTTCATGCCTATTGGTTTTTCACTATGCAGGGCGACGTAATTGTCAACTGCATAACTATCGGTACCCCGTGCGTTTTTGGCACCATGGAACACATAAGGAACCAAAACTTTGATAGCTATTGGACATGAAGTAAAAAATCATGTTTTCATTGAGCTTCATCAACAAAAATGTGAGCTATCACCGATAAGTGCACTAACCAGCCCTTCACGTCTGAACACGCATGACCGTAATGATTGTATATAATTAGCAATTGCAAATGCATTCTACATTCTGCGAATTATCTGTTATATTACCCACATCATTTTGAGTATACAAAAATATTTATGAGAACTTGCAAGCCTAAACAAATTATATGCACCCTGTTTAATCAATAATGTCATGTCATCGCAATAAACCATCAGGGTGTCTTACAGGCAATTGTGTTTAAAGAATAAAACACGACTTTCAATGCACCAGGAGGTAATTAGTTTATATTCAAGATCAACGATAAAACGGTTATATTAGGGGGTTGGTATAGCTCAGTTGGTTAGAGCGTCTGTCTCACGTGACAGGGGTCATGGGTTCGAGTCGCTCTGCCGGCCAAGGAGCTTCTCCCCTCGCGGTCATGGCGTTACAGTTGCCGACGTCAAATAACCATAGCAGTTGAAAGCGTCGTTAAATAACAAAATAATTATTCGAAATGGTTATATTACAGGACTAGACATTTCTTGACCGGGGCCACCTTCACTCCTGACGATGGCTCCTGGCCGAAACGTTGAGTCCTGATTAATATAATATGATAATAGTTTATTGAACCTCATGTATCTCCTGGTGTATTGAATATTGTATTTCATTCATTACACAAAATGTATAAAACCTAGGAGCATCTAAGAGCCATTCATCACGGTTTCAAACAATCTTGCCGGTTATAGTTACTAAGGAATGTAATCAATAGTTTTTTTGGGCTCCCGGTCGACCGAAAGCCATGCAGCCCAGACGGGGTAAGCTACTTCTGGTCAATTTGACCAGGCAAGATTTGGGCTTCCGGCTAATGCTCTCTGGCGTAAATGCAAGGGGATTGAAAAGGTTAAGGCCGCAAAAAACAACAGAGAAGTGCCAGACGAATTGTGATTATTTTGTTATCATTTCAATCAGCTCCAACATACCTTTTTTCATTATTGTGGATGCACACATGTAGATTAAGCAATACATTTCATTGGGGAAAGCTACAGAACTCTACAACGAGGACATAATTAATGACACTTGTAGCAGACTTACAGCATAGCCAGGTAGCTCTGCACCGTTACGTTCAGCTTCCTGATCCGCTTGATCGGTGGGACTACTCGCTTCGGGCTGAAGTTCTGCATAGCGGTGAGCGGCAGGAACACGGCCCAGTCGGCCGTTTGCGTCTATGGACATACAAGTTATGTCAGGCACACAATAACCAAAATTGTCGCATATCATGTTGTTTGACTACTTAAAATGGTTCTCAAATAATCATAGGCTTGCTAACATGATGCATGCAATAGATTGTAAGTTAACTAGCCTTGATTACACTTCAAAGGGATATAATAAATTCGAACGCCAGCTTGATGTATATATAAATATACACACACACACACACACACACATATATATATATATATATATATATATATATATATATATATATATATATATATATATATATATATATATATATATATATATATATATTAATGCGCATACATGGACAGCACATTTTCCATTGAGCATTTCTTGTTACAGACCATCTGTGTAAAGAAAGCATACTACCTTCAATATACCAGGAGGTGCTGAGTTGACATCAAAAGTAACGTTAAAGATTATACTTTATTACTCAACGTTTCGGCCAGGGGCCATCGTGATCTGATCCACTAAGCCTCTAATATTATGTAAATACCATCGGATGTGTATGTGTGATATCGGAAATACCAACTGAAAGCTTTCGAAAGCTACGTATATACATTCGATGGTGTTTACATAATTTTAGAGACTTAGTAGATCAGACACTACATAGTAACATTAGCGGAGTTCCGACAGTTTGTATGATATACAAATGCAGTACAATGTGACTGAGTACTTCACTTCTAAGGCGCAAGTAACACATACACAGCACTTTTTTGAAGCAATATTGTATTTATTTCAAACACTCCATCTTTGGCATTCCTCACAGGTGGTTAGAACAGCTTGCCGTAGTTATATATACCCAGACTATAACAATCTGCTTCAACAACAACTTCTGTCTCACAATCCTTGGCTAAAGCATTGTGAATGGGATAATGGACAGTATGAGGCGTTTTCACGAATGATGATTGTGCCAAATGTTTCAAACATATTAAATATTTCGATGAATATTAAAGTATTCCGAAAAAGTATTTGACTGCTTTTGGGAAAACAAATTATAATAATACATAGCACGGACTTTTTGGCACTCCCGCTTCCATAGTCTACCTACCGTCTCGTCGGCAGCCGCTTCCATAGTCTACCTACCGTCTCGTCGGCAGCCGCTTCCATAGTCTACCTACCGTCTCGTCGGCAGCCGCTTCCATAGTCTACCTACCGTCTCGTCGGCAGCCGCTTCCATAGTCTACCTACCGTCTCGTCGGCAGCCGGTTCCATAGTCTACCTACCGTCTCGTCGGCAGCCGCTTAGAAAATGCTTTTAGCAAGGAATATGCAATATATAATATTTGAGCTGGCAATATGTTGCAGGAATTCCCAAATAGTTCAGTTTAGTCCAGAATAGTCCAGAAATATCATAATGGTTACGTATTCATTGTTTGCAATTATCCCATTTATTATTTACACCTATTTACATTTCCTGAGTACAGTCAATGCGTTTTTAACTATTGATTGCCATTAAAATTACCTGAAGCAATCGTGTTTAACTTTTGGTATGTTCTGAAATGTTCTCAAATAATTTAAACCACTTCGAGCAATAATCCTTCGTGAAACGCCGATTATGTCATTTCATTTTGGCTATCTGAAAAATGTCTTACGTTCTCCATTGTCGTTCGGACTTCCGTCCGGTAAGCCTGGAAGAAGGTCAGTCGTTCTTCGACGTTGTCGCCTGGATGGCGAACGTCTCCCGCGCAGAGAGCGGCGGCGTGCAGACAGACGTGCAGGCCGCAGGACACGCTGTCATCCTGCCGCGGGATGTTATCGGGGACTACCAGCCGCCATCCCTGCCATGAGTCAGGTCGACGGCCCGCGTTGATCAGCGCTACCACGTCGGCCAGGGCCCTGTCCGGTGGACTCCTCGGAGTCAGTGAGTCCACTAGCACGATTCGCTTTCTTCTGTAGGCGACGATGAACATGCTCCAGTGGCGGAGTCCTCCATACGCTTGCAGGTTGAAGGGCACCAGCCACAGATCGGACTTGTGAATGGCGTACTGAGTTTGCAGCTTGTCGGTCAGCGCTCGTGATAACGCCAACTTCCTCATCACGATCAGGGCGTGCACACTAAACACGATAGTTTTTGACGTCGCTTTACTTGCCACAGCAAGGAGGTAGGCGTCCATCACGGCATCATCCAGCATGCAACCGGGCTCTAGGGTAGTCATACTTTGGGCGTTCACGAGTGTGTTACCCACACGCACAATGCTTTTTTCTTGTACTGGTGGCGTCTTTGTTTGTGGTGGTGGTGTCTCACAGGGGCTCTCCCGAATGATGTTGCGAAGAGCAGATGGTGGCTGATCCTGTTGAAGGTATGATGACGGCACTCTATCGCCCTTTCGGTACCAGACCTCTTCTGCTTCGGTTTGATCCACTTCTGTTCCTTGATTTCGACGCTTGGTGTCACAGCGCCTTGACCCTGTCCTTTTCCGCCTAGCGGGTGCGCTCGGAATCAGCGATTCCTTTTGGCGAGCCGATGCATCTCGAATTAGGTGTCGGACGAGATTTCCTGGACGGATCTTCTGACGGCCGACCAGGATTTGCCGCTTTAACACTCTCATCCAGGATTCTACGCACGCATTGGAGGCAGTGCCGGGGGTGAGTAACTGCGCCCACAGAGGTAGCAGCGGCATGTACGTGACGAGAAGGTATTCTGTCAGTTGCGGACAGTAAAAGGGATTGCTGGTCACTCTATCATTGTCTGGCTTCTCTTCTGCGGTCCTTTTGATCGTGTCCGCGATCCCGTCGAACCTCACACCGAAAGGCGTTCCGGTGCGGTACGATGGTCGGGCTGGGACTGGGCCGGGATCTTCTTCTTGCTTCTCCTCGGGCTGGAAGTTAGAAGGGGGTCGTACGGTCTGTGGCTGCCGTTTTGATAGTGCCAGACGGCACACTGTGGCAAACCACTCCTCGGCCTCCTTCAAAGTTGTGGCATTCTGTATCCGTGAGAAGAGCCACATGTACCCATGGACAGTTTCTGGGTCGCTGATCTTATGCCTTTTGAGGGCGTTGCGGAGGTCCTTGCTCACATGAGCAGAGCACAAGCTCAGAAGTACCTGGGGCGCCTTTTCATTTTCCTCCACGGCCTGCCAGCACTCAAGCAAGTACCTTTTCAAAGAGACTTTATTAAAAGTTTCGCTGCAGGCGTACAGTTCGGCCCAGGAGTAGTCCACGACTATTCGTGGAGGTGTCAAGTCATGACCGGTCACTCGTTTGTAATCTCGCATGAGATTCGCAAGGAACATGCTGATTGTTGGCACTGAATGTGATTCCGAGAGCATATGTGCGATTGGATAGGATTTTTCGCTTCTTGTTCCCCCCTCAGCTACTACCGCGTAGTAGTATGGCTGTTTTTCGCCCATCTTCTTTGAAACTTGTCCAGTTGCGTCAATGTGGAGAACTCCTGGATCGGCCTTGTAGTGCCGCAAAAAATGTTCCCTGTAGACATGAATCATCAGCGGAATTTTGCACACCAGGTGTACGTCACCCTTCAAGGTACTGCTAGACATGTCCATGGCATCAGCCACGTCCCGGGTTATACATACGTCTGTACACCAATCATCCGCATAGCACTCCCTGGCTCGTTTCTCGGCAGCAGCCTGGCGGAGGACATCGGAGGAGGGCACTGCTGACGTATTGCCCGTCCGCAACTCCCCACTGGGAGCCGCGAGCACAGCATCTTGGCGTGTGCGGTAGGCACCAAGCCTGTCTGCAGAGGTGGCTGCCGCCTCCCTTTCGGTTCCAGTCAAGAAGCGACCCGTGTAGCCGTGATGGCGTTGCTGTCCAGAACACCGAACCTCCATGGTTACGGCACCTGCATCAGGGAGGTTCTGCACCGTGAAAATAAATGTTTGGCAGCCATCAAACTTGCATTTTGCCTTTGCCTTGAACGCTGCACCGTGCGACTTGCGAGATTCTGCTTTCTGCACATATCCGTACTTGAAGATGATGGGACATGGTGCGTCAATGCTTCGCCTGTACTTCTCATACACGGCCTTTGTCCAGCCTCGACACTTGCGATTCCCCTGAACAACTTTACTCCATTCATGCTCACTGAAGGAAATCCACCTTTCTTTGCCACTATGATTACCTGGAGCCTGACAGCTGTGCTGTGGTTGTTGCACTGTGCCGCCTTCGGTATCTCGGTGGAATTCAGAGCTGGCCGCTGGTGACCGCGCTTTGCCGTTCTCAGCATCGCGGTGGACTCCACCACCGGGCGGTGGTGACTGCCGTGCGTCAGCCTTGGTATCTCTATGGGTTTCACAGCTGAGCGGAGTCCATGTAAGGTCGTCACTATGGTCACTTTCAGAATCGTCTAAGTAATCGGCTCGACTGCTGGGAGGTGGTGACTGTGCTGTGCTGCTCTTTGTTGCTCTGCGGGCTCCATCACTGGGCGGTGGTAACTGCCGTGTGCAGTCCTTGGTATCTCGGTGTGTTTCAGTGCTGAGCGCTGTCCGTGTGGGGTCGTCCTCCGGGTTGCTATCTGGGTTGTCTGAGTAGTCGGTTACACAGACGGGTGATGGCGACAGCGCTCGACAGCTCTCGGCGTCAGCTCGGTGTGTTTCAGAGCTGAACGCTGTCCGTGTGGGGTCATTCTCCGGGTTGCTGTCTGGGTTGTCGGAGTAGTCGGTTACACAGACGGGTGATGGCGACAGCGCTGGACAGCTCTCGGCGCCAGCTCGGTGGGTTTCAGAGCTCAGCGCTGTCCATGTCGGGTCGTCCTCCGGGTTGCTGTCTGGATTGTCTGAGTAGTCGGTTACACAGACGGGTGATGGCGACAGCGCTGGACAGCTCTCGGCGCCAGCTCGGTGGGTTTCAGTGCTCAGCGCTGTCCGTGTCGGGTCGTCCTCCGGGTTGCTGTCTGGGTTGTCTGAGTAGTCGGTTACACAGACGGGTGATGGCGACAGCGCTGGACAGCTCTCGGTGCCAGCTCGGTGGGTTTCAGAGCTCAGCGCTTTCGTCGCTGTGCCGTCGTTGAAGTCCGACTTCTGATGTATTGTCCGATCAACAATGCGCGCGAACGCTTCACAGCGACGATACCTGTCCTTTAGTGCCTTGCTTTTCTGCCTTGCTTTCAGACATCGTTTTCCGTTATTTTTTAGCACCATGGCGCTGGCGACATAATCCCAAAATCGCCAGTCTCGGACTTGAAATTGTTTTGAGGCAGTGAGAAGGACAGTTTGGAACTGGAAGAGAACAGGAAAAGGTCGTTGGAAATAGCGATACAAGATGACTAAAAGTTGTTTTATTTACCGCCAACCGGTAAACGGGTAGTCGAGCTGACAGCTCTCTAAAATATATGGGAATAGGCAATCTAGAGAACAAGGAAGTGCTAGGGGCTTGTGTAATGTGCATTGACTTTCAGAAGTAGTCTTTTCATCACATTGTCTCTAAATATAGCAACTGTCAAGCGAAACATTATATTATTTGGCTAAGGGACGTTCTTCAGCGTGATAGTTTTCACATCTTCGACAAACAATGTCACACTAAGTCACTGAATATACACGCGCATACATGACTCAATGGCTTTCGGATGGAACGATGATAAAATATGCCAGAGCATGCATGAAGATACATCCGCCAGCTGTAATCAATGTAGGAGTACTCCGTACATAAGGCAGCCAAAACGCCGGGTACGGAATCAAGTCAACGAACATCCGCGGGACGCAAACATGAGACAAAACACAACTTTCGGTGAACAGTTCAGTCAAACACAGCCTAGCGCATCAATCACAGTAAAGTCCATTACAATTTAAATGATTCATGTTTCCAAGAATGTAGCAGAACTTAAAATTGCGGAATCGATAGCAATCAGGAACCACAAACCTAATTTAAACATCCAGGTATCAATTTAAACATCCAGGTTCAGACTTTGTGCCAGGGTCGCAAGTTTGGGTTCACGCGTCCCTGGAACTGTTTAACGGTGGGCACACTCCATCACGGAGGAATTCACAAGCATTGCTGTAATGATGATATGCCTAACAAACAAACTTCCGGCCAATTCCGTCAGATGGGTGTGCAATATTTATGTACTAAGCCCTTGGTCAAAACCCCAAATTATCGCAGTCATTCATTTGCGCTTGTTTTCGTTTAATGGAACGGCAAATGAAGTGGTCCTAATCAGAGAAAAGAAACAACAAATTGTGGGTAGGCCACGCTTTTTTGCAGAACGATTAGCCCCCTTACCCGAGCGGCTGGGTGCACCACTAAGTGAGCTCAGTTTATGTTATAAATTCAAGATCAATATTTCATTTTTAGGACATTACAATTTGTCATTTTGTCATATTCTTTTGGTTTTCTCGATGGTTTCAGGGGGTATTCCGCAATAACGTCACGGATACTTGATACAATTCAACAAAGGAGACTACGACAACAAACCACACTGGACATGCGATTTTAAGGGTGTGCTCTAAATCGCTGATGCATAAGGTGCCGTAAATTTAGTGAGCATAGCGTAACAAGTTATGCAGCAACCATGCACAACAATTACCTGGAGCTGTTATTACTCATCACAAATATCATATCTCCACCGTCTCCTCCCCTTGCCTTCCGTTTGTCAAAGGGAGGATTAATATGACACCACACATCACATAACTGTCATCTAAGAAGAATACATCAACAACGTGATATATTTTATGTCGCAGCAAAATAATAATAAACACTTAAACACTTACCCCCTTTTTCGGTACGCCAAGCTTCATTGGTTCTCTTTCATACTCCATGATGTATCTGTGGAATGAAATGAAATAATTTTGTCAGCCTTGTCGTGGGTTAATTGGCTGTCAGATTATGACATGCAAAATTATAAAAACTGAGCTGTTTGCTCGGAATTGCAGTAAATAACGTAGAACATCATGCTTCTCAAGAATTATTGGATTGCAAATCATAAAAATGACTAAACTAAGATATTGTATGCAAGCAAAGTTTGGAATAATTGGTAAATATGCATCGAAAAAATAAATTACGAGGTTATCAGACATTTACAATGAGACGTTTCCGTAACTCATGCGAACCAATTGCATGCGAAAAATGTGTTCAGCTTTGTGGTACTTAGCAAACCAGTGTGATTGGAAGACGAATAATAATGCACTAAGATGCTGATGATTTGCATTACAAAGAAATGTCCGAGAGCTAAGTGTAGCTCCTCAGCAGAGAAGGCTGTCAGACTTCGGCATTACAGGACAGGTTGCATGTATTAAGCGACGTGGGTGTAAGCTCAAACTGACTGGTCAGTCTTCTCGTTAGCACTTGTGACACACATCTTCGAATACATACTGCGCATACATATCATTTAGCCTAAAACTATACTTTTAACATCGATGAACCAGCCGTTGAAAGTAAAAAACTGTACCTATGCGATCGCCAAAATTCACCACAAATTATATTCTAGCCTTGTTTAATTGATGGAGGTTTGAGACGAATCCTTCCAATTAATGTTTTGCGACGCTTTCAACTGCTAATGCTATTTCACATCTGCATGTCACACCGTGCCCACGAGGGAAGAAACTCATTGGTTGGTAGCGAGGCGCGATCCCAGGACATGACACACGGTCATAGAAGACGAGCGCTTTATCAACTGAGCTATGCCTATGAGCTGAAAAATATTTTGCCGAGAATTGTTCCCTATCTTTGATTCAAAGAGGACAAATAGCTGTCCACCTGGCCGACGGGCGTAGCTCGTAGCGCCGAAATCGAATCTTGCGATAGGTGTTGCTTAGCTTTGATCGAAGGAAGTCAAATGAGGTAAAATGTGGTCAAAGAAACCAAATAAAATAATCTCGCAAATATTCATTGTTGACTCATATAATTCAGCAAAAGTCATCTGAAAGGGGGTATTTTGGGGTGCTGAATCATATACGGTTGAGCAATGTTGATTGTCTTTGATTCAAAGAGGGTCAAATAGCCCTCCGCCCTATCGGCTGATGTCACATCATGTGTCAATGACGTCATGCCAACAGCTACTGCACGTGTCAAGCTCATACAGCGTACGGTGCGGAAATTCGCGCAGACAGACCTCAGTTATGACTCTTTCAGACACTCTCTCCCCACACCCCACCACTGTGAAGTGAAGTCCATGACAATGCATTTTTTGCGTGTCTAAAATAGACTACCAGGCACGTCTACCAAGGCAACGAAATGGAAACCGACCGACAACATTAAGCAGAAAAACAGATCAAAACCCAGTGTAGTGGATTGGCCAGCTGCCTGCCGAACGGCGCTCGCAAAGCAATCGGTCATTTATCCATTAGCTGACGAAATACGATGCAGCCTGATATTTGTACACTGACAAAGCAATAAGCGTTCCACCTGTCTCCTGACTAGAAATGCAAAATTTCGGTACCGACATCCGATATCGAAATTGTGTACAAATGGCACTGGAGTGTGCGTAGACTGACCATGTATATATTATTTATATTGCCAAGGTACGCATTGTGGCAGTATCACTACTAGATTCTAACTAGAGCCCGAAATAGTCCGTTTATGGCCAAAAATATTGTAATCTGTTGGCTTCGTATGGCTCATAAAGTCAGTGTTTAACCAATGAGGTACAATTTGATAATCGTTCGATTGACACGTTGCGAACAATACAGTAGGTTCTTATCTCGTGTGTCTATCTCAATTAGGAGAGAAATTCCGAGAGGGTAGCCTCGACAGGCGCGTTCCAGGACGGGAAGATCGGAGGTGCGGGCGAGGGTTAGTACTAATTACAGTTAATATGCAACTGCCCATTGAACATGCGCTTCATCAACCGAAGACATAGAAGACAGCCATACAAAATGCGATCTCGATTTGAAACTGGTTACTCCATGAGTCGGTTACCCTGCCACGAACCCACAGCGACTGCGCCGATATTCCGGTGTCGTTAAACGTTATCGACGTTTTTATTGGCCATCATTGCATTGTGATTATCTTCTTCAAACAAATAATAATACAAAAATGCGCTCGCTGTGGCAACGCATTCATACTCCATGTGATGATTTCTACACATGCGTTGCAACAACGGGGGGGGGGCAGGTGGTGTGGCGCCGCCGGACGATCGCCAGTGGCGACACATTGCGAGGAACAGGTGGCGCCACCTCGCGGACTCATGTGACGATGCCGGCAAATGGGCGTCATGGAAACGCGATCGTGCCAGCCCGACATGTTTACGTGATCGTCAATAAGCATGAGTGTGGGTTTGTATGCTTCTTGTAGTGCCAGAGCACTAGTAATGCTTAATTGAACATGCAAATCAAGCAAATCTGGGGAAAATTGGCTTGGGTGATAGGGTAGGCCAATCGCCCATTGGCTGAGTTCCCCAATCGATTTGATAAAGTAACAACTCTGAAGAGGAATTCGCGTCTATAAAATGGTCGTGAAGTCGAGCTGTGTTTGGTTGCCAAGGAGCCAGACAAGTAGCGTGGACGCTGTGCTGTCATACCTTGCGGTGCATTTAGAACGTGTAATAATGTGTTTACGCACGCCGCTTTTGTCGTACGGTCGGTCATTTACAGCATTTCCAACGAACGTTTAATTTCACGGTGAATGTGCTCAGAGCGAAGCAAGTTCGGAATGTGCGAAACGCCAGACAGCTTTCTTTACGAGAGGCGTACAAGGTAGGCGTACAAGATAGGTAGGGCATAGCCAGGATACGACAAATATAAATGTGCGGTTGTGAGGTAAGTTGATGCATGTATCTTCTGCATCATGGTTTTTATACCACACAAACGTATTACAATTAGTATTCTTCAATACCTACTTGCAACTGGCACTCCAATTACAACGATATCTTGCTACTTACCACGACGCATATCCACGCGCTCGAAATCGAAGACGACCATCAGATGACCTTCGCGCCAAAACATTTTAATGTCTTCAAAATCGTAACAAGTGCGCCACATAAACAACGTATGCCATTCATAAAAAATAGGACAATTAATAGACGCTGAAGTTTTACTTAATTTTATTGTCACTTTCGACAACCAAATTATCATGGAGAGCACAGAAAAAACACAAAAGTCCTTAAATACACAACAAAAAGAATAAACAAACAATATCCAGGACGTTTCTAGGTTTGGCTCCGAGCGCCATCTATCGGGTTCTGAAATGAATGAAGGTAAATAATGACATATGTGTATTTATATAATCAGCATCAAAAGTTGTAGATTTTTCAACCTCTTTTATAACAGTCTATCGAAAACTAGGATTAATAAAGGCCTCTGAATACTATTCTAGCAAATCTTTTCTTCACAGAAATGGCCCCAAACGTCCAACTGTGGATCATTTGTTTCCCATTAAATACTTCCCGTGATGGCAGCTATATTGTCACAAACGTCTGCCATCTTCAATCTGGTGGTGATATTCCATAGCGTGCCATTCTAGTTCTAATTATAAATTACGCATTATATCCTTATTAATGCAATATTATTTTTTGATGAATTTATTCCGAATGTTTGACGTAGACAGCGTTGGGATCAAAGTTCGGACTAAGCAGAGCTTGTTGTTCAGATCTTGGCCCCGCTGCCCAAGCGTTTGCACATATGGAGCAATTTTTCCATAGGCGTTCAGCTCAATAGATCTGCAAGATACTTAGCGTGCGGTTAAGGTGACAACACGGCCGCCCCGGAAACGGCGCGGGTTGTCGACGCGTCTTGGTATTACCTATGCTTCCGCCGACCGCACAAAGGTGAACGTCAGCGTCAGCTGCATCTCTTCCATCAGTTGCTAGATAAGATCGACGCGCCGTCATATCAGCATTTCCCTATATGCCTTCGTTCGGAGACTCGCGCGGATGCTAAGGGCGTCGTCGATCGAGCGGTAGACGGTGGTCGAGATCTTGCAGTGGTTAATAATTTTGAAGCCCCATGCGATGGCCAGGTTGATACAGCGAACGGCCGCAACCAGCTCCGCCATGTTGATGTGCGTCGTCGCGATGCGGTCACGCCGTAGGAGTCCTCCACGGTGCCGTGATACTGGGTCTCTATGGCGACACCCGCGGTGATGGAGCTTGCATCGGTCCAGATGATGACTCGCTCACCCGACAGGTGCTACGGGCGGCGTGCCTGGTCCGCGACCGGGTAGATGCGCCACCAGCCGGCCGCACGAGGCGAACACAGCCCGGAGTAATGACAGTCACATGCTGCATCCTCACATATAGGTCAAAGTCGAATATCGAACTGGAACTCGTTGACCTCTGTAGGTCACATCTTTCGATGCCCCGGGAAACGGCGTGAGTTGTCGACGTGTTTTTGCACCACATATGTTTGTAGCGATTTTAAAAGAAATTGAAGGGGTCGCGATTTCCCGTTCCGCCGGGTCCCATGCTAAACCCTACGGGAAATTAACCATTAGGTCGAAAACTGATTTTATCGGGACATATTTTGATATATCTCCGGAATTAATCGGACGCCAATGATTCTAGTGCCACCGTTGAACTGTCCATGTTACTGGCGTTAAAACGTTGCTTCTTTTGTACATATTCCATCATGTGAACGGCTTGACCTGACATGACCTGTGACCTGCCAAGGTCACATGTCTCATTGAACGTTTCAAGTTCGGGTTAGATTTGAAGCGTATTTAATTTGCTTTCTTCCACTACGACTTGAGCATGCCAAGTAATGACAGTCACATGCTCCATCCTCACATATAGGTCAAAGTCGAATATCGAACTGGAACTCGTTGACCTCTGTAGGTCACATCTTTCGATGCCCCGGGAAACGGCGTGAGTTGTCGACGTGTTTTTGCACCACATATGTTTGTAGCGATTTTAAAAGAAATTGAAGGGGTCGCGATTTCCAGTTCCGCCGGGTCCCATGCTAAACCCTATGGGAAATTAACCATTAGGTCGAAAACTGATTTTATCGGGACATATTTTGATATATCTCCGGAATTAATCGGACGCCAATGATTCTAGTGCCACCGTTGAACTGTCCATGTTACTGGCGTTAAAACGTTGCTTCTTTTGTACATATTCCATCATGTGAACGGCTTGACCTGACATGACCTGTGACCTGCCAAGGTCACATGTCTCATTGAACGTTTCAATTTCGATTTAGATTTGAAGCGTATTTAATTTGCTTTCTTCCACTACGACTTGAGCATGCCAAGTAATGACAGTCACATGCTCCATCCTCACATATAGGTCAAAGTCGAATATCGAACTGGAACTCGTTGACCTCTGTAGGTCACATCTTTCGATGCCCCGGGAAACGGCGTGAGTTGTCGACGTGTTTTTGCACCACATATGTTTGTAGCGATTTTAAAAGAAATTGAAGGGGTCGCGATTTCCAGTTCCGCCGGGTCCCATGCTAAACCCTATGGGAAATTAACCATTAGGTCGAAAACTGATTTTATCGGGACATATTTTGATATATCTCCGGAATTAATCGGACGCCAATGATTCTAGTGCCACCGTTGAACTGTCCATGTTACTGGCGTTAAAACGTTGCTTCTTTTGTACATATTCCATCATGTGAACGGCTTGACCTGACATGACCTCTGACCTGCCAAGGTCACATATCTCATTGAACGTTTCAATTTCGATTTAGATTTGAAGCGTATTTAATTTGCTTTCTTCCACTACGACTTGAGCATGCCAAGTAATGACAGTCACATGCTCCATCCTCACATATAGGTCAAAGTCGAATATCGAACTGGAACTCGTTGACCTCTGTAGGTCACATCTTTCGATGCCCCGGGAAACGGCGTGAGTTGTCGACGTGTTTTTGCACCACATATGTTTGTAGCGATTTTAAAAGAAATTGAAGGGGTCGCGATTTCCAGTTCCGCCGGGTCCCATGCTAAACCCTATGGGAAATTAACCATTAGGTCGAAAACTGATTTTATCGGGACATATTTTGATATATCTCCGGAATTAATCGGACGCCAATGATTCTAGTGCCACCGTTGAACTGTCCATGTTACTGGCGTTAAAACGTTGCTTCTTTTGTACATATTCCATCATGTGAACGGCTTGACCTGACATGACCTGTGACCTGCCAAGGTCACATGTCTCATTGAACGTTTCAAGTTCGGGTTAGATTTGAAGCGTATTTAATTTGCTTTCTTCCACTACGACTTGAGCATGCCAAGTAATGACAGTCACATGCTCCATCCTCACATATAGGTCAAAGTCGAATATCGAACTGGAACTCGTTGACCTCTGTAGGTCACATCTTTCGATGCCCCGGGAAACGGCGTGAGTTGTCGACGTGTTTTTGCACCACATATGTTTGTAGCGATTTTAAAAGAAATTGAAGGGGTCGCGATTTCCAGTTCCGCCGGGTCCCATGCTAAACCCTATGGGAAATTAACCATTAGGTCGAAAACTGATTTTATCGGGACATATTTTGATATATCTCCGGAATTAATCGGACGCCAATGATTCTAGTGCCACCGTTGGACTGTCCATGTTACTGGTGTTAAAACGTTGTGTCTTTTGTACATATTCCATCATGTGAACGGCTTGACCTGACATGACCTGTGACCTGCCAAGGTCACATGTCTCATTGAACGTTTCAAGTTCGGGTTAGATTTGAAGCGTATTTAATTTGCTTTCTTCCACTACGACTTGAGCATGCCAAGTAATGACAGTCACATGCTCCATCCTCACATATAGGTCAAAGTCGAATATCGAACTGGAACTCGTTGACCTCTGTAGGTCACATCTTTCGATGCCCCGGGAAACGGCGTGAGTTGTCGACGTGTTTTTGCACCACATATGTTTGTAGCGATTTTAAAAGAAATTGAAGGGGTCGCGATTTCCAGTTCCGCCGGGTCCCATGCTAAACCCTATGGGAAATTAACCATTAGGTCGAAAACTGATTTTATCGGGACATATTTTGATATATCTCCGGAATTAATCGGACGCCAATGATTCTAGTGCCACCGTTGGACTGTCCATGTTACTGGTGTTAAAACGTTGTGTCTTTTGTACATATTCCATCATGTGAACGGCTTGACCTGACATGACCTGTGACCTGCCAAGGTCACATGTCTCATTGAACGTTTCAAGTTCGGGTTAGATTTGAAGCGTATTTAATTTGCTTTCTTCCACTACGACTTGAGCATGCCAAGTAATGACAGTCACATGCTCCATCCTCACATATAGGTCAAAGTCGAATATCGAACTGGAACTCGTTGACCTCTGTAGGTCACATCTTTCGATGCCCCGGGAAACGGCGTGAGTTGTCGACGTGTTTTTGCACCACATATGTTTGTAGCGATTTTAAAAGAAATTGAAGGGGTCGCGATTTCCAGTTCCGCCGGGTCCCATGCTAAACCCTATGGGAAATTAACCATTAGGTCGAAAACTGATTTTATCGGGACATATTTTGATATATCTCCGGAATTAATCGGACGCCAATGATTCTAGTGCCACCGTTGAACTGTCCATGTTACTGGCGTTAAAACGTTGCTTCTTTTGTACATATTCCATCATGTGAACGGCTTGACCTGACATGACCTGTGACCTGCCAAGGTCACATGTCTCATTGAACGTTTCAAGTTCGGGTTAGATTTGAAGCGTATTTAATTTGCTTTCTTCCACTACGACTTGAGCATGCCAAGTAATGACAGTCACATGCTCCATCCTCACATATAGGTCAAAGTCGAATATCGAACTGGAACTCGTTGACCTCTGTAGGTCACATCTTTCGATGCCCCGGGAAACGGCGTGAGTTGTCGACGTGTTTTTGCACCACATATGTTTGTAGCGATTTTAAAAGAAATTGAAGGGGTCGCGATTTCCAGTTCCGCCGGGTCCCATGCTAAACCCTATGGGAAATTAACCATTAGGTCGAAAACTGATTTTATCGGGACATATTTTGATATATCTCCGGAATTAATCGGACGCCAATGATTCTAGTGCCACCGTTGAACTGTCCATGTTACTGGCGTTAAAACGTTGCTTCTTTTGTACATATTCCATCATGTGAACGGCTTGACCTGACATGACCTGTGACCTGCCAAGGTCACATGTCTCATTGAACGTTTCAAGTTCGGGTTAGATTTGAAGCGTATTTAATTTGCTTTCTTCCACTACGACTTGAGCATGCCAAGTAATGACAGTCACATGCTCCATCCTCACATATAGGTCAAAGTCGAATATCGAACTGGAACTCGTTGACCTCTGTAGGTCACATCTTTCGATGCCCCGGGAAACGGCGTGAGTTGTCGACGTGTTTTTGCACCACATATGTTTGTAGCGATTTTAAAAGAAATTGAAGGGGTCGCGATTTCCAGTTCCGCCGGGTCCCATGCTAAACCCTATGGGAAATTAACCATTAGGTCGAAAACTGATTTTATCGGGACATATTTTGATATATCTCCGGAATTAATCGGACGCCAATGATTCTAGTGCCACCGTTGGACTGTCCATGTTACTGGTGTTAAAACGTTGTGTCTTTTGTACATATTCCATCATGTGAACGGCTTGACCTGACATGACCTGTGACCTGCCAAGGTCACATGTCTCATTGAACGTTTCAAGTTCGGGTTAGATTTGAAGCGTATTTAATTTGCTTTCTTCCACTACGACTTGAGCATGCCAAGTAATGACAGTCACATGCTCCATCCTCACATATAGGTCAAAGTCGAATATCGAACTGGAACTCGTTGACCTCTGTAGGTCACATCTTTCGATGCCCCGGGAAACGGCGTGAGTTGTCGACGTGTTTTTGCACCACATATGTTTGTAGCGATTTTAAAAGAAATTGAAGGGGTCGCGATTTCCAGTTCCGCCGGGTCCCATGCTAAACCCTATGGGAAATTAACCATTAGGTCGAAAACTGATTTTATCGGGACATATTTTGATATATCTCCGGAATTAATCGGACGCCAATGATTCTAGTGCCACCGTTGGACTGTCCATGTTACTGGTGTTAAAACGTTGTGTCTTTTGTACATATTCCATCATGTGAACGGCTTGACCTGACATGACCTCTGACCTGCCAAGGTCACATATCTCATTGAACGTTTCAATTTCGATTTAGATTTGAAGCGTATTTAATTTGCTTTCTTCCACTACGACTTGAGCATGCCAAGTAATGACAGTCACATGCTCCATCCTCACATATAGGTCAAAGTCGAATATCGAACTGGAACTCGTTGACCTCTGTAGGTCACATCTTTCGATGCCCCGGGAAACGGCGTGAGTTGTCGACGTGTTTTTGCACCACATATGTTTGTAGCGATTTTAAAAGAAATTGAAGGGGTCGCGATTTCCAGTTCCGCCGGGTCCCATGCTAAACCCTATGGGAAATTAACCATTAGGTCGAAAACTGATTTTATCGGGACATATTTTGATATATCTCCGGAATTAATCGGACGCCAATGATTCTAGTGCCACCGTTGGACTGTCCATGTTACTGGCGTTAAAACGTTGCTTCTTTTGTACATATTCCATCATGTGAACGGCTTGACCTGACATGACCTGTGACCTGCCAAGGTCACATATCTCATTGAACGTTTCAATTTCGATTTAGATTTGAAGCGTATTTAATTTGCTTTCTTCCACTACGACTTGAGCATGCCAAGTAATGACAGTCACATGCTCCATCCTCACATATAGGTCAAAGTCGAATATCGAACTGGAACTCGTTGACCTCTGTAGGTCACATCTTTCGATGCCCCGGGAAACGGCGTGAGTTGTCGACGTGTTTTTGCACCACATATGTTTGTAGCGATTTTAAAAGAAATTGAAGGGGTCGCGATTTCCAGTTCCGCCGGGTCCCATGCTAAACCCTATGGGAAATTAACCATTAGGTCGAAAACTGATTTTATCGGGACATATTTTGATATATCTCCGGAATTAATCGGACGCCAATGATTCTAGTGCCACCGTTGGACTGTCCATGTTACTGGTGTTAAAACGTTGTGTCTTTTGTACATATTCCATCATGTGAACGGCTTGACCTGACATGACCTGTGACCTGCCAAGGTCACATGTCTCATTGAACGTTTCAAGTTCGAGTTAGATTTGAAGCGTATTTAATTTGCTTTCTTCCACTACGACTTGAGCATGCCAAGTAATGACAGTCACATGCTCCATCCTCACATATAGGTCAAAGTCGAATATCGAACTGGAACTCGTTGACCTCTGTAGGTCACATCTTTCGATGCCCCGGGAAACGGCGTGAGTTGTCGACGTGTTTTTGCACCACATATGTTTGTAGCGATTTTAAAAGAAATTGAAGGGGTCGCGATTTCCAGTTCCGCCGGGTCCCATGCTAAACCCTATGGGAAATTAACCATTAGGTCGAAAACTGATTTTATCGGGACATATTTTGATATATCTCCGGAATTAATCGGACGCCAATGATTCTAGTGCCACCGTTGGACTGTCCATGTTACTGGTGTTAAAACGTTGTGTCTTTTGTACATATTCCATCATGTGAACGGCTTGACCTGACATGACCTCTGACCTGCCAAGGTCACATGTCTCATTGAACGTTTCAAGTTCGAGTTAGATTTGAAGCGTATTTAATTTGCTTTCTTCCACTACGACTTGAGCATGCCAAGTAATGACAGTCACATGCTCCATCCTCACATATAGGTCAAAGTCGAATATCGAACTGGAACTCGTTGACCTCTGTAGGTCACATCTTTCGATGCCCCGGGAAACGGCGTGAGTTGTCGACGTGTTTTTGCACCACATATGTTTGTAGCGATTTTAAAAGAAATTGAAGGGGTCGCGATTTCCAGTTCCGCCGGGTCCCATGCTAAACCCTATGGGAAATTAACCATTAGGTCGAAAACTGATTTTATCGGGACATATTTTGATATATCTCCGGAATTAATCGGACGCCAATGATTCTAGTGCCACCGTTGAACTGTCCATGTTACTGGCGTTAAAACGTTGCTTCTTTTGTACATATTCCATCATGTGAACGGCTTGACCTGACATGACCTCTGACCTGCCAAGGTCACATATCTCATTGAACGTTTCAATTTCGATTTAGATTTGAAGCGTATTTAATTTGCTTTCTTCCACTACGACTTGAGCATGCCAAGTAATGACAGTCACATGCTCCATCCTCACATATAGGTCAAAGTCGAATATCGAACTGGAACTCGTTGACCTCTGTAGGTCACATCTTTCGATGCCCCGGGAAACGGCGTGAGTTGTCGACGTGTTTTTGCACCACATATGTTTGTAGCGATTTTAAAAGAAATTGAAGGGGTCGCGATTTCCAGTTCCGCCGGGTCCCATGCTAAACCCTATGGGAAATTAACCATTAGGTCGAAAACTGATTTTATCGGGACATATTTTGATATATCTCCGGAATTAATCGGACGCCAATGATTCTAGTGCCACCGTTGAACTGTCCATGTTACTGGCGTTAAAACGTTGCTTCTTTTGTACATATTCCATCATGTGAACGGCTTGACCTGACATGACCTCTGACCTGCCAAGGTCACATGTCTCATTGAACGTTTCAAGTTCGGGTTAGATTTGAAGCGTATTTAATTTGCTTTCTTCCACTACGACTTGAGCATGCCAAGTAATGACAGTCACATGCTCCATCCTCACATATAGGTCAAAGTCGAATATCGAACTGGAACTCGTTGACCTCTGTAGGTCACATCTTTCGATGCCCCGGGAAACGGCGTGAGTTGTCGACGTGTTTTTGCAACACATATGTTTGTAGCGATTTTAAAAGAAATTGAAGGGGTCGCGATTTCCAGTTCCGCCGGGTCCCATGCTAAACCCTATGGGAAATTAACCATTAGGTCGAAAACTGATTTTATCGGGACATATTTTGATATATCTCCGGAATTAATCGGACGCCAATGATTCTAGTGCCACCGCTGGACTGCCCACGTTATTGGCGTTACGACTATGTGTATTGCATACACATTTCCTGAATGGGAAAGTGAATAATGCATGGGAATGTGTGGGAAGCAATGCTGTGAGTAAGATAGGTACATAATTGGTTATAACTCATTAACCGTTTGTGCTACGGAGTAAATAATAGCAGTGTCGGAATCAGCGTGTCGTTGCGAATCGAATGCGCTATATATCCTAGGCATTCCGGCATTATTTGATTGTTGACCTATGTTGACCTCTGGCGGTCAAACCATTCGATGCCCCGTGGAATGCGTCTGCATGGTGGGTCATGGACCTTGGTACTACCGTCTCACCGAGTTTGGGCGAAATCGAAGGGTCGTCGTTATTTCTGCTGAATGTGAATATCGAACTCCTGCCAACTTCACGGACGTTCTTTTATTTTTCGCCCCTAAGGTTTTTCTCTAAAAAAAAAATTAGGCCGGCTATTGTTTTGTTTTGTTACCTTAAAAATTCTAAAGCTTTAAATAAAAATTTTTTTTTTAAAAATAAAATTATCGTTCAAATATGACTTGTTTAAAAGATGTCTTTGGTATTATTTTGCTTTTCAACCAAGATTGCTTTTGCATTGTAAATGCATGCATGTGTTTTTTTTTGTATGTCTCTCCCTTATTATAAAGAGAAGTTTTCATAATATAACAAAGGGGGAATACCCCCCCAATTTTTTTTTTCTTTTATCAACAAGGGGGGGTTTTGAAAAATATTAAAAAAGAGGAGAAACCCCCCCCCCCTTTTTTTGCACTTTATGTTATTTTCCTGGTGTTTCTGGATGTCATTTCAATTAATTTGACAGCCATTTCTTTGGTAAATAACAACTTCCAAATATATAAGCACTTCAGGTTAGCATAGTTCCATTTTAGAAATCAGTCCAAGAAAAGAATATCAACACCATTGAAATACATTTTTGTTAAACAAGAAAAGAAATTTGACAATGCAGGTGCATGCCATCCCACCTAAACAGCAGACTGGAATAGGTGTTGGTGTGGTGGTATATCATGAAAAAACAATAGCGTGCAATTATAATCAATGAAAAGTGATGTAAGTTAATCTAACCTAGCCTACTGATGTTGGATGACCTAACACCGACCGATGTTGAATCACATAGAACACACTGCTATCGGATTGCTTAAAGCCTATGGATGTTACATTACCTAAATATTATATTAAATTGCAATTCCCAAAATAAAAATTGGAGGAAAACGGCAGCCTTCCACAGCCGCCGGCCGCCAGCGACCGACGTGCAGACAGCGGGTCAGGCGTGCTCGGCCCGACACACGCCGACAGGTGATTTCCATAGTGGCCAGAGCAGGTCGCGAGTGGTGCCGTTGCTGTATTCCCTCCCGAAGCCGTCCCCGTTGGCTCCTGCGACGTCATTTGCGCGGGTGGTCTCAGCTGAGACCAACATCAGTGGTAGCCTTATCCGCTGGTGTGTGCTCTCCCTTCCTGCCCCGGTTCAATACACAGGAGCGAGTTCAAGTCGCGCTGCGACGGAGACGGTCACCACGTGTGCGCCGACCACTCGTCCATTACGGCTGCGATGCGAATGATTAATGAACGCAGGCGAAGCCACAAGTGACCCACCGCCGTCAGCCGACCCACCACCGTCAGTCGACCCACCACCATCAGCCGGCCCTCCACCGTCAGCCGACCCACCACCGTCAGCCGACCCACCACCGTCAGCCGACCCACCATCGTCAGCCGGCCCTCCACCGTCAGCCGACCCACCACCGTCAGCCGACCCACCACCGTCAGTCGACCCACCACCGTCAGTCGGCCCTCCACCGTCAGCCGGCCCTCCACCGTCAGCCGACCCACCACCGTCAGCCGACCCACCACCGTCAGCCGACCCACCACCGTCAGCCGGCCCTCCACCGTCAGCCGACCCACCGCCGTCAGCCGACCCACCGCCGTCAGCCGACCCGCAGCCGTCAGCTGACCCAGTGGGGTCAGGCGACCCGCCGCCAAGTGACATGACGTCCAGTGAGACAGCTGTCGGAAAGACTGAGAGCGTCGCTTTCCTTACGCTGACAGTGACAGAGAGCAGCGAGATGTTTAACGGACATTCTGCTAAACGCGGATGGGCAGACATCTTGTGCGAGAAACTGATGGTACGGAACATGCGCCCGAAACGCGTCATTAATATCAAGTACCAGCACGTCCGAAAACAAAGCTAAAAAACGAAATTCACCGTTCTTTAGAGCCACAGGAGCCTGCACCGTCCTGAATTGCGGCCTTGCATACGCAATCACTGAAATGCATCGACCCACCGCTGGGGAATCGAGTTACGCGTGCGCAAACACGGCAACCCGGGGTCGTGTCTGTGAGCGTGATGCATGGCCATGTATGACGTGATACATGGTCATGTGACCATGTATCACGCTCACAGACATTTGTGTGGTAAGCGACGTGCCCATGCTGCGGCTCTCGTGCTGAACAGCGGAACGTTCAACGTCCGCAACGACATGCTGTTGAAGGCTCCAGAGACTCAACTTCGTGACGGCCACCTGACACAAGCTCCACCGGCCACTGTTCTGCGCACTGCTGCCTGCGAAGGCCGCAAGGCAGAGCAACACTCAGCTATCTCGGCTGAAGATTTGGCGGGCACCATGAGCTTGTCCAGATGCGAGGGCGTGCACAGCTCGCGCTTCAAGGGTGGCATACACCATATCGGAACGGTGCCCCTCATTGTGCATAGCTATCGCGAGCACTTCCTGAAAAAAATATGGGGCCGCCAAGCAACGCTCCACATCGACTTCACTGGCTCTTTGGCCCGTTAGATGGGGAGCAAACGGGCACTCCTGTATGTAGTCATGGTGGAGTCTAACTCGGAACAAAGAACGACTGTCGACAAAGAAATGGACAAGCGTCGACGGAACAAAGTCTAACTGCCGACTCTTGTCCATTCCTTTGGTCAGCTCCGACTGGACCTGACTGAAGCGACCTGTAAGAAGATGCCTCCGCCACGGGTGGTGTCTGACTGCAGCTGGCCCCTGCTTCACGCCATGGCCCCAGGCTTGTGTCGCCCGACAGTAGACGGATACCTGTTAGACTGCTGGACTACAGGGCGTACTGGAGGAGCCGGCCCTCGGCCAATTATAAGCCTATGCGGGCGCACATTTCCCACAGGCTGGCGATCGCCCTCAAGGAAAGTGGGGCGAAGCGGGAGCCGCGAGCCACATACATGTGGCTGTTGTGTGGTTGTTGTGTGGTTATTGTGTGGTTGTTGTGTGGTTGTGTGATTGTTGTGTGGTTGTGTGGTTGTGTGGTTGTTGTGTGGTTGTTGTGTGGTTGTTCAACAAGATGCAGAAGGCCACCCTCATGGAACAGCTCGACGAGAGATTCATCCAGGTGTGCCGGCTGTCTCTTCTCGCGATACTTCAGGCCCATAACACGGAGGGCTTGCCTATTGTGTGGGACAACACTGCTGAGTATGTGGAACAAGTCGACCATGAGATACCACAGGGTACCAATGGGCCCATGCGAGAGCCTTTGGCAGACATTTCGAGAGCATCCGTCACGACGTGGAGGACGGCATCACGCGGACTGACGATATTAACAATATCTTCTACTGTCAAAAACTTCCACGATACTTGACGACTCACGTTATGCCTCTCGCCTCTCTATGGTCATGCCTCGTGGCGACCATGACGTCAAACGCGGTGGTGGAATCCCACATGAGGATTCTAAAAATAGAACTGCTTCGTGGCCAGACAAACCTGCATCCGGCTGCATTCGTCGGGAAGCTGTTGAGCTTCACTGTCGCGAGGAGGACAGACGACATAGCCCCGCTGAAGGCGGCGTCAAGCAAAAAAGGAAGCCCACCCTGTATGTCAGTGAAGGCGATGAAGAGGTATGGTGTCGCCGGAACAAAAAAGTACGGACCACGTATTGTTCGAGGAAATGTCCCCTGCTCCAGCCGGGCAGTCCATCAGGTATGCGTCAACGAGCCGACCAGCTGCAACCGAGCGGGCCGCCGCGTCAGCGCCAACCGAGCGGGCCGCCGCCTCAGCACCAACCGAGCGGGCCGCCGCCTCAGCACCAACCGAGCGGGCCGCCGCCTCAGCACCAACCGAGCGGGCCGCCGCCTCAGCACCAACCGAGCGGGCCGCCGCCTCAGCACCAACCGAGCGGGCCGCCGCCTCAGCGCCAACCGAGCGGGCCGCCGCCTCAGCACCAACCGAGCGGGCCGCCGCCTCAGCGCCAACCGAGCGGGCCGCCGCCTCAGCACCAACCGAGCGGGCCGCCGCCTCAGCGCCAACCGAGCGGTCGGTCGTGACTTCGGCGTCAGCGATGCATCCCAACATGTTCTCGACACCCTCGGCGTCAGCTAGGGCACTCACAGCCATTGAAGATAGCCGGAGAAGCCTGGTGGAGTCGTTGGATGGCGCGCGTTGGCTGGACGACCTGGCTGCAGGTGGGTTTTGCGGCTCACTGGCGCGGGGGGCGTGGTGGACGAACGACCAGCTTTTATGTCTTCTGGATCCAGGTCATGACTAAGAATCTATCCCGAAATCACCTTCGATGCCAGCTGCTAAGCAACCAAGCTGACAACGTAGAGATTTGGTTGCTACCATACAACCGCCAAGCGATACATTGGGCGTTGTTCGTCGTGTACTTGAACGCAAAGAAAATCGTGCACTTAGACACCATCTGCCGGGACCCCAGCGAGCAATACTTAAGAGCCGTGCAACGCCTCATTGGTGCTGCATGCGATTGCTCGCCGGCAAACTTCTGAAGAGACTGGTGTCTGGTGGTGCCGCAGACAACATCACATCAGACGGATGGCAGCCCTTGCGGCTTGTATGTGTGCTGGCACGCCGAAGCCGCTTCTGGGTTCACCGTGTTTGTGTGTAGGTGAGTTTGACCAGCCTGACACCGTGTGGTGATATCGGCTGTTTAGGCGAGGTAGAGATGAGTTGAGCTGGTGGTCCGGGCGGTGCCATAGGGGTTGTATAGGGGGTATGGTCGGGTCAACGCCGTTCAGTGAACATTGCAAGAATCACATATGACGTACACTGGTTTGGATGTTTTTGTTGTTTTCTTCTGTGTTTTTGTCTCTTTTTTTATTTTTATTTTCCTTTCTTGTCCCTTGTTTTTTTCTCCAATTTTACTTTGGTTTTCTTCTGTTTTTTTTTAAATAGTTTTATAAACACGTCTTGGCCAGCCTTAGGGAGAGATAGGGTAAATGGAGTTGTTAGGATGTTGGCTAGTGTCGCGAGGATTTGGCGCGGTTGTGTTTTTTGTTGTTGGTAGCGGTGGTGTGTGGTTTGCGGTTTGCTCTTGTTATGGCTGCGTGGGTAGTGACTGTGGTTTCGAAGTTGTTGTCGTCTGAGTCTGTATATGTTTCGAATTGGAAGCGTAGGTTTTTGCGCACTGCGAATGGTATCAGTGATGGTTCTGGTGGTCCTGATGGTCCTGGGACTGGCGATGTGTTTCGTGATCTGCGTTGTGGCACTGGGGGTGGTTCCAGTGTTGAGTGGTTGGGTGAGTGGGGTCGGGGTTTGTTTTGTTTTGTTGTTTTGGGTTGTGGCCTGATTATGATTGCTGTGTGTCTGAGTTTCTTTGGTTGGTAGTGGGCTCGTGTGTGATGTTTGTGTCTGTGTCGAGTGTGTGGATGTGCTATGGTGTTGTAGAGTCTGTGTCGGCTGCTGGTTGTTGACCCATGACCCTGCCCGCGGCAGGGCCCAGCCCTCTGGGTGGACGATGCGGAGAACCTCCTTCTCCTTCGCCCACCGAGGGCAGGCCCTGTCCCGGGAGGCGTGGTTCCCGCCGCAACCGACGCAGAGTTGTGTACTGGAGGTGCACGTGCTCATGTCGTGTGGTCCTGCGCAGTTCGCGCAGGTGGGTGTTATATCATGGCACCTCCTCTAGTGTTCGTACCGCTGGCAGTACTGACAACGTCGGGGGATGGGTGCTCGCGGCGTGACCTTGTACCTAATGTAGCCGGCTTTAACGTGTGTGGGTGGCTGTCTGGTGTTGAAGGTCAGTATGTGTTTGTGTAGGTTTTCTCTGTGTGCTGACGCAGGTGGCCTGTAGGCAGAGGATATTCCCTGGCTCCTAAATCGGATAGCCAGTTCCTCCACCGTCATCCAGGCCACCTCCCGTGCGTATATCATGCCCCGAGAGCTGTTGAGATGTGCGGCTGGTGTTATGGTGACAGGCATTCCGGTAATGTCAGTGATGTTTGGCAAGCTGTCTGCATCGCTGAAGGTGTATGATTGTATTAGGAGTGCTCCTGAGCGTATCTGGTGTGCGTGTAGTGGCTGTCGTGTCCGACGGGTGATCTCCTCCACCGTCCAGGGGTCAAGGACGCCTATTGGCTCGCCGTCATCCCGGCGGCAGAGGTAGAAGTCGCCCGTCGGTGTGTCCAGTGTGTCTGAGTTCATGTCTGGCGTTGTAGAGGGTTGTGGGATCGGCGTTGGGCTAGGACAGATAGGTGTACACGGTTACAGATTACAGCTATCGGCGGTATGTGGGGGGGGGGAGGATTGGCGGCACCGCCGGACCAACCTGGAGTCGAGCTGAGAGGTGCAGAGTAGTCTGGAAGACGGAAGTGCAGAGCTGAGCTAGAAGTGAAGAGTTGAAGTCGAGTTGGTGGCAGGCTGGTCTGGCGGCTTGTGGTGGGGCTCTGGAACAGTTGGTGTTGGCGCGGCTTTCACAGCACGCCTGCGGCACCGCCCAGCTTTTTGGGTTGCACGTGGCAATGACCGTTATCCTGTGTCTATGGCGTCCAAGCCTCCTTGGTAGTGTCTCGGCTTCGCTACGTCTTGTTTGCCAGCTGTTCGTACTGTCGTGATTTTGTGAGAGGGCGAAGATTCTGATATCTTGGTAATCGGCTGGTATCGGTCGATGAAGAAATCGGTCAATTGTGGGGGTCACCGAATTGCCTAGATACCTATCCACTATCTGGGTGTGCGTGCGCGTGTGCATTCACGCACGTACTGTTATATATTTCGTCAAAAATAAGGCATGGACAATTGCACGTTTTTTCTCTTGATTCGTTGTCAGATCGTGTATTGATCTTCTTCTCTCGTTCTCTGCGCTGAATTGTTACCGAGAGTTGTCCAATTTCAATGCTATGGTTGTCATCGAAGACCAACATTCATACATAAGTCTGCATTACCTAACAACCAGAAGGGGCGACAAGTTTTCATTTTATTATTCGGAATGTATGCAATGTGTGTTATGTATACACGTGACATGATTGTGCCGTGATGTATACACGTGACATGATTGTGCCGTGATGTATACACGTGACATGATTGTGCCGTGATGTATACACGTGACATGATTGTGCCGTGATGTATACACGTGACATGATTGTGCCGTGATGTATACACGTGACATGACTGTGCCGTGATGTATGCACGTGACATGATTGTGCCGTGATGTATGCACGTGACATGACTGTGCCGTGATGTATACACGTGACATGACTGTGCCGTGATGTATGCACGTGACATGACTGTGCCGTGATGTATACACGTGACATGACTGTGCCGTGATGTATGCACGTGACATGATTGTGCCGTGATGTATACACGTGACATGATTGTGCCGTGATGTATGCACGTGACATGACTGTTCCGTAACTGTGTAAGGAGCTGTGTTAGTTACATTTTTTCGGCACCAGAATCTTACCTTACCGCGGCGAACCGCAGTAAGGACGCATCTGAAGTGTGGTCGTTGCCATGATGGAATCAGGTGGGGGGGGGGGAGGGGGAGGTAGAGTCCCTCAATTGACATCAAATTTAGCATGGGGCTTATGGTGCTGCATGCCAAAATTAATTGACCGAAAGGCCTTTTAAAGTGCCGCCAGAACGGGCAGCATAGGAGGCGCCGCCAGTCAGCCCTTGGTCACGGTGGCAACAACAAACACGGTTACAAAGGGCAGAACCAAGCGACACGACACACAGCAGAGACGGTGACACATGGCCGTGAGACGGTGTGAGGGTGCACATCCTATCGCTACATGGGGTGGGGAGGGATGAAATTGCATTGCCAACTCAGGAATATTCCAATGGGGTCAGCCAAAGCAATAGAACCTCAAAGTCAGCAAATATGGACAGCAGTAGTTCAAGGAGGCAGAGTGATAGTTTATCTAGTGATAAAAGAACTCTTCAGCATAAAAAAAGCCAAAGGTGGTAATGGATCATGTGTTAAGCGTATGATGTTTAATGCTCAGAGTATCCGATCCAAATTTGATGAGTTCAAGTGTTATGCTGCTGAGGAGGAACTATATTTTGTTTGCATTACGGAGGCATGGGTCAGTGAAGGGTATTTTGGAGATAGCTTGCAGGACTATGAGATCCAGGGATACAATGTTTTCGTGCAATAGGGGTCCAGCAGTAAAAGAGGGTGTTGTAATGCTCTATGTGAATAGCTTATTCAGTTCTCAAAAAGTAGCAGGTGGGGATAAAAATGTGTCTGTGGAGTCCATTTAGCTTGATGTCACTGTGGGAAAAGGCAACAGCAATACATTGAGGATGGGAGCTTTCTACCGATCAGGAACCCTGCCACATGCTCAGTAACGATCGTGTCTCACAAATCTCTTGGACTTTTTGAACTTCGCCACAGAACAATTCGATCAGGGAAATCAGGGTGATGTAGCATAGCTTGACTTTAGTAAGGCCTTTGACAATGTATCCGATAAACGGTTAATGATACAGATTCAGGCCCATGGTATTGCAGGTAGCATCTTAAAATAGATAGAGTTGTGGCTTTCAGATAGACAGAAAAGAGTGATGCTAAATGGTACAAAGTCATCATGGCAAAATGTTCTTAGTGGAGTTCCCCAGGGGTCAGTACTGGGGCCACTACTGTTCATTATATTTGTAAATAACATTGTAAGTGGCCAAAGCAGTAAAGTTTTGAAATGTGCGGATGATTTAAAGGTCTTTAGGACAATAACAGGTCAAAATAAGCATACCTTGCTGCAAAAAGACTTAGACGAACTTGTGAAGTGGTCCGATGCAAATGGCAAATGAAACTTAATTTTGATAAGTGCAAAATCATGCATGTAGGTAAGCAGCATATGAAGGCTCCATACTTGATGGGTGGCCAAGTGCTATCAGTGACACAACAGGAGAAGGATTTAGGTGTTATTCTAAACACAAAATTTGGGGCATCAGAACAGACCAATTGAGCCAGGAAGAAAGCACTGAGAATGCTTGGGCAATAAATATGAATGTATCATACAGAACTGAGGAAGTCATCAGGAAGCTTTACTGTGAATATGTCAGGCCACATTTGGAATACTGCATCCAAGCTTGGTCTCCTAGCTATGAAAAAGATTGTTGGCTTTTAGAGAGTACAAAAGAGGGCTATAAAAATGGTTAATGGTATAAGCAACCTGGAATATGAGGAGATTGAAAAAATTGAATAGGCTTTCACTTAGATATAGAAGGCGTCCCAGCTCAGCAACATGGGTGGAACTTCCAGAAAACGATTTGGAAGACGCAATGCCTGGAGGTAACAGGAAGGCCTATGGATGGGGAGGTGGGCTCACACCAGTCGTAAGCGGGGGTTGACCCATCCCAAAAGTATGTAAAATTTCACTCTAGTTCGGAGGTTACATTCGGCGGATGGATTGGAAAGCGGTCAGACATGAGGTGCTAAAAGCGATCAGGCACGGCATTCCCTAACAATGCGTCCATAACTAGATCTGGATGATTCAAAACACTCCTACACGTCCCCGTAGTCGACCTAGTCGGCTTATGTACTGTTTGCGATTCAGAGCATGATTGAAGGATCACAATCGAAGTTCGTGGAGCAGAGACTTTGCATATCGTTCTTTCAAATCAATGATCAAAGGCCTCATGAGCAACAATGAAATGGCATACGCCACACCTGTTTCATAGCAGTACCAGAGCCGGTAGCAGTGTCAAGTGCCGCGAGGACGGGCGCAGCTTGTCTGCCCCTGGTCACAGCGGCAGCAGCAAAACACGCCAACAGGACAGTGCGACCGGGCGATACAACAGCAGAGTCAAGTGCCGCCAGGACGGGCCGACACAGCGAACGCCGCCAACCCATCAGTGGTCACAGTGGTAGCAGCAAAACACGCCAAAAAAACGGCAGAATCGGGCGGCATGAAACCAATGCAAAGTGCCGCCAGAACGGGCAACACAGGAGGCGCCGCCAGTCCGCCCCTGGTCACCATGGCAACAAGAAACACGGTTACAAAGGGCAGAACCGAGCGACACGACACACAGCAGAGACGGTGACACATGGCCGGCAGTGTGAGGGTGGACATCCTATCGCTGCCTGGTGACATGATGGCGGACCTGCCTAGATGCCCGCCCCTGCGCTCTGCCGAGCAGAATTCTTTTCTGCAACCAGCTGATGCTCACATGCAGCCTAACTCGAGTCAGCCTCTGTCTCACACAACTAGCCACACTCCTAGCTTCGACTGTCTGCTACTAATGACGCCCACCCCGCGTCTCACGATGCTGGTGTCGCCTGTGCAGGAGGAGTCCATGATGAAGCAGACATCAGAATTTAACTGGTTTGGCATCGCCCTCTATCACGTATGTGGCATGCAGCGCCCGCCGCGACCGATGGTGATTAACCAAGAGCTGGACACAACGGCCAGGAGCGCCTCCGGTGCTTCAGACGTCGGACAGTCAAGCGCCGTATTGACGCCTCATTTTGTAGGCGACGAAGCCGGCAACGACGGCAAGGCCGTCCTGCTCCAGTTCCAATTTGCTGATGATGGTCGTGTTAAAATTCATGTGAATAGAAGTGGCATCAAACTAACTGAACTGGTTCTTTATTTAGCTATACAAAGCTAAGATATGAAGATATGGTAAGCAGCATATGAAGGCTCCATATTTGATGGCGGTGGCAAAGTTCTATCGGTGACTCAGCAGGAGAATGACTTTGGTGTCATTCTGAACACAAAATTGGGGGCATCAGAACAGACGAAAGAATCCAGGAAGAAGGCACTGAGAATGCTTGGGGCAATATATATGAATGTAAGTGAGGAAGTCATCAGGAAGCTTTACTGTGCATGTCAGGCCACATTTTGAATACTGTGTCCAAGCTTTGGCTTCTAGTTATGAAAAAGATTGTTCGCTTTTAGACAGTACAAAACATGGCTACAAAAATGGTTAACGACATCATCAACCTGGCATATGACGAAAGATTGAAGAAATTGAACATGTTTTCACTTAGATATAGAAGGATGAGAGGAGCACTCATTGAGGTCTTTAAATTTGTTCATGGTCAGGAAGATGGATATATTAGGTAAATATTGGAATCTAACAGAAGACATAAAGACATAAAGACATAAAATATTAGTGCAACTATGAGCCACAAGGGCCCTTCTTGATTGCACTCTGTACACTGAACCAGTTGCCCACCAAATCCGTCAATCAGCCCTCCCTGTAATACTGAAAAGCAAGCCCTTTATTCTTATGATTGTCTATGCTGTTTTTAAAGATGTTCAACGTGCTGCTACTGACAATGTTTTCTGGCAGCCGGTTCCAGTGTTCTACTACCCTGCTGGTGAAGAAAGTTTGCCTTAACCTTGTTCTGCTCTGGTTAACTTTAATTTTGAATTTATTACCCCTAATTGCATTATTTCTGTTCAATTCAAACATTTCCCCAAGGTATCCACTCTCCAGACCATGGACAAATTTAAAGACCTCGATGAGATCTCCTCTCAGCCTTCTATATCGAAGTGAAAACATATTCAACTTCTTCAATCTTTCCTCATATGCCAGGTTGCTTATGCCATTAACCATTTTTGTAGCCCTCTTTTGTACTCTCTCTAAAAGCCAACAATCTTTTTCATAGCTAGGAGACCAAGCTTGGATGCAGTATTCCAATTGTGGCCTAACGTATGCACAGTAAAGCTTCCTGATCACTTCCTCACTTCTGTATGATACATTCCTATTTATTGCCCCAAGCATTCTCAGTGCCTTCTTCCTGGCTTCCTTGGTCTGTTCTGATGCCCCCAGTTTTGTGTTTAGAATAACACCTAAATCCTTCTCCTGTTGAGTCACTGATAGCACTTCATAGCACTTCACACCCATCAAGTATGAACCCTTCATATGCTGCTTACCTACATGCATGATTTTGCACTTATCAAAATTAACTTTCATTTGGCATTCTTCGGACCACTTCACAAGTTCGTCTAAGTCTTTTTGCAGCGAGATATGCTCATCTTGACCTGTTATTGCCCTAAAGACCTCAAATCATCCACAAATTTCAAAACTTTACTGCTTAGGTCACCTTCAATGTTATTTACAAATATAATGAACAGTAGTGGCCCCAGTACTGACCCCTGGGGGACTCCACTAAGAACATTTTGCCATGATGACTTTGTGCCATTTAGCATCACTCTTTGCTGTCTATCTGAAAGCCACAACTCTATCCATTTTAAGATGCTACCTGCAATACCATGGGACTGAAGCTGTATCATTAACTGTTTATGGGGTACTTTGTCAAAGGCCTTACTAAAGTCAAGATATACTACACCAACCTGATTTCCCTGATCAAATTGTTCTGTGGCGAAGTTCAAAAAGTCCAAGAGGTTTGTGTGACACGATCGTCCTTTTCTAAACCCATGTTGAGTATCTTGAATCAATCTGCTACCTTCCAGATAACTAACTATTCTATCCTTGATAATTGATTCGAGTACCTTGCAGACTAGGGATGTGACTTACTGGCCTACAGTTTTCAACTTTCCCTCTTTCTCCTTTCTTGAAAATAGGAACATTTGCCCTTTTCCAATCGGTTGGAATTTCATTTTGTGAAACTGATCTACAAAATATTATACTAAGTGGAAATGCGAGTTCCTTTTCAGTTTCCCGCAACACCCTAGCATAAATATCATCAGGTCCTGCTGCCTTGTTTGGCTTTATTTTCCTGATATGATTGGTCATATCTTCCAATGTAAACACTGATTTAAAATGCTTGCTCAGCTCCTCAACCATCTACTATCCTCACCCAATGTAGTCCTGTTTACTTCCAGTGGACCAATTGTGCTAGAAACTTTACTCAGCTTGTAGGAACTAAGTAATTTTTACTGTCCCCATTACAGTTTCTAGCTAAATCCAGTTCTTTTGCTCGCTTTGCTGCTCTGGTTTTTTGCTTCAGTGTCTCTGGCTTTTTTATATGCCTTTAGATTAACAACATTTGAGGCTTCTTTAAAGACTCTAAATGCAGTTTTCTTAGCGTTAATTGCTTTTATTGAGTCTGGTGGAAGCCATGCTGGCTTTCCTACCCTTCTTTTGTGTCTTTGCTTTTGGGGGACATGTCTAATCTGAATTTCCTTCAAGTAGGATTTGAAATTTTCCCACATTTCACAGGCATTTAAATTGGAGAATTCTTCTTCCCATCTGATGGCACTTAAAGCCTCTCTCACGGAGTCAAAGTCTGCTCTGTTGAAATTTGGAACCTTTACCAAATTATCCTTGATAATTTCCCCTACATGTGCCTTGAATCTAACTATGTTATGGTCACTTCTTCCCAGAGTTTCGCCTACAGTCGTCTTGAATGAAAAAAGGTCCAAGAATGAACCATGCCTGGTAGGTTCCAATACAAACTGGTGTAAGAACAGGTCCTCTTCAAGGCATTTCCTAAACATTTTGCATGATGGGGAGCCAACACCAGCATTTTCATAAGCTTTTAGATTAAAGTCACCAAGAATAAGGCACTTCCTCTTAAAGTTTCTACTGATTTCCTCACAAATCACCTTGTCAAGCTCCAGTTGCTGAGAATGTGGCAGGGTTCCTGATCGGTAGAAAGCTCCTATCCTAAGAGTATTGCTGTTGCCTTTTCCCACAGTGACATCCAGCCAAATGGACTCCACAGACACATTTTTATCCCCACCTGCTACTTTTTGAGAACTGAATAAGCTATTCATATAGAGCATTACACCACCCCCTTTTGTTTCTGGACCCCTATATCTTAAGTCAGTTTAGGTTATTTTATGTTTCATCTATGGTCTATCTAACATGCATGCTTTTGGAACTCTTGGCTTTAAGGTACATAGATGTTTGCATAGTGAACTCATAAAATACTCTTAATATCATAGCACATTTCCTCAGTTTTGTTTCTATGATGTCATCAGCTGCATTGACCACCCTCGACATAAAGGCAACCACAGAAATAATGCACTTAAAGGTCATCAATTAAAAAAATAAAGTTAACTACAGCAGGACTTGGTTAAGACAGTCTTTCTTCACCAACAGGGTAATAGAACACTGGAACCAGATGCCAAAAACCATTGTCAGTAGCAGCACATTGATCATCTTTAAAAACACCATAGGCAATTCTTACAAGAACAGAGGGCTTGCTTTTCAGTATTCCAGGGAGGGCTGATCGACGGATTTGGTGGGCAACTGGTTGAGTGTTCAGAGTGAAACCAAGAAGGGACCTTGTGGCTCATAGGCACACTGATCTTTTGTGTCCTGATGTCTAAGACGCTCCAAAATGCAGCAAACATTCCAGACAAGCAAGATGCAACACTCCATACCATACAGATCTGATAGGCAGGCTAATTCATGGAATGACACCAGAAAAGGCAGGTGTTGACACTGACATTATTTTCAGCTGCATCCGTGGCCAGGATCATAATCATCAGATGTAAAGTGGTTGGAACAAATGGATGGGCTGGTTGGATGAACCCCATCAGCTCCTTTTCACTGTCAACGAGGTCTTATATGCATTTTCATCTCTTGGAAACATAAGCATGTTGGTTGACAATTTCTTCTTTCCATATCTTTCTTCCAGATGATAAAGACACACCACAACAGAACACTATACAATAAAACTACAACTAAAACGCACGTACATCAGAGCAAGAGAGGAGTGGAATTGCTCAGCAATAGGTATGAGGAGGCTCTCAACAGGAAACAGGGAAACTAGGCAGGACATGGGGGGATGTAGCTGATAAAGAGAGAAGCATAGCAAGCAATGGAAGGAATAATTTATCATGTTTTTATGTCAATGCCAGAAGTGTTAGGAACAAAATTGGGGAACTGCATGCATATATGTTGTCTGAACAGCTAGATTTGGTGTGCATAACAGAAGCATGGGTTAACGAAAGCATGTTTGGAGACAACTTGCAAGAATTTGAATTGACAGGCTACAACATGCATGCCTATCAAAGAGAGGCAAGGATAGGAGGTGGCATTCTCTTGTATGTTAGGCAAGTAATGAAATGTCATTCCATAGGGGATGGAGTACATAGTGCAGGAGTAGAATCTTTGTGGTTAGATATAATTCTGAAGAATGTAACAAAATTTAGGATTGGGGCATTCTATAGACCTCCAGACCAGAATGAAAACACTGACAGGCTGATGCAGGAAGAGATAAGTAGGAGAGTACAGGAGAGAACTATTTTGTTGGGGGATTTCAACATAGCAGGATTGGGAAACAAAACAATAGGTGTAAGCAAATCAGAAAGATGTTTCATGGCTTGTTTTGAGGACAATTTCTTCTTTCAAATGATACACGAGCCTACAAGGGAAAATAAAATATTAGATCTAGTGCTTACTAATGAGGAAAATTTTGTGCAAAATGTTAACGTAGGAGAGACCTTTGGTAATAGTGATCACAACATTATACCCTTCTCATTATATGTTGGAAGGGTAGCAACCAACAGAACATTGATTCCGAATTTTACAAAAGGGAATTACAGTGAGTTCAGGAGCTTCCTAAGTGAAATTAATTGGGAAGTCATATTGAATGGCTTAGATGCTTATGAAATGTGGACAATGATAAAAGATAAGCTATTTCAGGGTCAGGATAGGTTCATTCCCAGTAGGCAAATTAGATCAAACAGGGTTAAGCACCCTTCGTGGCTGACTAGGGAAGTTAAGCAATTACTGGACTCAAAGAAACAAGCATTCAAGAAACTAAAAGATACTAACTCTGGGTTAAACCTAGAATCATATAGAATAGCTAGAAATAAAGTTAGGAGGTGTGTTAGAGCATCTAAAAGACTTGCTGAAATCAACTTTGCTCGAGAATGTTCAGCAGGTAATGCTAAGAGATTCTTTAGCTTCTATAAATTTAAGGCTAAAAAGTGTAGTGTAGGACCACTGGAGGTAGATGGGGAAATAGTGGTTGATGATTGCGACATTGTGGAATCCCTAAGCAAGCAATTCTCATCTGTCTTCACTAAAGATAATTCTGGTACAATAGGAACATCTGTAGGCCATGCCATGGTAGGTGATATGCTGGAGGATCTTACAATAACTACAGAAGCCGTAGAGAAGCAGTTGCAGAATATAAAACCTAATAAAGCTTCCGGACCAGATGAAATATATGCTAGGATCTTAGTAGAGTGTGCTAAAGCTTTAGCAACTCCCCTAGGTATCATTTTCAGGCGATCTATGGAGTATTCAGAAGTACCTGAAGATTGGAGAAATGCAAGTGTAGTACCAATTTTCAAAAAGGGAAATAGGAAGAGTGTAGGAAACTACAGGCCAGTCAGTTTGACCTCATTAGTTTGCAAAGTACTAGAAAAGCTGGTTAAACAGAATGTTCAGATTCATCTTGATAGGCACAACCTTTTAAGGGATACTCAACATGGATTTCGATCTCAAAGGTCTTGTTTAACTAACCTATTGGAGTTCATTGAGTATGTTACCAAAGAAGTAGACAATGAAAGCAGGATGGATGTTGTGTACTTGGACTTTAGCAAAGCTTTTGATAAAGTTCCACATGGAAGGTTAATTCATCAATTACAACAACATGGGATTGTAGGAAAAGTTCTACATTGGATTGAAGCATGGTTGCAGGGAAGGAAACAAAGGGTAGTATTGAATGGATGTAAATCTGGTTGGAAAGATGTTCTGAGTGGAGTGCCACAGGGCTCTGTTCTGGGGCCCCTCCTCTTTATCATCTTTGTGAACAACATTGAAGTAGGGCTGAGGAATAGAGTGTTCAAATTTGCTGATGACATCAAGCTGGCAGGAGTGGCTAACAGCAGAGATCAATCTAGTAATATTCAACTAGATTTGGACAACCTAAAAGAGTGGGCTGATCAATGGCGGATGACTTTTAACTATGATAAGTGTAAGGTTATGCATATAGGGTCTGCAGGCGAGACATTCAGTTATAAAATGGGAGGGAGGGAACTGGATGTTATTGAAGAGGAAAGGGACTTAGGTGTGTTGGTCTCAAAAGACCTTAAAGCAGAAAAACAATGTATCTCAGCTAGAAATAGGGCACTCAGAATGCTGGGACTCATTAATAGAAGTGTGAAATATAAGAGCAGGGAAGTCATGAAAAAGCTGTACTTAGCATATGTGCGGCCCCACTTGGAGTACTCTGTACAAGCATGGAGCCCCTACCTAGAAAAGGATATAGATATGTTAGAAAGAGTCCAGCGCAAAGCCACTAGACTCGTCAGTGGATTAAGTAACTTAGAATATGGAGAAAGGCTTAATGCATTAGATATGTACTCACTCAAGTATAGGAGATTAAGGGGAGACATGATTGAAATGTACAAAATTGTTAGAGGGCTAGATCAGGTCAATTTAAATGATGCTCTGCAGTTTAGAGTATCCCATAGGGGTCATCAATTCAGGTTAGACAAAATGAGGTGCAGGACAGTTAAACGACAACAGGTCTTCAGTCAAAGGGTTGTTGACCAATGGAATAGGCTGCCTGCTGATGCAGTGGGGAGTCCCTCATTGAATGTCTTTAAAAGTAGGGTGGATAAATTTTTTAGACAGGAAAATGTTGTTTTTGAATTCTAACTTGTGATGCATGGGATATTGAGTATTTTCACTAGCTATATAGGGTATAACATTATGCTAGTATTATGTTGTACTATATGGGGTGTACCTAGCAGTGGATTTGGCAACTTCCTTTGCGATGTCATACTGATGAGATTGGCTGTGGTGGCACAGGTGGAGGGATTGCATGGGTTTGGAATTGATAGGTGTGAACATCTTCTAGACAGGCTTGACCCAGATGGGCCCTTGTGGCCCTTATTAAGCCTTAACACTTTATTTATGACTTTACATCGAACACAAGGTGTGACAGACATAAGACCAAGCACAAAACAACCTACGAGGAAGCTATGTAAACAGCTGCGCTATTTATGACTCAACTGCGCCATCTAAGAATTTGAGAAAATGTGTGCCCCTAAAACGCTGCATTCGTGATGGTCGTCGCCTAATTCGCAGCCTAACTGAGGATGATGAAATAACAGCTCAACACGATTCCAAAAGCACGGACGTGATATTATAGGATTTCGAAAGTGAGTTGAATTGAAAATATTTTAATTTTAGAATGCATGAAACCATTAAAACGGCCCAAAAGTTGTACCCCAGATGACGTCACTTGTACCATTTGAGCTGACACGCAGGAAGGCATGGGGATGACAGGGGCCTGGGCTTGGTTACTGCCCAGCGCTACAGTACGTTGATGGTAGCGACTGTCGGTAGGTGATTTATGTGGTGGAGCGAATCAGCATTCATATTCTAAGATGTTCATCAGGCATTGGTATTTTGTGGCGCATGTTTTGGAGCAGAAAATGTCTGGCCCGCTTGGAGAAAAATTTCTTACAATAAAGTGAAAGCAATTTGAAATGTTGGACCTAGGTTTCTACCTAGGTAAGTAGGCAGGTACCTACCTACTTACCTAGTTACCTAAGTTACCGCTGCATGACCACTGCAGTCGATGCGCCCCTAAGCCCCCCCCAATACCTAAGTCAAGGTGCCTCAGTGTTAAAATACTGGTTTTTCGTCAGGTGTGAGATGTGAAAACGAATGCAGTAAGATGTTGAAATTTGTCCTGGAATTGACATTATTTCAAATGCTTCTGATGTCAGACAAATTAAGCCCATGGTTGTACCTTCATCAGTTGTTTTGATATCCATATAATAAGAAGAGCTATACTTGAAACAGTGAGATAAAAAATGTGATATACACTGGTGATCTGGGTGGGAATTAAGGCAATTCTTTGGATATTTCATCTCTTAATACATTTTTTCACTCCAGGTTCATACTAGACAGAATGGGCTTCACATGTACTCCAACACAGGCATCCAGAAAGATGAAAAATACCACTAAAAAAACAAACAAGATTGAAGAAAACATATTCTTCTACTTAAGATTGCCAAATAAACCAGCCACTTTTCATACCATCAAGCACACAGACAACATCTGACCACACCACCCTCAACCACTGGTAATGTCAACAATGTGTCAGACCATGTGCCAGTGCACTGAATAGTGGCCTCTGGTCACTATGAATTCATCTGAAGCATCTCCAGAAACCTGCTTCTAAGCCACCCTATAGTGTGAAAATTGACAGATTTAAGACATCTTCCAGAGTCCTGAAGACAGTTGATGAGAATTTCATTTGTTAACATTTTTTGTTCTGAAAACTGTGTCAACCAATCTGTGCAAGGCATTTTTTATATGTCATAACCATCAAAAACTTTGAACATGTGTGTCATACTGTAAACACAACCTTTACTGATCCTTTGCTTTGTGCACCACTATTGCATCAGACTGTGGCATTGTGGTAGTGGTGTTGGGTTTGTTTGTGGTGGGAATTGACTGGGTAGGTATGTGATTTGAGCTTAGGGTGAGGTGTGAATTATTTGTGTTTGTTTTTCATTTGGCTAGTGTTTGTTTTTCATTTGGCATTTATTTCATTTCATTTCATTTGACTTTTTCATTTTCATTTCATTTCATTTGTACTGGGACCAACAGTGAAAGGAAAGTGCATTGCTCCTGTGAGTTATGAGGGACGAGGCTGAGCTGGTCATCAAGACTTGCAGTGTCATCAATTGTTCACTTCTTTGTTTCTATGCTTTTGTGTGACCAAAAATGGCAATGTGTATTACTTATGCATATTATGTAGGTAGTGACTAGGTACATTTGATTTTCCTGCCATTTACTGGTAAATAGATTGTATGTATTACAAAATAATGTGCATGAACATGCACTCCAGAAGAAGTCTGTTTGCACTCCAACTCAAAACCCAGAAAGTAAATTCCCACTGTGCTGGCGATGCATGCCATATCACATTATGGATAATCCCTTTACCTGCAATTGCATTGCAAAATGTTTATGTGTTGCCATCCATTATCAAGGGCACAATCATAATACTAAACAGACAAGGCACTGTTAGAATGTGACCACAAAGACTTAATAAGTATGGATCACAAAGCAGGAAGTTGATACTTCTTGGAGAAATGTGTCAATTGAATGTTCAGAAAGTGATAAATTCCACCAAATTTCGCAAATAATTTAACACTGAGGTGCCTACCTAGGTACCTATATATAAATTTTTTAACACAGCAAAGCATTTCAAGGAACCATAGATGGATAGGTTGATATGGAAATTCTGCAACTAAGAGTGGTGTGAGCAGTTGAGCTTTGATATTGGACGATTGGTTTATCTTTCAATTTTTGGTAATCATGTCTATACATCATTGCAAATGTTAGTTTATACAAAAGGGAACAGAAGCTGCATGTTATCCATGAATCATTGGAAACATGAACCATGAAAAGAGGTAATTTGTGCTAAAGTTGTGTTTGAACTCTAACTAACATGTTTGAGAAGATGTGATGACCATTTCTTGTGCTGATGCTTTATTTTCAGTTTGAAACACTGATGTGATGCAATTACATTTATTATCTATGTGAACATCTCTATGATATGATGATACCATCAGAATGCTATAGTGGCATCAACTGGCAGGTTAACATTACAAGCAGTTCATGCTTCTCAATAAGATGATCCTGGCTAGGGGTTATTGGCCTTGCCCCAAACCCACACATCCTCATCTTTCTCTTGATGATATGAAGCATTTTAGAAGACTTCCACCCATGCATGTCTTCTGGAAACATGTAGGCCTTCGCAAGTTTGAGGAACAATCACCTCAATTTTGGTGGAAGAAGTACAATGTGAAATAATAACTAGATAGTAAAACCTGATCTAATCTAATGTAAGCTGATATATTCTAAGGTAACAAATCCTAAATAGCAAAAGGTGTATGCTTGTTATGACATGAGCCCATCCTGCCCCAACCTCAGCCATTTACCTGTCATAATTGTGTGCAATATATTTTGAATGAAAGCTAGAAACTAAGTAGTTTTTGCCTGTGGAAATGTTGAATCAACTGTATGGAGTGCAGAATTTCCCCTTAATCACATCTGGTATCAGGTCAAGAATGGATGAGTTATGGCACAGGGGGGGTTTTGGGGCACATCAACTGCAAAGGTTATACAGCGAGTTATGGCACAGAGAACAAGAGTGTGACAATGTTCATGCAATATTAGAATGTTTGCCATCTCCAAACATGAAGTAAGGATCAGCCCTGGGAACAAGTGGTTGCATCTTGTGAATCATTCATAAATGTGGTGCTATAAAATCAAAAATTTCCAAAGCGGCCCCACCCCAGGGTGTCACGTGGCGCTACCGTCGACAGGGCGGCCCAGCTGCTGGGTGTCACGTGGCGCCGCCGTCGACAGGGCGGCCCCACCGCTGGGTGTCACGTGGCGCCACCGTCGACAGGGCGGCCCAGCCGCTGGGTGTCACGTGGCGCTACCGTCGACAGGGCGGCCCAGCTGCTGGGTGTCACGTGGCGCCACCGTCGACAGGGCGGCCCCACCGCTGGGTGTCACGTGGCGCTACCGTCGACAGGGCGGCCCAGCTGCTGGGTGTCACGTGGCGCCACCGTCGACAGGGCGGCCCCACCGCTGGGTGTCACGTGGCGCCACCGTCGACAGGGCGGCCGGCCCCACCGCTGGGTGTCACGTGGCGCCACCGTCGACAGGGCGGCCCAGCTGCTCGATGTCACGTGGCGCCACCGTCGACAGGGCGGCCCAGCTGCTGGGTGTCACGTGGCGCCACCGTCGACAGGGCGGCCCAGCCGCTGGGTGTCACGTGGCGCTACCGTCGACAGGGCGGCCCAGCCGCTGGGTGTCACGTGGCGCCACCGTCGACAGGGCGGCCCAGCCGCTGGGTGTCACGTGGCGCCACCGTCGACAGGGCGGCCCCACCGCTGGGTGTCACGTGGCGCCACCGTCGACAGGGCGGCCCAGCTGCTGGATGTCACGTGGCGCCACCGTCGACAGGGCGGCCCCACCGCTGTGTGTCACGTGGCGCCACCGTCGACAGGGCGGCCCAGCTGCTGGGTGTCACGTGGCGCCACCGTCGACAGGGCGGCCCAGCCGCTGGGTGTCACGTGGCGCCACCGTCGACAGGACGGCCCCACCGCTGGGTGTCACGTGGCGCCACCGTCGAAAGGGCGGCCCAGCCGCTGGGTGTCACGTGGCGCCACCGTCGACAGGGCGGCCCAGCTGCTGGGTGTCACGTGGCGCCACCGTCGACAGGGCGGCCCAGCTGCTGGGTGTCACGTGGCGCCACTGTCGACAGGGCGGCCCAGCTGCTGGATGCTGAAGCTGACGCTGTCGGCCCGACCGACCGCCGCTGACGACATGGACGAGGCGGCCGTGCGCATCAAACAGCTGGCCGACATGGCCGACTACGACGTGGACCACTCGCGGCCCGCCAGAATGTGAGCGTCGTCCAGAGGTAGAATAGTGGTCCTTCGCTGTATGTGGGATATGGAAACGAGCACAGTAGAATGTGGAATTTTGCCATGGAAGCATGCCAGTTATAATGTCGCTTAATTCCTTCAAGCTCTATATGAGCCAATAGCGTGCTTGTCAGTGCATGCCTCTGGTGTTTAGTTTTGGAGACACCTGATATATGGATGCCTATATTAATGGTAGTTGCAGTTACAATGCCATGTTATCTACAAATCCCATTGTTTCACACATGACACCATGGATAATCTCTGTATCTGAAATTGTGGCACAATATGCTTGTGTAATGAACACATAATGGCAAACATAGGTATGCTATTTATACGTCTCTGTCTCTGTCTCTGTATGCATAGGTCTCTGTCTCTGTCTCTGTCTCTGTCTCTGTATGCATGTCTCTGTATGCATAGGTCTCTGTCTCTGCCTCTGTCTCTGTCTCTGTCTCTGTCTCTGTCTCTGTCTCTGTCTCTGTCTCTGTCTCTGTCTCTGTCTCTGTCTCTGTCTCTGTCTCTGTCTCTGTCTCTGTCTCTGTCTCTGTCTCTGTCTCTGTCTCTGTCTCTGTCTCTGTCTCTGTCTCTGTCTCTGTCTCTGTCTCTGTCTCTGTCTCTGTCTCTGTCTCTGTCTCTGTCTCTGTCTCTGTCTCTGTCTCTGTCTCTGTCTCTGTCTCTGTCTCTGTCTCTGTCTCTGTCTCTGTCTCTGTCTCTGTCTCTGTCTCTCTCTCTCTCTCTCTCTCTCTCTCTCTCTCTCTCTCTCTCTCTCTCTCTCTCTCTCTCTCTCTCTCTCTCTCTCTCTCTCTCTCTCTCTCTATATATATATATATATATATATATATATATATATATATCTCGCTGTGTCTCTGTGTCGCTGGAAGTGGAAGTGAGCAGTTCAGCCTGCAGTGGGTGCCACCATAGGTGGTCTGCCGTGGAATGGCAGCACCAATTCAGTCCTCTTAATCAGTCACAGTCCCAGGTTAGCTCTCCACCACCTGCGGTGATTAAGTGGAATCGTATAGGTCAGCAGCTGTATGACCGACGCAGTCGATGCCCTCATCCCCCGCACTTAAACGTTAGCAGTGTGTGAAAATTGATCAGCTACTGGATCCGAGCGTAGCATTGCCGGCGCTAGGACAGTTTTCGGCGAAAGACACGTTTTCTTCCAGTTGAGTTGTGGTTTTTCAAGTTCCTACCGTCTGATGTGTACCAGGAACTGACCGGTGTGTTGATGTACAGGTACTTCCGCTCCGGCGTCGAGATGGTGCGCATGGCCAACGTGTATGCCGAAGAGGGGAATCTGGAGGGCGCCTACATGCTCTACCTAAAGTTCATGACGTGAGTGAGGTGGACTGTTGCTGAGTTTACGATCCACACGGCTGGCTCGTGCTGCTGATGCGCCGGCCCGTGTCCATCTCGCGAGGTCGGAAACAAACCAATAACAACTACCCCAGCAAGTATTCTGATGTGGCTGTTCATTTCCCTTGTTTAGTGCGCGCGTCGCTGTGACCGGCCGGCCGCACTGCGGAGCCGACTATCCATTTGGTTGTTTGGGATAGTTATGTTGGGTAGTTGTTATGTTATGTTATAGAACCTCGACTGCCACGGTCATGCTGTGGCCACGGCTCGTGCTCTGTGCCCGCAGCATCTTCGTGGAGAAGATCCGCCACCACCCCGAGTATAAGCAGGTGGTGGCGAGCGAACGAGCCGCCATCAAGCGGCACCTGGAGGCTACCATGCCGCGAGCCGAGCAGATCAAGCGCCGGCTGGTGGCCAAGTTCGAGCAGGAGCACCGCGTCTGGCTGGCCGAGCAGGTGAGCTGCCGTGCAGGAGCACCGCGCCTGGCTGGCCGAGCAGGTGAGCTGCCGAGCAGGAGCACCGCGCCTGGCTGGCCGAGCAGGTGAGCAGGAGCACCGCGCCTGGCTGGCCGAGCAGGTGAGCTGCCGAGCAGGAGCACCGCGCCTGGCTGGCCGAGCAGGTGAGCTGCCGAGCAGGAGCACCGCGCCTGGCTGGCCGAGCAGGTGAGCAGGAGCACCGCGCCTGGCTGGCCGAGCAGGTGAGCTGCCGAGCAGGAGCACCGCGCCTGGCTGGCCGAGCAGGAAGCCTGGCTGGCCGAGCAGGAGCACCGCGCCTGGCTGGCCGAGCAGGTGAGCTGCCGAGCAGGAGCACCGCGTCTGGCTGGCCGAGCAGGTGAGCTGCCGAGCAGGAGCACCGCGCCTGGCTGGCCGAGCAGGTGAGCAGGAGCACCGCGCCTGGCTGGCCGAGCAGGTGAGCTGCCGAGTAGGAGCACCGCGTCTGCTGGCTGCGAGCAGGAGCACCGCGCCTGGCTGGCCGAGCAGGTGAGCTGCCGAGCAGGAGCACCGCGCCAGGGCTGGCTGGCCGAGCAGGTGAGCTGCCGAGCAGGAGCACCGCGCCTGGCTGCCGAGCAGGTGAGCCGCCCAAGGGCTGGCCGAGCAGGTGAGCTGCCGAGCAGGAGCACCGCGTCTGGCTGGCCGAGCAGGTGAGCTGCCGAGCAGGAGCACCGCGCCTGGCTGGCCGAGCAGGTGAGCTGCCGAGCAGGAGCACCGCGCCTGGCTGGCCGAGCAGGTGAGCAGGAGCACCGCGCCTGGCTGGCCGAGCAGGTGAGCTGCCGAGCAGGAGCACCGCGCCTGGCTGGCCGAGCAGGTGAGCAGGAGCACCGCGCCTGGCTGGCCGAGCAGGTGAGCTGCCGAGCAGGAGCACCGCGCCTGGCTGGCCGAGCAGGTGAGCTGCCGAGCAGGAGCACCGCGTCTGGCTGGCCGAGCAGGTGAGCTGCCGAGCAGGAGCACCGCGCCTGGCTGGCCGAGCAGGTGAGCTGCCGAGCAGGAGCACCGCGCCTGGCTGGCCGAGCAGGTGAGCTGCCGAGCAGGAGCACCGCGCCTGGCTGGCCGAGCAGGTGAGCTGCCGAGCAGGAGCACCGCGCCTGGCTGGCCGAGCAGGTGAGCTGCCGAGCAGGAGCACCGGGCTGGCGGCGGTGAGCTGGCCGAGCAGGAGCACCGCGTCTGGCTGGCCGAGCAGGTGAGCTGCCGAGCAGGAGCACCGCGCCTGGCTGGCGTGAGCACGGAGCACGGCTGGTGCGAGCTGAGCTGCCGAGCAGGAGCACCGCGCCTGGCTGGCCGAGCAGGTGAGCTGCCGAGCAGGAGCACCGCGCCTGGCTGGCCGAGCAGGTGAGCTGCCGAGCAGGAGCACCGCGCCTGGCTGGCCGAGCAGGTGAGCTGCCGAGCAGGAGCACCGCGCCTGGCTGGCCGAGCAGGTGAGCTGCCGAGCAGGAGCACCGCGCCTGGCTGGCCGAGCAGGTGAGCTGCCGAGCAGGAGCACCGCGCCTGGCTGGCCGAGCAGGTGAGCTGCCGAGCAGGAGCACCGCGCCTGGCTGGCCGAGCAGGTGAGCTGTCGAGCAGGAGCACCGCGCCTGGCTGGCCGAGCAGGTGAGCTGCCGAGCAGGAGCACCGCGTCTGGCTGGCCGAGCAGGTGAGCTGCCGAGCAGGAGCACCGCGCCTGGCTGGCCGAGCAGGTGAGCTGCCGAGCAGGAGCACCGCGCCTGGCTGGCCGAGCAGGTGAGCTGCCGAGCAGGAGCACCGCGTCTGGCTGGCCGAGCAGGAGCACCGCGCCTGGCTGGCCGAGCAGGTGAGCTGCAGTTGGACGAGTGGCGTGATTTTGGCATGGCCCCGCTCCCCAGAGGGTGCTACTGATTTCATTGGCAGGTGCATTTGATACCAGATAGCGATTGACGGAGGAGCACCTCGCCTCCCTGGGCGGAGGAGCACCTCGCCTCCCTGGCTGGAGGAGCACCTCGCCTCCTGGCCGAGGAGCACCTGCCTCCTGGCCGGCACCGCCTCTGGCAGAGCACCCCCTGGCCGGAGGAGCACCTGCCTCCCTGGCCGGAGGAGCACCTCGCCTCCCTGGCCGGAGGAGCACCTCGCCTCCCTGGCCGGAGGAGCACCTCGCCTCCCTGGCCGGAGGAGCACCTCGCCTCCCTGGCCGGAGGAGCACCTCGCCTCCCTGGCCGGAGGAGCACCTCGCCTCCCTGGCCGGAGGAGCACCTCGCCTCCCTGGCCGGAGGAGCACCTCGCCTCCCTGGCCGGAGGAGCACCTCGCCTCCCTGGCCGGAGGAGCACCTCGCCTCCCTGGCCGGAGGAGCACCGCCTCCTGGCCGGAGGAGCACCTCGCCTCCCTGGCCGGAGGAGCACCTCGCCTCCTGGCCGGAGGAGCACCTCGCCTCCCTGGCCGGAGGAGCACCTCGCCTCCCTGGCCGGAGGAGCACCTCGCCTCCCTGGCCGGAGGAGCACCTCGCCTCCCTGGCCGGAGGAGCACCTCGCCTCCCTGGCCGGAGGAGCACCTCGCCTCCCTGGCCGGAGGAGCACCTCGCCTCCCTGGCCGGAGGAGCACCTCGCCTCCCTGGCCGGAGGAGCACCTCGCCTCCCTGGCCGGAGGAGCACCTCGCCTCCCTGGCCGGAGGAGCACCTCGCCTCCCTGGCCGGAGGAGCACCTCGCCTCCCTGGCCGGAGGAGCACCTCGCCTCCCTGGCCGGAGGAGCACCTCGCCTCCCTGGCCGGAGGAGCACCTCGCCTCCCTGGCCGGAGGAGCACCTCGCCTCCCTGGCCGGAGGAGCACCTCGCCTCCCTGGCCGGAGGAGCACCTCGCCTCCCTGGCCGGAGGAGCACCTCGCCTCCCTGGCCGGAGGAGCACCTCGCCTCCCTGGCCGGAGGAGCACCTCGCCTCCCTGGCCGGAGGAGCACCTCGCCTCCCTGGCCGGAGGAGCACCTCGCCTCCCTGGCCGGAGGAGCACCTCGCCTCCCTGGCCGGAGGAGCACCTCGCCTCCCTGGCCGGAGGAGCACCTCGCGGAGGAGCACCTCGCCTCCCTGGCCGGAGGAGCACCTCGCCTCCCTGGCCGGAGGAGCACCTCGCCTCCCTGGCCGGAGGAGCACCTCGCCTCCCTGGCCGGAGGAGCACCTCGCCTCCCTGGCCGGAGGAGCACCTCGCCTCCCTGGCCGGAGGAGCACCTCGCCTCCCCTGGCCGGAGGAGCACCTCGCCTCCCTGGCCGGAGGAGCACCTCGCCTCCCTGGCCGGAGGAGCACCTCGCCTCCCTGGCCGGAGGAGCACCTCGCCTCCCTGGCCGGAGGAGCACCTCGCCTCCCTGGCCGGAGGAGCACCTCGCCTCCCTGGCCGGAGGAGCACCTCGCCTCCCTGGCCGGAGGAGCACCTCGCCTCCCTGGCCGGAGGAGCACCTCGCCTCCCTGGCCGGAGGAGCACCTCGCCTCCCTGGCCGGAGGAGCACCTCGCCTCCCTGGCCGGAGGAGCACCTCGCCTCCCTGGCCGGAGGAGCACCTCGCCTCCCTGGCCGGAGGAGCACCTCGCCTCCTGGCCGGAGGAGCACCTCGCCTCCCTGGCCGGAGGAGCACCTCGCCTCCCTGGCCGGAGGAGCACCTCGCCTCCCTGGCCGGAGGAGCACCTCGCCTCCCTGGCCGGAGGAGCACCTCGCCTCCCTGGCCGGAGGAGCACCTCGCCTCCCTGGCCGGAGGAGCACCTCGCCTCCCTGGCCGGAGGAGCACCTCGCCTCCCTGGCCGGAGGAGCACCTCGCCTCCCTGGCCGGAGGAGCACCTCGCCTCCCTGGCCGGAGGAGCACCTCGCCTCCTGGCCGGAGGAGCACCTCGCCTCCCTGGCCGGAGGAGCACCTCGCCTCCCTGGCCGGAGGAGCACCTCGCCTCCCTGGCCGGAGGAGCACCTCGCCTCCCTGGCCGGAGGAGCACCTCGCCTCCCTGGCCGGAGGAGCACCTCGCCTCCCTGGCCGGAGGAGCACCTCGCCTCCCTGGCCGGAGGAGCACCTCGCCTCCCTGGCCGGAGGAGCACCTCGCCTCCCTGGCCGGAGGAGCACCTCGCCTCCCTGGCCGGAGGAGCACCTCGCCTCCCTGGCCGGAGGAGCACCTCGCCTCCCTGGCCGGAGGAGCACCTCGCCTCCCTGGCCGGAGGAGCACCTCGCCTCCCTGGCCGGAGGAGCACCTCGCCTCCCTGGCCGGAGGAGCACCTCGCCTCCCTGGCCGGAGGAGCACCTCGCCTCCCTGGCCGGAGGAGCACCTCGCCTCCCTGGCCGGAGGAGCACCTCGCCTCCCTGGCCGGAGGAGCACCTCGCCTCCCTGGCCGGAGGAGCACCTCGCCTCCCTGGCCGAGTGGGCGCGCTGCTCCGCGGCTTCAATCTCGCCAAAGGAGCTGGGGGGTATTTGTGACATGGCGCCATTTTGCCAGAGGGTACCACCGACTACGAAAATGTTTGCTTGACGGATGCACTAGAGTGATTGGAAGAACGTTTTTATAAAAATTATTATTCAGATTGTCGTCTTCCGCTGGGAAACGTTCCGGAATAATAGGTGCGCTCGAGCGTCCTGAGGGGCGCCTTGCTCCAAAAAGCTGAGAGCTAGCTCTGCTCTGGCTCGGCTGCTAGCTCTGCTCTGGCTCGGCTCTGGCTCGGCTGCTAGCTCGGCTCTGGCTCGGCTGCTAGCTCGGCTCTGGCTCGGCTCTGGCTCGGCTGCTAGCTCGGTTCTGGCTCGGCTCTGGCTCGGCTGCTAGCTCTGCTCTGGCTCGGCTCTGGCTCGGCTGCTAGCTCTGCTCTGGCTCGGCTGCTAGCTCGGCTCTGGCTCGGCTGCTAGCTCGGCTCTGGCTCGGCTGCTAGCTCGGTTCTGGCTCGGCTCTGGCTCGGCTGCTAGCTCGGCTCTGGCTCGGCTCTGGCTCGGCTGCTAGCTCGGCTCTGGCTCGGCTCGGAAGAGCGCCTGTGTTCTCTGGTGACCCCTATTGCCACACCCAGGCCAATATTATCGGGCATTGGACAATTTCAGTGGGAATCCATATCTAATAGGAGTTTGAAGTAGCGTTTTGGGAGGAGACATTCGACTTCTCGGTTCGAATTCCTTGAGACGTCGCTGTGCTAAGCTGCAGTAAAAGTTACCAATTTCATCGGGGACGAGTAGTCTAGGGGTAAGTTGCCCGTCTCGCGATTGAAAGGCTGTGGGTTCGAGTCTCACCTGTCGCTACTCTTCGCCCGCGACCAATCGGCGTAAGAGGTTGGCGACGTTTCATGACTCAACGGTCGATGTGTTGTAAAACCAATAGCCAGCTATTACCAGTTTCACTACATCTGATCGTCACGTTTATTACACTGAAGTCGTGATAGCTGCCGTTCTCCGCGTTTCCAAGGTTATTTGATGTTTGTCATGCTGTCCGTTGCCTGTCGTGGGTGTTTTTCGTCTTCGTCTACTAAATAAATTTAGTAGACCTTCGCTCTACTAAAAGAAATTAACCTCAAAGTGCCACCAGCCAGCCTCGCGCATGTATTTTGTCAGGTTCGCGATTTTTGGGATATAAGAATGGAGGTATAATTTCAAATGGAGTTAGCGTCCAAATTCTAAGTAATGTAGTCATCAAAGTTGGGATGTTGGCCTATTTTGGGAAAGGAATCAGCAGTGTTAAATTATTCGCAAAACAGGGTGGAATTTACCACGTACTGAACACTCAATCGACATCCTTCTGCAAGAAGTATCAACATCCTGCTTCTTGATGCATGCTTATGAAATCTTTCTGGCTCCTTTCTAACAGTACATGGTCTGCTTAGTATCATGATCATGCTCTCGATAAGGGATGGTGATACACGAACGTTTTGCGATACAATTTCAGGCAAATTGAGTTTCCATACTGCGATATGGCATACATCACCAGCATGTAAAATGTTTTTCTTTTCGCTGTCCAAAATACAGCTCTTCCTAACATACGAATATCATAACAACTAATGAAGGTACAACGATTGGGTCAAACTTAAGTTTGAAAGTCATCAAAACCATTTGAAATGACAAATCTCGAATCTCATATACGAAATCTCACACCTAACGAAAAACCATTATTTTAACACTGAATCAACATAATGTCATTCCGTTTCCATTTTCTATCAGCAGTTCTCCAATATGTCTGCATCCTGATGCCTTACTGAGTGAATTTACCCACATTACGTACTTGTTCCTCAAGCTGGCATGTTTTGATTACGTGTACCGATCCTTGGCAGAGAAGGAGAGAGGAAGAACTGATTCGCCAGCGGGAGGAGGATGAGCGGAAGCTCACCCAGCAGCAGCGGGAAGAGCGAGAGCGGCAGAGGTAAAGACACACCTTTGACCTGGAAAAACGTGGCTGGGGATCAAGTCGAATATTGGCGTCCTGCGGTGTATACCTGTCATAGTTCATTCATATAAATTTAAATGGTACGGTCTTCCCCATATTTGCAATGTACGCAACTTTCTTCTGTAATCTTCAGCGTTCCCAAGCTCCTGCAGTTGGGCTCAAATTTATATCTAGCCCCGCTTTTTCTTACATCTTCCAATGCCCTTCCGCATCCGTATTTTATAAGCTACACGTCAATCCTGTGCATGCTGAAGACAGGATCATGTAGGATGCGTCCAGTTTTTGTTTTCTAAGCTGCGGATATTACGTCCCAAAAATGCTTGCCTGTTTGCGTCATACCACAATAGGGAACTTGTGGAGCTTTATAGAAGCAAAAGGGTGTATCTGCACACGAAGGCACGCATGGATTTCCCAATAAGCATGTGTCCTTCGATGCTCTTGCTACCCATAAATTGGCGGGTAGTGGGTTTTGCCCCAAACACATACAGAATTATGTCAGTCGTTCTATGCTCCAAGGTGCTGCATATACGGGATTTTGGTACTCTAGCACAAGCCTTTTTACCTTTGCATAATCTGCTCGGCGGCGAAAGATTACTACCTGACGTAATACTCTTGATTTATAACTAGCATGCTGGATTTAAGAATCGGCCCATGTTCAAAGAACTCGCCCACAAGCAAATATTCCCGCCATGCCAAAACGTATTCAGAACACCTATCAAACGACATTCTCCAGCCAAAAGCAGTGAGCCGGCTCCCACAGTATTGTGCTCCAGTCCGGTGCACGTCGCCAGGTTCTCAGAGGAGAAGCGGCGCCTGCTGGAGCTGGAGCGGCGGCGGGTGGACGAGCTGGAGCGGTCGCTGGACGGGCCGGCGACGGCCGAGCCGGGCCCACCCAGCTACGCCGACCTGTTGCCCGCGCCGCCCTCGACACCGCCCGCCTACAGCGTCTCCACGGCGTCCGGCCGGCCACAGACGGGGTCAGTGTCACCGTCACCGTCACCGTCACCGTCACCGTCACCGTCACCGTCACCGTCACCGTCACCGTCACCGTCACCGGCACCGGCACCGGCACCGGCACCGGCACCGGCACCGGCACCGGCACCGGCACCGGCACCGGCACAGTCACAGTCACAGTCACCGTCACCGTCACCGTCACCGTCACCCGTCACCCGTCACCCGTCACCCGTCACCCGTCACCCGTCACCCGTCACCCGGCACCCGGCACCGGCACAGTCACAGTCACAGTCACCGTCACCCGACACCAGCCACCGTCACCGTCACCCGGCTCCCGTCACCCGTCACCTGTCACCCGTCACCCGTCACCGTCACCGTCACCCGTCACCGTCACCAGTCACCCGTCACCCGTCACCGTCTCACCGTGTCACTGTCACCGTCACCGTCACTGTCACTGTCACTGTCACTGTCACCGTCACTGTCAATGTCACCCGTCAAACGTCACCCGTCAGCCGTCACCCGTCACCCATCACCCATCACCCATCACCCGTCACCCATCACCCATCACCCATCACCCATCACCCATCACCCATCACCCATCACCGTCACCGCCACCGTCACTGTCACTGTAACTGTTAACCGTCACCGTTACCGCCACCGTTACCGCCACCGTTACCCGTCACCGTTACCAGTCACCGTTACCCGTCACCGTTACCCGTCACCGTTACCCGTCACCGTTACCCGTCACCGTTACCCGTCACCGTTACCCGTCACCGTTACCCGACACCGTTACCCGACACCGTTACCCGTCACCGTTACCCGTCACCGTTACCCGTCACAGTCGCGGCACAGTCACGGTCACAGCCAGGACCAAGACGCGGTCACGACCAGTCATTGTCACGTTCACAGCCAGGGTCACGGTCACAGCCAGGACCAAGACGCGGTCACGACCAGTCATTGTCACGTTCACGGCCAGGGTCACGGTCACAGCCAGGACCAAGACGCGGTCACGACCAGTCATTGTCACGTTCACGGCCAGGGTCACGGTCACAGCCAGGACCAAGACGCGGTCACGACCAGTCATTGTCACGTTCACGGCCAGGGTCACGGTCACAGCCAGGACCAAGACGCGGTCACGACCAGTCATTGTCACGTTCACGGCCAGGGTCACGGTCACAGCCAGGACCAAGACGCAGTCACGACCAGTCATTGTCACGTTCACGGCCAGGGTCACGGTCACAGCCAGGACCAAGACGCGGTCACGACCAGTCATTGTCACGTTCACAGCCAGGGTCACGGTCACGGTCACAGCCAGGACCAAGACGCAGTCACGACCAGTCATTGTCACGTTCACAGCCAGGGTCACGGTCACAGCCAGGACCAAGACGCGGTCACGACCAGTCATTGTCACGTTCACGGCCAGGGTCACGGTCACAGCCAGGACCAAGACGCAGTCACGACCAGTCATTGTCACGTTCACAGCCAGGGTCACGGTCACAGCCAGGACCAAGACGCGGTCACGACCAGTCATTGTCACGTTCACGGCCAGGGTCACGGTCACGGTCACAGCCAGGACCAAGACGCGGTCACGACCAGTCATTGTCACGTTCACAGCCAGGGTCACGGTCACGGTCACAGCCAGGACCAAGACGCAGTCACGACCAGTCATTGTCACGTTCACAGCCAGGGTCACGGTCACAGCCAAGACCAAGACGCAGTCACGACCAGTAATTGTCACGTTCACAGCCAGGGTCACGGTCACGGTCACAGCCAGGACCAAGACGCGGTCACGACCAGTCATTGTCACGTTCACAGCCAGGGTCACGGTCACGGTCACAGCCAGGACCAAGACGCGGTCACGACCAGTCATTGTCACGGTCACAGCCAGGGTCACGGTCACGGTCACAGCCAGGACCAAGACGCGGTCACGACCAGTCATTGTCACGTTCACGGCCAGGGTCACGGTCACAGCCAGGACCAAGACGCGGTCACGACCAGTCATTGTCACGTTCACAGCCAGGGTCACGGTCACGGTCACAGCCAGGACCAAGACGCAGTCACGACCAGTCATTGTCACGTTCACGGCCAGGGTCACGGTCACAGCCAGGACCAAGACGCAGTCACGACCAGTCATTGTCACGTTCACGGCCAGGGTCACGGTCACAGCCAGGACCAAGACGCGGTCACGACCAGTCATTGTCACGTTCACAGCCAGGGTCACGGTCACGGTCACAGCCAGGACCAAGACGCAGTCACGACCAGTCATTGTCACGTTCACGGCCAGGGTCACGGTCACAGCCAGGACCAAGACGCGGTCACGACCAGTCATTGTCACGTTCACAGCCAGGGTCACGGTCACGGTCACAGCCAGGACCAAGACGCGGTCACGACCAGTCATTGTCACGTTCACAGCCAGGGTCACGGTCACGGTCACAGCCAGGACCAAGACGCAGTCACGACCAGTCATTGTCACGTTCACAGCCAGGACCAAGACGCAGTCACGACCAGTCATTGTCACGTTCACAGCCAGGGTCACGGTCACGGTCACAGCCAGGACCAAGACGCAGTCACGACCAGTCATTGTCACGTTCACGGCCAGGGTCACGGTCACGGTCACAGCCAGGACCAAGACGCAGTCACGACCAGTCATTGTCACGTTCACAGCCAGGGTCACGGTCACAGCCAGGACCAAGACGCGGTCACGACCAGTCATTGTCACGTTCACAGCCAGGGTCACGGTCACGGTCACAGCCAGGACCAAGGTACAGCCGCGCTCACGGCAGCATTATGGTACAATCATACCAATATTGCGCACAGCCATGGCAATTTTACGTCAAAGTCACTGCAGTCACAGTCACAACAGTCGCAGTCACGGCAATATTACGGCACAGTCACGGCAATATTATACGCAGTCACTCCAGTCACAGTCAGAGCAGTCACAGTTACAGTCACAGCAGTCGCAGTAACAGCAGTCACAGCCACTGCAATCAGTCACAGCGGTCGCAGTAACAGCAGTCACAGTCACTGCAATCAGTCACCTCATTTACATTCACAACAGTCACAGTCACATCAGTTACAATGACATCAATTACAGTCACATCAGTTACAGTCACAGCAATCACAGTCACGGCAATATTACCCCTGGAATCACAAATAAATAATAACCACCTTGCATTTTTGGTGGATATTTGTCACAGGTACATCACCACCAAGCATTGCCATTTGTCAGATTTTCGCAGTTGGTTTTGGCTGAGGAACAACTATCTATAGAAGTAGCCTGCTGGTTGAGGAATAATTATGCAGCGTGCATGCGACGTTTGCATGAATTACCGAATGGAAGGTAGGACACACGGTGTCGACATTCATCAGTTCCACAAGCACAACACGTGGGAGCACGGTACTGTATGCCACGAAGACATTAGTTGTAATAAGCATAAGTGGATTGATCAACTCTGTGATCGTCGCCACCGATTTGTGGTGATCACTGCAGCCAGTCTCTGGCGGAAGTTTCCTCTCCCAAGTTGACTGTAGTCTGTTCTTCGCTGGTGCGCCTCAGGTAGCTACGATTGTATCGCCCTGCGACAGAGTGTTACGCTAAGTCGTGCGTGCGCGTGTGTGTTCTAGGGTGCCATCTATTGACCGTTCGGTGAAGCCAAACTTCAACCAGTCGCTGCTGTCGCTGCGGTCGGAGCTACGCACGGTGGTGGTACCCGACACGCTAATGGGCCGGTAAGTCTCCCCCCCCCACATGACTGTCATCCGACCCCCATCCGACTGTCATCTACCCCCGCCCACTGCTCTGCCGACCCGTGTACAGGGGCGGTATATGTTTGTTGTTCCCTTTATGGTGCCGGGTTGAGTTCCACCCACGGGACTCCAACGGTAAGCTGTATTTTATGGACTTCGCCTGTGGTGGAGGTTTCCCGCCGGCGGTAGACTTAACGAGCCATTGGATGTCACTTGTGACCAAATGCTGGCGAATGCCACCTGCCGCTTTATCTCGTGTTTTTCCCGTCCCGGGGATGGGGAGGGGCAACTTCCGGCGGGTCGGCGCCACGGACAGGGGGACGGACAATGAAGCCATGTGCATCCGAAGCTGACGTTCGGCCGGCCTGCGCGAACGCCGTGTGATCGTGAGGTCGCGTGTTCAAATCCAGACCGCAGCCCGGCGTTTCGTCGAGCTATTAATCGGGTTTATAGAACTTCAGGGCAGTTGAATGGAATGGCAAGAAGTGGCGTAGCGTAACGTAGCGGGCTACCGCTCGCTACGTTTTCTCTCTCGCTCGCCTTCCCAATCCCGCGGCGCTCCGGCGAAAGTGTGGGCGGCGCCATTAGTCGTGAATGTGCATAAAGTGCGTCGTGAGCCACCAAATGAATAACAACAGCACAATATACCGCTGCATTAACGCCGTGTGCGTTCTTTGGTTCGTGTTGTGTCTGTATCCATGAACAGCCAGCCACACGCACGTTGAGCACGGCCTGTTGTACACTGGTGCTGTCATGTTTGGTGCGTGTACATTGATTGAACATCAATTGCATTGTATGTGGCGTTTTGTACCTGATGATTCTGCATTGCTGATCAGTGTGAGTGAGGGAGTTGGCAGTACAGCGATGCACAGTCTGACGGGTCACGTGTGGTTCAAACTGGAAGACTATTCGAGTTTCTCTCGCAAATAGGATTTGCCGTCATCTACTCAGGGAAGTAAAGATATCGCACTGGTTTGGCCATTGTGATTGCTCCCTACATTTTGAGGTAAAACTGGCCGGAAGCTGACACCTACCTAAAATGGGGCGAGTAGTCTAGGGGTAAGTTGCCCGTCTCACAACCAAAAGATTGTGGGTTCAAGTTTCATCTGTCGCTACCTTTCTCCCACTGCCAATCGGCGTGAGAGATTGGCGACGCTACATGACTCAACGGCCGATGTGTCGTAAAACCCAATAAACAACCAAGCCTACGTTTAAGATACACTGTTATGGGCGTTGTGTGGTCACGGTCGTGAGATGCGCCCTAAAGCCAGACCGACTAACTAACTATCGCCGCCGAGTGAGCCAGCTGTGTGCCGCTGCCGCCAGCTTCCTCACGATCGCCGAGCCGAACACGGCGCAGAACGTGGAGACGTGCGGCCTGCTGTGCGGCAAGCCGTCGCGAGACGTGCTCTACATCACCCACCTGCTGATCCCCGGCCAGACGGGCACCGCCGACTCGTGCAGCATGGAGGGCGAGGAGCGCGTGTTCGCCTTCCTGGACACGCACAGCCTCATCACGCTCGGCTGGATACACGTCAGTTGGCCGACGGCACTGGTTAAGGTGGTGAGCTCCGGCTGCCAAGGGTCCCGGGTTCGACGCTCGCACCGGTCGGGACGTCTCACGGTCCCACGGTCCGACAGTGAAGCAATGTGGGCGACGCTATTGGCTGTGACCGTGCACAAAGTGGATACGCAAAGCCTGCTGGACTGTTGGACACAAAGCCTGCTGGACTGTTGGACACACAGTCTGCTGGATTGTTGGACACATGGCTTGTTGGACTGTTGGACACACACAGCCTGCTGGACTGCTGGACACATGGCCTGCTGGACTGTTGGACACACAGCCTGTTGGACACACACAGCCTGCTGGACTGCTGGATACACAGCCTGCCGGACTGTGGGACACACAGCCTGCTGGACTGCTGGACACACACAGCCTGCTAGACTGTTGGACACACACAGCCTGCTGGACTGTTGGACACACACAGCCTGCTGGACTGTTGGACACACACAGCCTGCTGGACTGTTGGACACAAAGCCCGCTGGACTGTGGGACACACAGCCTGCTTGACTGTTGGACACACAGCCTGGTGGACACATACAGCTTGCTGGACACATACAGCCTGCTGAACTGTTGGATACAAAGCCTGCTGGACTGTTGGACAGACAGCCTGCTGGATTGTTGGACACATGGCCTGCTGGACTGTTGGACACACAGCCTGCTGGACACACACAGCCTGCTGGACTGCTGGATACACAGCCTGTTGGACTTTTGGACACACACAGCCTGTTGGACTGTTGGACACATGGCCTGCTGGACTGTTGGACACACACAGCCTGCTGGACTGTTGGACACACACAGCCTGCTGGACTGTTGGACACAAAGCCCGCTGGACTGTGGGACACACAGCCTGGTGGACACATACAGCCTGCTGGACACATACAGCCTGCTGGACTGTTGGATACAAAGCCTGCTGGACTGTTGGACAGACAGCCTGCTGGATTGTTGGACACATGGCCTGCTGGACTGTTCGACACACTCAGCCTGCTGGACTGCTGGATACACAGCCTGCTGGACTGTTGGACATGCACAGCCTGCTGGACTGTTGGACATTCACAGCCTGCTGGACTGTTGGACACACATCCTGTTGGACACACACAGTCTGCTGGACTGTTGGACACACACAGCCTACTGGACTGCTGGAACACACAGCCTGCTGAACTGCTGGACACACACAGTCTGCTGGACTGTTGAACACACAGCCTGCTGGACTGTTGAACACGCAGCCTGCTCTGCTGTTGGACACACACAGCCTGCTGGACTGTTGGACACGCACAGCCTACTGGACTGTTGGACACACAGCCTGCTGGACTGTGGGACACACAGCCTGCTGGACTGCTGGACACACACAGTCTGCTGGACACACACAGCCTGCTGGACACACCCAGCCTGCTGGACTGTTGGACACATGGCCTGCTGGACTGTTGGACACACGGCCTGCTGGACTGTTGGACACACGGCCTGCTGGACTGCTGGATATACAGCCTGCTGGACTGTTGGACACACAGCCTGCTGGACTGTTGGACACACACAGCCTGCTGGACTGCTGGACACACAGCCTGCTGGACTGTTGGACACACAGCCTGCTGGACTGCTGGACACACACAGTCTGCTGGACACACACAGCCTGCTGGACACACACAGCCTGCTGGACTGTTGGATACACAGCCTGCTGGACTGTTGGACACACACAGCCCACTGGACTGTTGGACACACACAGCCTGCTGGACTGTTGGACGCACAGCCTGCTGGACTGCTGGACACACACAGCCTGCTGGACTGTTGGACGCACAGCCTGCTGGACTGTTGGACACACAGCCTGTTGGACTGTTGGACACACAGCCTGCTGGACTGTTGGACACACACAGCCTGCTGGACTGTTGGATACACAGCCTGCTGGACTGTTGGACACACACAGCCCACTGGACTGTTGGACACACACAGCCCACTGGACTGTTGGACACACAAAGCCTGCTGGACTGTTGGGCACACACGGCCTGCTGGACTGTTGGACACACACAGCCTGCTGGACTGTTGGACACACAGCCTGCTGGACTGCTGGACACACACAGCCTGCTGGACTGCTGGACACACACAGCCTGTTGGACACACACAGCCTGTTGGACACACCCAGCCTGCTGGACACACACAGCCTGCTGGACTGTTGGACACACACAGCCTGTTGGACACACACAGCCTGCTGGACTGTTGGACACACACAGCCTGTTGGACACACACAGCCTGCTGGACTGTTGGATACACAGCCTGCTGGACTGCTGGACACACACAGCCTGCTGGACTGTTGGACGCACAGCCTACTGGACTGTTGGACACACAGCCTGTTGGACTGTTGGACACACAGCCTGCTGGACTGTTGGACACACACAGCCTGCTGGACTGTTGGACGCACAGCCTGCTGGACTGCTGGACACAGAGCCTCCCCGCACCCGAATGGCCAGGGAGGGGGGGGAAGAGAGTGGTTAAAGCGTTCAGCTCTTGGATTGATTATTTTGGTTTATGGGAGCGCCGACTGCAGGGTCATTTCGCACCCGTTTTGAGCTCAGGGTACCAAGGGTCGAGGGTTCAACACTCGCTCCGGTCGGAACGTTTCACAGTTCCGCGGTGCGCTGGCGGTCGGCTGGCGAACAGTGTGGTCGGCGCCGTTAGCCGTGCTCCTGCGTAAGGTGTGTCGGGAACTGCCACCCAGTTGGCAGCAGACAGCGCGTGAGTTGGCCGGCGGGCGGGTCGGCAGCTCGGTGTCGGTGTTTGGCGTCTGGTCGCGAGGCGGTGGGTGGGGCGCCAGTCCGCTGTCGAGTTCACCGTCTGCCAGTGGAGAGGTGACGCTGTACCGTGACGCCGGCAGACACATCCGTCCCAGACTGCCTTCCTGTCGTCAGTGGACCTACACACCCACTGCAGCTACCAGCTCATGATGCTCGAGAGTATAGCCATCGTCTGCGCCCCCAGCTACAACCAGTGAGTCGGCTCATCTCAGCCGCGCCCACGCTCGATGTACTATGCCAGATTCCTCACGCATATCTGAGGTATCTGGTATGTGGCTGGCATGTCTGGTACCTGGTATGTGGCTGGCATATCTGTACGTGGCTGGTATGTGGCTGGCATATCTGGTATCTGGTATGTGGCTGGCATATCTGAGGTATCTGGTATGTGGCTGGCATGTCTGGTACCTGGTATGTGGCTGGCATATCTGGTGTCTGGTATGTGGCTGGCATATCTGGTATCTGGTATGTGGCTGGCATATCTGAAGTATATTGTACGTGCTGCATGACCACTGCAGTCGATGCGCCCCTAAGCCCCAGTATATTGTACGTGGCTGGCATATCTGGTATCTGGCATGTGGCTGGCATATCTGGTATCTGGTATGTGGCTGGCATATCTGAAGTATCTGGTGTGTGGCTGACATCTGAGTTATCTGGTATGTGGCTGGCATAGCCGATATCTGGTATGTGAGTGAACAGTGACATGTACAGCTATCACGTGTGCCGCATCGCCATCGTCTGGATATCAATGAGGTCGAACTCGACATTTTGTCCAAGATTTTACTGTTGGAGCCATCGTCTGGGAACTGTGATCTCTTCGTCCAACTTCGGTGTTTAGGGTCCCATGAACGTGGCTAGTATGTATGGATTTCTCCATTCACCTTTTGGTATATTTTCTGGAAAATGCTGGCAAAAATATACCCTTTGGTATATTTTTGCCAGTCCTTATTGCCGCTGCCTTTTGCGGTGGTGCATGCGTGTATTGGCATCACTAACTATTGCATAATGTTTAATTCGTTGTGGAAGTTATCTGCAGTACTGTCCTGTTTTTAGCATATTTTAGCTTCAGCATGGGGAGACTGTTATTCCGTCGAATTCATGTGACAGCTGACCAAATTGTCTCTGCGGTGGATCGCTGACCGGTACTGGTGCTGGCCATCTTGATAAGACGGAATTAATCGAATTACCCTGCACCGTCTACCCGGTCAGATCCTCACACCCCGTCTCGGGGGTCCTTGTATGGTCACCATAATCTCCAAACCAAATATTACACCAAAGCCAAAGTGATGAACAACTCAAGTGATGCTATCGTAAAGCGCTGGAGGAGTAGGGTCCGAAACCACTTCCCAACGTTTTTCACCCCAACAAAAGTAACGTCGCTAGGGAGGGGAGTTCTGTAGCACCATGACTGACTTATTTTTCGTTGGTTACGTGAGTTCATTTTGGGGATTACAATATTTGAGATTAGAAAGGGAACGTGGCATCGACCATGGCCAAAAATATGATGGCCCACCCAAAAATGAGTGTGCCATTTTTGGGATTGAATTTACCGAATTTCTTAGGTTTCAGTCCTCTTCAATTCCTTTTTTTTCGTAATGGGTAGAGTGCCCGGAAAACATTGCTTTAAGTAAATCTACCATAAAAATGCCTCCTTTAGCTAGCATCTTTGATTCCACCCTTATGGGCAAATATGCCAAAATAATCAGTCATCAAAAACGAAAAAAGTCATGTGGTGCGTTGTGTTGCATCCCTCCAGATAAACAAACGCCGAAAGTTTCATTCAAGCATTTGTATTCGTTAAAGCGTGACGACCAGTTGAACCTTTTTGGAGTTGACCTACCTCATTTTACATTGAATAACTCGTTCACCGTGATGACCGGACCTCACGTTTTTCACACATGTCAAATTGGTGTGGAAAAAATATCCCAAATTTCATCGCGGCATATTTCTCCATCCGTGGTTGTGTAATTCACCTTGGGAGGGAGTATGAACCCCAGAACCCCACTGTCACGTAGTGAAGTTGTTTATGTATTCATATCGCGAAATGGAAAAAAAATCATCTTACAGGTAAGGCAAGGTATTTAAAGCATCAGCAGGCTGGTACGGAAACTGGAAAGTGTAAAAGACAAGATTCGTAAATGCACGCCATGCCAAGAAGAACTCAAAAGAGCGCTGAATCGTGCAATGCAGACATAAATAAGGCGCCTTGACGAGCAAACCCTAGTCAATACAAAGGTATGTGGATCATTTTAGAACAAATGGCTCTCGAAGTTGTTGTCGAATCGCCCTCGTGAATTGCGGATACCTGTAATGTCATCTTAACTCTTCCTCTGTTTATTAGTTATTTGACCTTTAGGCTGCGTCGACTGCTAAAGAGTTTTCAAGTAACGTTTGTTAGATTTCGTTTCTGGTATTACGAATAGCAAACGAACAAGGTGCATGAACACAGTCTGCACACCGTTGGTTTTGCTCGGTATCTGAGGTGCACGGATCAGTCATCGGAGTCGGAGCTATGATCTGAGGTCTGTTCTGAGGTCTGATCTGAGTATGTGTTCTGTGTGACGGCTGGCGAGGTCAGGTGATGGGTCACCGGCCACTGTCGCGCCGTTCGCAGGACCGGCTTCTTCATGTTGACGCCCGACTACGGGCTCGACTTCATCGCGCGCTGCCAGCAGGCCGGCTTCCACCCGCACCCCCAGAAGCCGGCCCTGTTCGAGGTGAGTCGCGCTGCCAGCAGGCCGGCTTCCACCCGCACCCCCAGAAGCCGGCCCTGTTCGAGGTGAGTCGCGCTGCCAGCAGGCCGGCTTCCACCCGCACCCCCAGAAGCCGGCCCTGTTCGAGGTGAGTCGCGCTGTCAGCAGGCCGGCTTCCACCCGCACCCCCAGAAGCCGGCCCTGTTCGAGGTGAGTCGCGCTGCCAGCAGGCCGGCTTCCACCCGCACCCCCAGAAGCCGGCCCTGTTCGAGGTGAGTCGCGCTGCCAGCAGACCGGCTTCCACCCGCACCCCCAGAAGCCGGCCCTGTTCGAGGTGAGTCGCGCGGTCGGCAGGCCGGCTTCCACCCGCACCCCCAGAAGCCGGCCCTGTTCGAGGTGAGTCGCGCTGCCAGCAGACCGGCTTCCACCCGCACCCCCAGAAGCCGGCCCTGTTCGAGGTGAGTCGCGCGGTCAGCAGGCCGGCTTCCACCCGCACCCCCAGAAGCCGGCCCTGTTCGAGGTGAGTCGCGCGGTCAGCAGGCCGGCTTCCACCCGCACCCCCAGAAGCCGGCCCTGTTCGAGGTGAGTCGCGCGGTCGGCAGTGGCGCGCTGGCTGGCCACAGGTGACGGGGACGCTTCAGCGCAGGCCATCGCTGTTGGAGTGCACTGAGAGGGAGGGGAGAGGGGGTGTGGGATGACCTGATCGCCACCTCACCCTTCCAACATGACCCACCGCCACCATTGTGGGATACACACGGTGTTCGTACCCATCTCCCAATATGTTTTCCAAAGTACACGGAAACACTTTTGGGACACGTTTTCCAGCGTAAAATGTGAAATTTCGCGACAGCTAATTAAATTTCATGCAACTTTGTGTCAATGATATCCTTACTCTTGCAATGCTAGAAAGTTGCGGCGTGTTGTCAAACTCACCTGAAAATGGTCCATTTCCAGACACTTGAAATAATTTCACCATCTCAATGTTGTTTGTTTCTCTCCATGTCGGCACCTCCATCCTCCAACATTTTCCCGAGAGCCTCCTTGTTGATACGCATCTTCGAGTTGTCTCCACGGCGTAATTCACGTAACGCGGGATTGCTGGTGTTGCCAAGATCACGAACCGTGAGTTTGTGGTTTCCCAACCATGTTTTTGGACGCATCCATGTATGGAAGAAAGTGTCGTCATGTTGACAAATGACAACCAGACGTTACACAAGCTACAGACATAGTTCGGCTTTTAGTCACCTTGAGTCCGAGTACGAAGTCTCAGACTGAGAATGGATCACAGCGAAAGTATATCCATGTAGTTTTTGTGATGTTGGCTTGCCATTTGTGAGCAGGATGCGAGTTGTTTACACGCTTGCCACTCATGCGCTTAGCGATCTCGACCATCCGCCTGAACGTTTAAATGGGCACGCCGGCGCCGACGTCTCGCCGTACGAGCACGAATGGTCAACTCCGGTCGACTCGCCCTAAAGCCCAAATAGCCAACTAACATCCGTACTGCAGGAGGCGCAGCTGACACATAACTCACCAACATCCGTACTGCAGGAGGCGCAGCTGACACATAACTCACCAACATCCGTACTGCAGGAGGCGCAGCTGACACATAACTCACCAACATCCGTACTGCAGGAGGCGCAGCTGACACATAACTGACCAACATCTGTACTGCAGGGGGCACAGCTGACAAATAACTGACCAACATCCGTACTGCAGGACGCACAGCACGTGACGCTGGACTGCAGCTACGAAATCAGCGTAGCAGATCTGCGCAAGTGACGGCGGCTGGCTGGCCTGGGCGGACGTGATAGCGCGAGATGGGCGCGGCTGACGCCGCAGCGTTCAGCCGGGATACCCCGGGACTGGTGTATTCCACGTGATATCTGCCGCGAGCAGTCCTAGTGCGGTGGCCCGAGGAGATGCAACGCACGTGTACCAGACGGTCGGCCAATCAGTGTTGGTGCGGCGCCATGGTCCAGCCCACCTCGTCCGCTGATTGGACAGCAGGCGACCGGTGGCCACCCGCGGCACTCCGGTCTCGGACGCCGCGCTTGTTTATTGGCTATAGAGAGGGTGTTGACCAATCGGTGGCCGCGCGGTTGCTCGACTCCGCCCAACTCTTCCGCTGATTGGCCACGAAACGCAGACCTTGCCTGCTGCATTGTGGATTGTGTGCTTCGGCAGATTTTGAAATGTGTTGCTTGGTTTTCTACATGATATTCCGCTTGTTGGTTGGTGCGGCTTGCTTGATGGCAGGGAAAGAAAGCAAGGATGTTTCCTGGGTTTTTGACACCAGAAAATTCATTTTTTTCTGACCGAGATACTTCGCAGCTGGAAGTTCAGCGTATATGTTTTCCAAAAGCGAATCCTAACGTGCAGTGGTCACACCCAATGCTGGTGTGTATTTTAATTGTTAGTGGCGATGCATTATAAAGCCTAATGTTCTTGCGTGTGCTAAAGCTCTATAGCTATTCCAGAAGCCCAATGAGAGCTATAGATCCTGACCTTCCTGGGGACAACGCGTGCGGTGACGCTGTCCAGGACTCGCCGTGCACGGTGCACTCTGTCACGGTGCACTCTGCCACGGTGCACTCCGCCACGGTGCACTCTGCCGCGGTGCACTCTGCCACTGTGCACTCTGCCACGGTGCACTCTGCCACTGTGCACTCTGCCACGGTGCACTCTGCCACGGTGCACTCTGCCACTGTGCACTCTGCCACGGTGCATCTCCCACGGTGCACTCTGCCACTGTGCACTTTGCCACGGTGCACTCTGCCACGGTGCACTCTGCCACGGTGCACTCTGCTACGGTGCACTCTGCCACGGTGCACTCTGCCACGGTTCACTCTGCCACGGTGTACTCTGCCACGGTGCACTCTGCCACGGTGCACTCTGCCGCGGTGCACTCTGCCACTGTGCACTCCGCCACGGTGCACTCCGCCACGGTGCACTCTGCCGCTGTGCACTCTGCCACGGTGCACTCTGCCACTGTACACTCTGCCACGGTGCACTCTGCCACTGTGCACTCTGCCACGGTGCACTCTGCCACTGTGCACTCTGCCACGGTGCACTCTGCCACGGTGCACTCTGCCACTGTGCACTCTGCCACGGTGCACTCTGCCACTGTGCACTCTGCCACGGTGCACTCTGCTACGGTGCACTCTGCCACGGTGCACTCTGCCACGGTTCACTCTGCCACGGTGTACTCTGCCACGGTGCACTCTGCCGCGGTGCACTCTGCCACTGTGCACTCCGCCACGGTGCACTCTGCCACGGTGCACTCTGCTACGGTGCACTCCGCCACGGTGCACTCTGCCACGGTTCACTCTGCCACGGTGTACTCTGCCACGATGCACTCTGCCGCGGTGCACTCTGCCACTGTGCACTCCGCCACGGTGCACTCTGCCGCGGTGCACTCTGCCACTGTGCACTCCGCCACGGTGCACTCTGCCACGGTGCACTCTGCCACGGTGCACTCTGCCACGGTGCACTCTGCCACGGTGCACTCTGCCACGGCGCACTCTGCCACGGTGCACTCTGCCACTGTGCACTCTGCCACGGTGTACTCTGCCACGGTGCACTCTGCCACGGCGCACTCTGCCACGGTGTACTCTGCCACGGTGCACTCTGCCACTGTGCACTCTGCCACGGTGTACTCTGCCACGGTGTACTCTGCCACGGTGCACTCTGCCACGGTGTACTCTGCCACGGTGCACTCTGCCACTGTGCACTCTGCCACGGTGTACTCTGCCACGGTGTACTCTGCCACGATGTACTCTGCCACGGTGCACTCTGCCACGGTGCACTCTGCCACGGTGCACTCTGCCACGGTGTACTCTGCCACGGTGTACACGCTGCCCTGGGCAGCGTGAAGGCACCCGGCGACCCGTAGCAGCGGCCGAGTATTTTATCACCCGTGGACGCTGTTTACACGTGGAATACAGGGATCGACGAAAGGTGCGGACGTTTGACGTGTGCGGAGGCGACGCCCGGGAGCCGACTGCGATGAGAGCAATGCATGCTCGTCTCGCCGGGTTGGCGGGGCGTGTGCCCGAGATAGTTCCAGAGGATAATACGCCAAGTCCGGACACATGGTGGATTGGTCGGTAGATATACGTGTCGCGGCAGCCTGGTGCAGTGTTTAGCGCTTAGTGCTCGCTGTCCAGTATTTGACGCTAAGTGTTGAACTCGTCATTGTAAGATCGCGGGTTCGGGTGCTGCATGACCGATGCAGTCGATGCACCCCTAAACTCCAATAACAAGGTCGCGTGTTCGAATCTCACACCGGTGGGGTTTTCGAGTGCGCCGGCGACCGGTCGGGGTGAGAGGTCTGGTGCGACTGTCGACAGCTGTAACGGTTAGCGTGGGCGACTACACAGGGGCTCGCTAGGCGTCAGATGCAATGTTAATGCGAACATCAGGGAGATCCCGGTAAAGAAAGAAAACAGGTAGGTTCCTGATGCCATTCAAGTCTCTGACTCTAATACATGTGCCCCCGACAAGAGCGCTCGGATGCTCAATAGTGTGTGCGGAAAGAATATAGTTGCAATTTACGTGACTGCCTCAATAAAATATGATGCGAAGTGCATTTATGAAAGATAGCCTGCCTTCAGCAGTCAATCTCATTGCCACTTAGCGCATATTGTTACTTTGCGTATTGCTTGTGGGACTATTTTCTACCATAGACGGCCGGTCCCCTCCTCCACCGCCCGCCGCCATTCACAATATGGTGGGGCTCGGACCACTCCACGAATGTTAATGGGCCACAACGCCAATATGGTGGGGCTCGGACCACTCCACGAATGTTACTGGGCCCGAACGCCAGTTACAAGCAGATTTTCAGATTCGAAGCGATAGTTGATGTGCTTGGCATGAGCTCCGCCACCATTGCAGTTTAGGCCGACAGGTTTTCTTGATATTGTTTAAGAACGTTATGCGTATGGGCGTTGAATGGAAAGAATGCATCTACCATCGTGAATTTTTCCTACACTATTTTGGCGTGGCGGAGCCGATGTTGCTTAGTATTGTTGAAGGGTGGGACTTTGCCTTTGTCATGTCACCGCTCGGCGCCCAACGGACCCTCTGGACAACCGTCGGCGCTTAACGTGCATAGAGCCATGGCAGTACCTCAATAATGTCGGAAATCTCTATGTCAAAAGGTAAAATATGACAGGGTTAGATATCTAAAACTAGTATAATGTGGCATCAGAAGGCGGATAAGTGTATGCCGGTTTATTTGAGCCCATTGGAAATTAATTCGTCAATGTAAACCATCTGATATCCCCCGACGAGGCACCGCCTTTCCGTGGTGGGGGGGATTGAGTACCTCGAAGATCCGGCGGCCATCATACCGGCGAGGGGTGAGACCAAGAGTTCCTCACTCGGCCTCCCAACCATACGCTCTCATTCCAATCCCAATCTCCTCCCAACATCCATGTCCTTCACCTGGCCCTACAACACCAACTATCCCCACCATGAGCAGGCAGGACAGCTTCCCCGGTCCTGCCCACCAGCTCAGTTTTATCGGGGTACCTGCGCCCCCTCGGCCCATCCCCCGGGGTTGACTCAGTCCTGGAGGTTTAGGTCTCCCGTCGCACAGTGCTAGTTGTGGCGGGGGACCAACACACATATTTGGTCCCGATATCCCGTAGGGGCTGGCGGGCCCGTGGGGCTTCACGCAGGCCAAGTGGCTGGTCACCTCGGGTCGGGGGTCTGGGACTCTTCCCGGTGCCAGCCGGCCCGACCGGCCGGGTGGTCGGTGCTAGATCCCGGTCGTGGTGGTAAGTTTTCCTCTCCCGGCCGGACGAAGGCGCCGCCTGCCACGTATAGCTCCTCGGGCGCCTGGCGACCTCCCGTCCGCGGGACCCAGGCGTCCCTCGGGCGCCCCCCCCCCCCCACCCTAAGTGGTGGGGCGCCCGAGGAGTCGAAACAAACACATACTTTATGGCATCCAAAACACAAATAAGCACTCCTGGTCCCACTCGTGACCAGACCACCCGCTCATCTGGCGCCGATAGGAGCCGTACTAACTGGGGTAGTTGTGGATGCCAAGTCTCCACCACACCCCGTATCCTCATCTTTCGCGGTCAGACGAAAAATATCGCCGCTATGTCTCCCTTTCAAAGACGAGACGGTTGTGACCGATTCGGGAAGATCGTTCGTTGCGAAAAGCTGAGGGATGGCTCTTTTGAGGTGCAGTTTGCGGTAGCGAAAGAGGCAGAGAAAGCGTTACAGGCATCTGAGTTTATATACGGTATAAGAAAGGGTGATCGGAGGATGAACGAGAGCATAGAAGTAAAAGTAAAACCACACCAAACCAAGAACACATCGCGTGGAATAATCAATTGCTATGACTTGAGGGACGTGTCAGAGGACGAGATCGTTGACGGGTTGTGCAAATTCGGAGTCACCAGTGCGATAAAAATAAAGAAAGGTGCAGAGATGATTACGACAAAGAACATTTTGACTTTTAGCACAACAGACTTAATTCTCATCTGAGATTCTAGTGGGTTACCTGCGTGTCAAGGCAATAGCGTCCCTTCCGAGCCCGATGCGGTGCTAAATGCCAAAGGTACCGCCACACAAACTCGTTCTGCAGGAACCATCCAGCATGTGGCAGGTTTGCTTCCTTTGAACACGCCACCGAGCAGTGCACTTCCCAGACACTCAACTGCGTAAACTGTGGGCGGGGACAGTTTCCTTGTGCCTACCCTGACCGCACTTGTACGAGCTACGTAAAATAAAAGGAAATCATCGCAATTAAGCATACCCGCAAAATAACCTTTCGTGAGGCGCGGGACATACATGGCCAGTCTAACCCAAAAATATCTTACGCGTCAAAAGTTGAAACCACCACATCAGCCCCATTCCGGACGGAGGGAAATAGAATCAGCGGACTGGTTGCGCAATTAGGTGCGTTCCTCCGACCATACCACCTGGCGCCACGGCATCATGATGAACGTCCTCCAGTGTGGAATTCCCGGATCCATGGCCCTCTTCCTCCAGAACTTTCTGCTGAGGCGGTTCTTTCGTGTGCGGGTCGGAAGTCACTTGTCAGATCGGTACCTACAAACTGATGGGGTACCACACGGGAGTGTGCTCAGCGTGGCGCTATTCGTAATCATGATAATGATATCTGCGAGTCCCTCCCACGAAATATAGGTAGCTCACTGTTCGTGGATGATGTCGTGATTTGGTGCTGCACAACCAGTGCACCGTCGATGGCACGGCAGCTGCAGTTGGCGGTTTCAAGCCTGGAGAGGTGGAGCTCCAAGAACGGGTTTCGGTTCTCTGTATCAAAAACCGTTGGGGTGCATTTTTGCCGACGTCGCCGAAGCTGCATAGACCCTGCTCTGCAACTGTATGGAGAGCCAGTTCGCTTTCAGCGCGCTGCCAGTTTTTAAAGCCATTTTTGACACTCGTCTTAGCTACAAGGAAAACTTCAAAACACTTCGGGAGAAGTGCTTTATATCACTAAACCTACTGAAGGTGGTTTCGCGCACGTCCTACGGAGGAGACAGGAAAACTATGCTCCTGTTGTATCGTTCCACCATACGTTCAAAATTAGACTACGCGTGTTTTATATGCGACAGCGCACATTCAACAAACAAACGACCACTAGATGTGATACACCATTCGGCACTCCGCATTGTGACCGGCGCTTTCCGCACTTAGCCTTCTGTGAGCCTGCTGGCTGAAGCCCATAAACCACCACTCGCGATCCGCCACGAAACGCTTGGGATGCGCTATGCATGCAAACTGCATCAATTCCCGGGACATCCCGCCTATACCCAGGTGTTCTCCCATCGGCTGATTGCAGTATTCGGTCGAGCGCGCATTACGCACGGAATGGAATGACTTCTGCGTAAGAATACGCAGACTCTTCCAAGACAGCGAGATCAGATTAAGAGGAATTAGGCGGGTAGGTTTTCCACAAACACCGCCTTGGAGGGTGACTCGTCCAACTATAGACATGCCACACTCCGCGATGAAGAAGAGACATGCAACGGAACACGATCGTCGGTCGCATGCTCTGGAGCACATAGCCTCCTTTGACGGATACGTCCCGATATATACAGACGGGTCGGAAACTGATACTGGTGTTGGCAGTGCGTTTCTGATTGGTTCCATGTCGCGATCTTTCTCTCTACCACCTCATGCAACGGTATACACATCAGAGCTGGCTGACATCACCAAAGCGCTCAGTTTTATAGAAGTATGTCGTGATACCTTCCATGTCATTTGTACTGATTCGCTCAGCGGTCTTGGGGCGCTACTGCAGTTTAACCCATCTGACCTCATTGTACAGGATGTTCTGCGACGTCTCACATCACTAAGCCAAGCTGGGAAGGCTACTACCCTCTGTTGGATTCCGAGCCACGTCGGCATTGTGGGTAATGAGACAGCTGATGCTGCCGCGAAACGTGCCGCCCAAGCCCCATACCGGCGGGCTATGCCGCTCCCTGCGAGGGAATATCACCGTTTAATCACGACTTTTTTGTAGAAAAATGGCAGAATAGCTGAAACAGTTTTCTGGGCAACAAACTACGGACTATCAAGCCATGCCTTGCAGAGTGGGCCTCGTCCTATCGCAGGACGAGGCGAGACGAGGTCGTGCTCTGCCGCCTTCTGCTTGGGCACACTGATCCAACACTCCACCATCTTCTCTGTGGAGAGAATAGGCCAAAATGCCCTCGATGTCACGGACCACTGTCTGTGCGTCACGTTTTTGACTCGATGTCACGTCACGTTTTGTATCGTGCCCTCTACTTGCCGATGACCGAAGACTGTTGTTTGGAGTTGCACATTCGCTGTCACTCCGCGACCTCCTTGGTGACCACTCGTGCGCGATAACTTCGGGACGACTGTTTCGCTTTTTATCGGATGTTGCCTTCCAAGCGATTTACACCCACCTCACTGACATGTAGCACTATACACTCGGAACCATGACATGTCAGTCCAACTGATTTTCGCTTGCACTTGCTCGTGCTGTTTCACTGTTTCACTGATGTTTGCTTGCGCTTGCTCTTTCTCTTTCACTGTTTCACTGATGATATCTGCCCCCGTATTCTGAATGTTCGTGTACTACTGTTGGCACCAATCATCCTAAGCTGTCAATCTAACATTGTTATGGGTGCTGTGTTGTATGACCGAAGCAGTCGAAGCGCCCCTAAGCCCAAATAACCAACCAACTAGATCATCTGATATATAAAATAAAAGAAATATAATTTGATAATTCCAGGCAGAAATCCTGGAATTGAGTGCAAAAATGACGGTGTTGGATATTCACAAAAGTATTCAAGCATGGCACCATAAGGCAGCTGATTTTATGCCGGTTTATTTGAGACCATTGGAAATTAATTCGGTAATGTATAACATCTGATACAGCATTAACATCAATATAGGGTTCTTCACAAATAGAAACACAAGCCGTGTATTGATACCGAGTTCGGTGTGAATGCACAGCTGGTGATTTTAGTGAACTTGGCCCCAGAAGATGGATAGTTAAGTATAACTTTAAACACAAAATTGTCAAGTCGAATATTGTGAGCATTAAGAAAAGAGTTGCAGCGAAACATGAATAACTGTCTGAAGTTATTGATGTAGGGTGGACACATTGCAGAAAATTTACAGTTTTTCTAAGAAAACATTTTCGTCATAGTTATGCATGACCAAGATATTTTGCTTAATTCTCAGAACAAAAGTGCCAAGCTAATAATTTCAAAGATCATCATAGTTTTGGTCCAGAGTGATACGGTAAGGAATTGTTAATTCAGTTCCAGGTGGACATTTTTTTGGAACATATCTCGTTTGGCAAGAACTAGCCAAAACTATGCGACATGTCTGGGTGATGCAACGCTGATATTTCTCAAAACTGCCACATTATCTTAAAGACATAAAATATTAGTGCAACTATGAGCCACAAGGGCCCTTCTTGGTTGCACTCTGTACACTGAACCATTGCCCACCAAATCTGTCAATCAGCCCTCCCTGTAATACTGAAAAGCAAGTCCTCTATTCTTATAATGATTGTCTATGCTGTTTTTAAAGATGTTCAATGTGCTGCTACTGACAATGTTTTCTGGCAGCTGGTTCCAGTGTTCTACTACTCTCCAGACCCCTCTCCCTCCAGACTCCAGAATCCCCTCTTCAGACCATGGACAAATTTAAAGACCTCGATGAGATCTCCTCTCAGCCTTCTAAATCTAAGTGAAAACATATTCAATTTCTTCAATCTGACCTGACAATTCAAGACAGGGGGAGGGGAGGGCCGCGTAGACAATGCAGTCGGAGGCGGAGACCCGGCGGGACGGCCCGAAAAAAGAGTGGTTTGGTATCTGCAAGTTGTGCCCACTGCCTGTGAAGTGTGATATTACCTGCGTCGGTGTGATCGGGGTAAGAGTTCGAACATGAAGACCCGCGCTTCCACCAAAGGGCTTTTGGTTCCTTCTGAACTAAAAACAAACCGACTGCCCACGAGAATTGACGTTCTGAATTACTTGAGTAAAGTGAATATAGACTCATGCGTTGCGAACAAAAGGTTGAAAGAGAGGCTAGCACCCCATATAAAGTTTGTCGCGGAAAGTGTGATGAAAATGTGGTGCTGCGAAGGAATACCAATTGTTGGGAGGGCCCGAGTCGAACATATGGTTCGAGAATGCCGCGATCGCTACTTGCGATACATGAAAACTGCTGGAAAGAAGTCGACATCACCAGGTGTACGTCCGTCCGGTGATGAGTGGTTTGGAAAATTGTTTGATATAGCCCGCTGCAAATGTGCTGATATCGATAGCTGCAAATGTGCGATGGCCGACAAAGTGCCACGAATGGAGTTTCCCTTTGTCCAAGACCAGAGAGGACCTCGCAAAATATAAATCGGCACCGCAGATATCCGTGAAACCACTCGTCGACGCGTCATGGACGAAAGGAGGCGCCTGACCGCCGAGAGAGTCACATCACCACAACCGGGACCTTCTGGAATGGCCCAGCTAGATTCTAATTCAGACCAAGATTCCGCCGCAGATTCATCATCGCTCACATCTGTAGTCAATGAGTCAGAGTATATGGTGAACAGTAACACAGACGAACTGCTAAATACGGCTCTAGCAGCAGATCGGTACGGAGTGTCTAATCGTGCGTGTGCTGCGATCATAAACGGTTTCCAAGTGGACATTGGTCGGATCACTTCTGACGATATGGACTGCATAGTGGAGAGCAAAAAAGTATGGCGAGCAAGGGATCGGATTAGAAGAGAGGTAGTAGCCCAGAGCCATGAGGATCATGCAGGTCGTTTATCTGGTCTCTACTTCGACGGTAGAAAAGACGACACGCTTATGACAGCCAGTTCAAAGAAGACGGAAGAGCACATTGTGGTTGTATCCGAGCCAGATAGTGCATATTTAGGACATTTTACCCGACAGACTGGGAAAGCGGAGGACATTTTTCAGGACCTGAACGCCGTGTCATATGAGTTTGGTGCGGATGTTTCTGTGCTTGGCTGTGACGGCACGAGATTTAATACTGGCCAAAAAGGTGGTGTTATCCGTTTGTCTGAGCTCGGACAAAAACGCCCCGTCCACTGGTTTGTGTGCCAACTTCATGCAAATGAACTTAATCTTCGTGCAGTATTTAGCCAGTTAGATGGAGTCACAACAGGACCTAAGTCGTTTAGTGGGCTGATTGGCCGGGCTGCTGCAGGCGCAGTAGAAACCTTGCCAGTGGTCGATTTTGAGCCAATCGATGGCGGAAATGTTTCAGGAATGACGCTGGAGATTCTTAGTGACCTAAGTTCAGATCAGGCTATTCTGTACAGTCTGGCGCGTAGTGTCCAGACGGGCTGTATCTAAGATAGAACTGCGAAAATGAAGATCGGTCCACTAAACCACTCCAGGTGGCTGATTCGGGCGGCGCGAATTCTCCGGCTCTACATATCAACCGAACAGCCATCAGACAGTCTGAGAATGCTAGCGGAGTTCATCGTGTGCCACTATACTCCCATGTGATTCTGCATCAAGAAGAACTGGAAATGTTCTGACGGTCCTGGCAATGCGCTGCACAACGTGCAACTTCTCAAAAGTTTGCGACCTGAGATAGCGGCCATGGTGCAGCCGGTAATACAGCGCAACAGCTACTGGTGTCACCCTGAGGCAGTACTGCTAGCAATGGCAGTGGGCCAAGATCAAGCCACACGGGAATGGGCGGTCACTCAAATCCAGCAGTGTCGCAGAACTCAAGTCGATAATGATACTGACGAAGTGCGGAAGTTCAAGCTTCCAAAAGTGAATATGGGGGCAAACAGCATCATGGAGCTGATTGATTGGTGTAATGAGGCGATAACCGAGCCGCCCTTGACGCAACAACTGTCCGATGATGACTTACTAGACATCATCGCGAGTCCTCTCGAAGTACCGCCATACCCCGTGCACAGTCAGACGGTGGAACGGATGGTGAAAGTGGTGACCGAGGCGTCTTTGAAGGTAATTGGTGAAGAGGCCCGCCACGGTTACATTGTGGCGAAGTTGAAACACAGGTCAGTAATGCCAGTGCTCAGCAGCAAAAAGGATTTCATGTCGGGTTTTCTGTCGAGCATGTCGACAAGTAGTACAGTTATAAAATGATAGTTCGTACAAAAAATGTGGCCGCTCGTACAAAAGGTGACGTCGCTGTATGCCCGTCTCCTTCGGTTGTAGTGGAACGGAGCATGATGCCGATTTCGCCTGGGCTATTTGTCATAACAATAAGATATCAAGTGTCTCAGAATGATTTAATTGGTCTTTGATGTAAACAGACGAGGAATTTTGAAGATGTTCAAGCTTTCAAAAGTGAAAATATTAGCATTATACGCCGATAGATCTACTGATTGAAAATGGAACGAACAAGCGACGTAAAGTGAACCTTTCTTTCATGCGTCAGATATCAACTTATTAAGCGACTGGTGCTTATCAAAAGCCTTTTACCCCACTAAACACTTTCATTGAGTTTTATTAATGAGCTTCATCACCAGAATCCATTCATCAGTCATCCAAGCACCGACTGCCGCCTTTTTCGTCACAGCGCCGCGGCGGCGCTCCGACGGTGGCCGGACGCGTGGTGTTAGATGCCAATCGGAACGGAGCGGCATCACTGGAGACTTCAACGCCGGGCGCCCGGCAAATTTGTTTCTTTATCGGCCTGTCGCATATTTTGTTTATTGTTGGATTTCGATTTGGTTTCGACCACAGGTTTTTTTAGGTGATCTGCACGATAATTTCACTAAGCAAAGTGCAATTTCCAAAAAAAGGTCCTTCGTGACACACCCTATTATACACTTAACAAATGCTCCATTACCACCTTTGGCTTTTTCATACTGAGTTCTTTTATCACTAGATGAACTATCACACTGTCCCCTTGAATTGCTGCTGTCCCTATTTGCAGACTTTGAGATTCTATTGCCTTGGCTGACACTATTGGAATATTCCTGAGTTGGCAATGCAATTTCATCCCTCCCCACCCCATTTCCTAGTTTCCCTGAAGGACATGCTCGTACACTTTGCCTAACACATGGACCCCCTTCTCAAAACAGAACAGAACTTCTCTTCACCAATTAAGACGCCTGTATTTTATGTTGTGTTTTCTACGATTATGAATTTAGTGTAATTTTGTGCATCAACTTCACACTATTTTCTGCTAATGCGCAAACACTGTGACATAAACACTTTTAGGGACGAAGTTAGCCACCGGTCGCCTATCGTAATCTAGACTTTCGATCGAGGGGCTTCGTACGGCGGAGGAGTTTCAGCGGAGACGTATCATAACCTCCACAGGTCGTAACCTCCACAGGTCATAACCTCCACAAACTCAACACATCGCAGCGGTCGTAACCTCCACAGGTCATAACCTCCACAGGTCGTAATCCCCACAGGTTGCAACCTCCGCAAGTACGAAGCGGTCATAACCTCCACAACTCAGCGGCGGTCGTAACCTCCACAGGTTGCAACCTCCACAGATTCAAGAACTTTTTTAATTTTCTAGAAGCATCACTTCGGATAGCTATCGCTAGGTAGCAGCACGGTCTAGGTATTATAACAACGGATATTGAATGAATGTCATGCGATTCAATGTTCAAGTATAGATAACAATATTTCTCACTAGATGGCAGGATGTGTCGTTGAAAACGCTTTTTCTGTGTGCGCGCATTGTTAACTTTTCAGACGTCGGGAACCGGCCGTCACCCCGTGGGAAGCTGATATGCGGCGCAGTGGCGGATGCAGAGTGCATACACCCTGCTGAGACCTGTTTGTATCAGATTTCATGCCTACCTAAAATGTTGAATACATTGTGATTCTCGCGCAATATTTGCATTGTCCGCCCTGAATATGCCGACTAGTCGTACCCTGGTGACGCCATTGATCAGCTGCCTTGGGAAGGAACGGAGAAAGCGCAGCGTCTGTGGCGCGAAAGTAGACGGTTCGCGTCGCGAACCAGTCACGGTGTCGCTGATGAAAAGTTAGGGAAGCGTAAGTGGGTGATTAGACGTATAAAGTCCTGCGATAATGCAAATTTGTTGCCTAGCAGAGCACAATTTTCCACCAAAGTGAAAACAGAAGATGGTCAAGGTTCATGTTCTTCAAGAATTGGCTGGGAGCAAAAAGCCTTTGCTGATTTATCATTCGGATATTTCGTGACTACAGATAGCCTGTTAAGCTCGTTGATTGCCTAGATCGGCTTTTAGTATTGTTGGTGATTCTCTGACATACATATTTTCACTTCATAAATGACTAAGTAGAATTTTGCGGAGATGATACTGTAGGGGTGGCGGCTCTGCCGTCGGTGGGGTGTGTGGGGTGGTGGCGGGTGAAATGGGGTGGGGGTATATGGGTGTGTGGGGTGTGTGTGGTGAGTGGGGTGGGGGTGTATGGGTGTATGGGTGTGTGGGTGTGTGGAATGTATTCGTGTGATAAACTGTGTGTTTAAATGTGTGTTCTAGCGTGTTTTATCTGTTGCTAACCTCACTTAAACTCGACTGAGTGGTATGGGTGTGTGAAATGTGTTTTAGATAGTGTGTGTGTGAAGGGGTGTGGACAAGTTATTCTTGATGCAGCCTAAACTAAACTGAAACTGTCAGTGGTGTATTATGTTGTTTTTCAACGCCAATCCCACAACACATCCCCAAACCCCAACCGTCGTGATGTTGGTTTGAGTTGCCGTCCCTAACACGAATTTATATATGTGCGAGGTCAAAGTTTTGGGAACACCATATAGGTACGTGAGTGTCTTTAGCCAGATTATAATTAATACGTTGCATTAGAGAATTGATGATAATGACATTCACCATTGGTTTAACTGACATGTCCGTGTTGGGACTTTTTGGACGCTAGTATTAGTATAATTTTGTACAATGTTCCGCACGAAATAGGTGCCTGTGTTGAGCCCCAAGCGGCTTCCGCTGATCCTTAGATCTACCTACTCACGTTCATTCCCTTCATTCACTTCGCATTCGCTCGCCTCATTCATGCTCTCCTTATCAATTAATTAATTGCTTGGTCCCCAAATTTAGCTCCCGACCCCCCCCTTTCAGCGGTACACAAACACATAGATCGACAGATCAGTGCTCTAATTTTGATGGTATTACCGGGCCGAACAAGTAAACCTTTCACTGCCAATCATGGCTGGCCTAGCCATTATTAGCAGCGTTTCTCGCCTGGACAAAGTCTTAACTGCAACGAGGGGGCTCATCGTACTGACTCCGAGGGCTGATACAAGTGCTCTGATGTCTTTGACCGACACACCTAACCTTAAGTTCGATCGATGCCGCGCCGGGCCTTATTCGTCGTACACTTGCGACCAGGTCTGACGTAACCAACGGGCGGGCACGGATCCCTACCAGGTTGGTCACGTACCCGGTCGTCTTTATATCCTAGCCGGCCCTATGAGTTTTGGCCTTGGGGTCTTACGGCATGCCAAACCCGTCCATCATGCCCCTCGAACTGTCTGCACGAACTGTGCCCACGTGCAGGGTTCGGGGGTGGACAAACCACCGGGCAGTGTTTTGCCAATACCCTAGAGTCCGGCGCCAGACTTCCGGCGAACGCACTGTGGTGGCCCCTTTACCGGCCCCTCCCACATGCATACCATGTTCGCCACCTCACCTGCACCTCTGGATCGCAGAGGCCAGCGTGATTTTGCGATCAAAGATCCAGAGCAGGTGAACTAATACCCCCGAAGTGTCCGTTCATCGCACCCTCTGGCAATCAGGCCTTAACCAAACGCGCGTCATATATATATAACAGCAATAATATTTTAGGCAATTTAACTGGCTTCAACATACGCCACCATCGCTCGGGAATTTTCTTGTCCATAGGAGGACGGCTCGCAAGTCGGCTGCCTCGCTTATAAATTTACTTTATAGTACAAATTGATATCATGCACATATCCAAGCATAGTTGTGTAAATCACTCCACCTTGTCGGGAAGTACTCATGGTACGATCTCCGTCTACGGGTCGGCTGTTGATGACCCGGTCAGAGCGCGCGCACCCCTCATCACCCGCGGCACGGCCGCCATTTCAATTCAGGACGTAAATATCCTCCCCTCCTCGCGCCTGGTCGCTGAGGTATTTACTACGCGGGCACCGTTTGTTAGGGTCGTAATTCTGACGTCATCCATTGCTGCACTATATCTTATTTTATACGGCCTTGCTCTACCCCTCCTCCTGTCCGTTACTGTCGAAATTCCACCACCGGTCTTTGCTGATGCCACTTAGAGAATTTATATGCTTACTCTAATATATTTGCCCTTACATACACCACATCGCATCGCATTGCGCACACACCGCTCATATACGTCCCGCCATCACCGACATCTCCGTCCACCTCGCAAAATAACCCAATTGGGGTTGACGCACCCTAAAACCCTAATAATAATAATAATCCGTTCACCTCCTCCCATCCTAAACTTATCCTATTTGCCCCCCCCCCCATGAGACAGGTCGCTCTCAGCAATGAACTTGGTGAGAAGGCGGAAGAGAATTTAGGTTGGTTCGGTGGGAAAGAGGATGACACGCCAGAAGTTTAGCACTCACATTTCCGATGGTGAGTGGCGAGTGGCCTTGGCTGAGTGCTTCCTCTCCTCCATCAGAAAACTCAGCCATCTGGCCACCGGTGGACGGCCCTCAGGCGCCGCGCGTGGTCCAGACCCTTCTCCCTGCGTCTCTCTCTCGTCTCTCCTCTCCGTCCTGTTCTGTTCTGTTCTCTTGAACTTGCTATGGCTCCGCCTCTTTTTTCCCTGTACCCACTCCCAGGACTTTGGGGTGAGCTCGCGCTTTCTGATTCGTGGAGTATTCTTCTGGCTTGGGTGGCGACGGATCTAGGTCAGGGCACCGACCTCACGGGCCGATGTCCCTTCTTCCGGGGGTGCTTGCACCACCGGTACCCTCGCGGAGGTGCCGAGCCGTCATTTGCGCTCGCCGTGTTGTTTGTCGGCCCGTTTGATCTTGGGCGCCGGCGCAACTAGCATGTGTGCGTGTTGATGGAACAGCCGCTTTGACGTAGGCGCCGGCGCCACACGCGGGCGCTTTCCGGGCAAGTGTTTGTACGGGACGGGTAAGACGGCCAGGATCTGACTGGATGTCTGGCGGCCTGTTCGGATAGGAAAATATATAAATTTTGGTGCCGAGAAATGTAAGCCTCCTTACAATACTCAGGTAGTTGAGGCTGGGGGACACGACAAAATTGAGGGGGACAAATCGTCACTTCTCAGAAATTGGGGCACATGTCCCCTCTCCAGCCCCCTCAATCGTTACACCCATGCAGGACACCAATAGTTAATCCCTGATTCCGAAGGGGGGAAGTACAAACGAAATGTCATCATAGATAAGGAATCAAATTGTGAGGCACCAAAAGTGTGTAAACACTCGCATTCGTAGCGGAGTACAATCTAAGCATATATGGGAGGAAAATACAACTTGCAATGTCTTCAGAGCCATGAAAAGGTTCTTAAAATGAATGACTATTATTTCAAGAAATTAACAACGTTTCGGATTTGATACTCAACTGCTGATATATGTGATCAGGTCTGAAGCACAAAACGTCGGTAATGTAGTGAAACAATGTAACTTTTGAATGTACTGTCCCAAACGATTGAGGGCGAGGGGGTAGTACCTTGCGGGGTGATAATAAGTGTCATCCCTTTCCTAAAATATGCACCACACGACTGCTAATCGACAAGAACGTAGTTTACAAACGTCTATGAAACCTAAAGTGATCTGCCCTAAACTTTACTTCAATGACTCCTAGTTCCTCAGTTGAACACGGGTCATGTTTGCGTTGGTAGACGCACACCAGCAGATGTTACGCCACACGTTCAGCAATGAAACCGACATTGGAGGGCCCTGAGCCTTAAGCCCTCAGTCGGCGCGATTTTTGGTCAGGTGCATCGATTTGTAAGCCTCAATGCAATTTGTTTTAAACTCTACTCGATATTTTAAGGGTCCCTTGTTTTTTTAATATAAACTGAACCATTCCGGAACCATGTGGAAGCTTTGAGGACACGGTGCACTTTTTCAAGATCCATCGCGATTTTTTTCTCTCGGGAGGATGGAGTCCAACGATTTTGTGGACTCTGATACGATTTTCTTAGGCCGCGGCGCGATTGGTATGGAGCCCAGCAAGGTTTGTTTGAGCACTATCGCCGTTGTGGTGTCTGGCGATATTTTGTAGAGTTATACCCAGCACCTTTGTTTTGAGATGAATGGCTCACTCAATCTAACTACAAGATACCGTCCCAGTCTCCGTAACACCCAGCCCTACACCCAGCCGGTTTTATCTTTTATCACAATATTTTGCAATTTTCTTTCTGCAGGGCTTTGGGAGCAAATATGATGCCTATGATTATGTAAGTACTGATGTCAGAGGATCCAAATGGCACAGTCCAGGTGACAGCTTGCGAGGTTGCCATGCAAACACATTAAATAGCCGTGAAAAATAGGAGTATGGAGACCGGGTCTAGTTGATACACGGGATGGTTGATACAACAGCATTTTCTCCAAAAGCATAAAGCCGGTTGCCATGGCTACTGTTGCACATGTTGCTACTGACACCCTCTTCTTACGGAAAAATCAAGCCCAAGTACTTTTGACCCGAGACTACAGAATGGTAAAGATGTGACACATTTTTGGACCGAAAGTGCTTTTGCTTTGCCCTTAATTTCTAATCTGTCGCCTACTTGCTAACGTTTTAAGTGGCAGCTCATTACCATGTTCTCTCAACTTTGCGACTGTCAAATGTGTTTAAATTCGTGCTTAACATACAGCCTGTTTCAACGTTTTATGGATTGGAAATTGAACAAAATAACCATACAAATGCCTACTTTTATTAAGGCGTCTGCTAAAACTGTATGAAGGTATCTACGGAATGAATGTTTGAGCATTCCATAAATGGCATAAACCATTAGCTATGATCAGTCAAGACTCACACCAGTATTGTTACTGTGAGCGTGAAATATGAACCCTTGAACAGGAGCAAACTAGTACCATCTATATTCATAACATAATTTACTTAACCTACATTAAATCAACCTAACCCATCATCATCAACAATTTAACCCAATAGGGGGGTAAGTTGATGAACTGATAGTTGCGCCATGATTTCCTCTCTGGTGGAAAGCCCAGAGGACGCCACGAAAACAAAATATCGTGATGACACCAGGTTTAGGCTCGGCGTAGGTGCAGCAATCTCCTCGCTACCCCCCTCCCCACAAAGTGATGAGTTATATTGAGTTTCGTCAAAATTTTATCAACTAGACCACGTTTCCCCTATACAATGATTGCAACAATGACGTCATTAAGGTTTGCTTCACCTCAGGCCCATCCATTGTTATGAAGACTAGCGAGACAGAGGAACATGAGCTGATCACACGAAGTCACCAGATAAGCACAGTAGATGTTATACCAAAGTACACCCACAAATCCAAAAAATTAGCCAGACTTCGGCCGCTTTGTTGTAAACATCGGGTACGTTTGAAACATTTTTACCAACTGTAAAAATAAAGCATGTATTTGGAAATTGATGGGCCCCTGCCATCCCAACTTTCAAGTTGGAGAGGCAGTTTCCCATACTGTCATCACAGTATCTACAATGATGATGTCTTTCACCTCATTAAACTTAGAAATACAATAAGTAGTACTGATACCATATTACATCCTAAGCGATCACTACAGCTTGAATGCGTTCTTTCTTGCTATATTTGTGGTTAATAAGATGGAATTAAATGTTTAAATGTACCTAATTGTTCTAGTTTTCTGACTGTGGGGAACCATTCAAATTGTCATGCTCGAACAACTTCGAATTACGCTCTCAATACGAACTAACGTGTGCATCGCTATGCCTGTTGCCGACGGTAGCACGAAATAATTGGTGATATCGCACCAGCCCCAGCATCACTTGAACTTCACCTTCCCTCGAAGCATTTTCATTGCCCACAGGGAAGTATATTAAAATACTTTGTTTTTGTCTAACGCGACATGGATATGAGTCACGTTTCTGTTTTCACCGTAAACCTAAACTAAATCCGTTCCCATTGCTAGTCGGTTGGTCATAGGTTTATACGACACATCGACCGCTGAGTCATGTAGCGTCGCCAATCTCTCACGCCGATTGGTCGCGGGCGAAGAGTAGCGACAGGTGAGACTCGAACCCACAACCTTTCGATTGTGAGACGAGCAACTTACCCCTAAGCTACTCGTCCCCGTGTTCCCATTGCGAAAATCCTTCTGGGGGGAGAGTAGGATTTCAGCCCGCGCTGAATTCGAAGTTACTAACGTACAACAAACGTTTTCATGGGACAACAAATGCGACGCTGCGCTGTTTAAGGTAGAAATTATAATTACCGCGGCCCATGAAAACTGAGTAACTGAATTTATGAATTGGCTTACATGTTCTCCTAGCTGCATGCTGCATGCGAGCAGTGTGATTTCAAGGTTAAAAGCCATACATTTGACATATCCTTCAACACCTTGCACTATGCATATGTGTATCGACCTTAAACCAATCAACCACGTCGGCCATTGAATAAGCCAGACCGTCCGCTGGTGTCAGTTATGAGCACCCAGTCCCAAGCCTGCGTGGGAAGACCACGCATCAACTACCCCCTCCCCTCCCCCCGACGACCGCAAGATATAGTGCCTCACCCTCGCCGTATCCAGTGACATGCGCACGTTGCCAATGGCGTCTTCAGCTTGATCTCCAAGGATACCTCCACATGGCTGACAGGGAAAAGCTGATGCGCCAACAGCGTAACAGCATACAGATCTGAAGATACTGTACATGTTAACAAAATGATGAATAGTTCAACAACTGTGTCCGCCACTGCAGTCGTCAGATTCCTTGCCTGCGTGGCCGGTTAGTTAGTTATTTGGGTTTTAGGGCGCATCAACTGCAGTGGTTATACAGCGCCCATAATCAACTGCAGTGGTTATACAGCTGCGTGGCCGGGCGCTCGACGTCGCAGCCCAGCTCGGCTTTCCCCGAAGAGGCGAGCTGGCCGCGGTCTGAACGGCCAGCCTGCGTCTAAAGCAGAGCTGATCTAGAAACGGCTAACTAATGGCGATCTTTCAATTTCTAATGGATCACTGAATCGGTACAAAGTAAATGAGAGTACTCCATATCAGCTCACAATTACCTCTGGTGTTCTCTTCCGACTCAGACTCAGACTCAGACTCAGACTGTTTATTGAACCATCCAATAGAGACATGGTTATTACGGCTCAAAGTCAAGAATTGAAAACTGCATGCAGGTATAAAAGGCTAAAAGGTGAAACTAGCATATATGCCTATATGAAAAATGAGATGTTAAAAGCAAAACCGTATACACACATGGGTCATATAGCATAAATCATTCGCTGCCGCCAACAATATGGCGCTTCAAAGCTCGGCCGAACCTCGACACAGGTAGCTCTCCGATCTCCGGAGGCAATGCATTGTGCAGTAAGGGAGCCCTGACCCGAAATCTGCGCCTGCCCATCTCGGTGCGCCACCGAGTGACATGGATGTCATCGCCTCGACGCGGTACCTCTCTCTCCCTCAGCTCACCCACCGTTCGAAACAAATCTGCCAGCTCTTCAGGGACTCCCTCGCTACGGATCTTATGGAGCGTGGTGAGTGTGTGGTAGCTGGCTAACTCATCCGCCCTCAGCCAGCCCAGTTCCTCTATCAGATCCGAGGCGTGATTGAATTTTTTGCGGCCGAAAATCATCTTAGCAGCGAAGTTGATAATTTTTTGTACCCGGTTGGTGTTTTCTTGGGTGGAGTTTCCATAAACCGAAATACAGTACCGGATCTGGGAGATGACCAGGGCTGTAACGAGGGTAGTGAGAATCTCGGACGGTAGGCTGTGCCTCACATATGACAAACCAATGAGGGTGCCGAAGCAACGGCCGGTGAGCTGGGTAACATGGGGCGTCCAGGACAGCGTGCGGTCAAAAATGACACCGAGGTTTTTGGCTTGACAACAGGGGACGAGATTTTGATCACGGAATTTTACAAAAAGTCGGGGATGTTGCGCAAATTTTGAGGTCCGCCCAAAAGAAGAAGTTGCGACTTGGCAGCGTTCACTTTTAGGCCATTCGCGCGAAACCACTGATCAAGGCATTCCAGGACGCGCTCGAGACGAGCGATCAGGGGTGGGGTATCGGTGGTTGAAGTGGATATTAGATCCCGTTTTTTGCCGCTGATGAGTAAGGACGTGTCGTCTGCGAATTGAGTGACCTCTGCCTCTTCGACAAAGAGGCTGAGGTCGTTGCTGAACACGCTGTACAGGAGCGGTCCCAAACAACTACCCTGGAACACACTGACGTCGTTGGGAAGCCGGGAAGATACTTTTGTGTTGCCTAAACGATCAGTAATTTTGACGCTCTGGGTGTGATCACTCAGGTAGGCCGAAAACCAGGATATTTATATCCCGTGGATGCTTAATTTGGCGAGGAGCTTCTCATGGTTTATCACATCGAATGCCTTGCTGAGGTCGAGGAGATACATAAGAGATACATCCCCACGGTCGTTGGCGGAAAGGATACGGTCGGATTGGGACAGGAGTGCGGTTTCGCAAGAGTGATTGGGACGGAAGCCGTGCTGGGTAGGGGAGAGGAGGCGATTGTAGGACAGGTAGCCGTAGAGCTGCTGGTGTACAGCACGCTCTACAATTTTAGCGATGGTGGGAACTATGGAAATTGGACGGAAAGAGGAAGCCAAGGATGAATCGCCTGATTTATAAACCGAAAAAAACGAGGGAATGTTTCCAAGCGGGGGGGGGGGGGAAGTCGCAGTTTGCAAGACAGGAATTGACCAGGTGAAGATATATATCTCCTAACACGTCGAGGGTCAGACGCACGATCCGCATGCAAATCCCGTCTGCTCCTGCGGAGGCAGAGCACCGCATCCCCAGGACCAGTAATTCAAAATCCGCCAGTGAGAGGGGGAGGGGCTGAACGCGCAGGCACCCACACGGGGTAGCAAGCATGGTAGATTGGGGGAACTACCCTGCGCGGCCACCTCCGCTGCTACACGGTGACCTACCCCCACAAAGTAAGTGTTGAGGTCATCTGGGGACGCGGTAGGGATGACGCGTTTGTCGAAATTGTTTCGACCAACTGCGGTGTCTATGCTTTTAAATACCGATCGCGCGCCACCCTCCTCTATTCTCCTGCTATACTCCTCTCGATTATCACGGAGAATCTCGCGTTTCACCGCTTTATTTAGGATGCTATAGCGGATTGAGCCATGTCCCACCTCTGTCAGGGCTTCCCTTCGCCGGGCCATAAGGGCTTTTGTAGTATCAGAGAGCTTGGGGGCGCTGGGGTTTCTGATTTTAACCGAGCGCAAGGGGGCGTGGGAGTCGAGTACCGGCATAAATTTCCCTAAAATTTCCACAATCAACAATCATAGAGATGTGTCATTTGTGAAGGTATTACTGAAGAAAAAACACTAGGTGGTCATGAACATTGTGGAGGATCGAGGAGGGACGCTCTGACATATTTATGTCTCCTAGTAGATCTAGAGAACCAGTGGATAAGCAGCCATATTTTGTGCCGTCGCAACAGACTAGATGACAGCCGTGCCCCAGCTCTGCTGTTAACGGAACAATAGGTGACTGAGCCACAGCCGAGTTCGGCACCTAGTAATATGCAGCGTGAGTGTGAATGTGTATGTGTATGTTTGTGTGTATGTGTGTGTATGTATGTGTGTGTATATGTATGTGCATTTGTGTGTTTGTGGCAGGAGGTGGCTTGATCCCTAGAAGTCACTATGATCACTAGCTATCCGCTCTTCGGCGAGGGGTCACGTCGCGAAACACAAGTCTCTGGGACGGCTGCCGGGCGTCCAGCGCTGAAACAAACGCTTGCGAATCCTGCAAAACTATCGTGAATTTAACGTCGTCGAACACAAGGCACAAGAACAACTGAAGGCGCGGCATATACCTAACCTATATATCTATATCTAAATACAGGTCCATGTCTTCATCTACAGATATATATATATATATATATATATATATATATATATATATATATATATATATATATATATATATATATATATACATACATACATACACTGATACCTGTATCCATATATTCCTCTCCCTCTCTCCCTTCTCCCTCACTCTTTTCATCTCTTCATCTTTGTATCTCTTGACCTCTATATCTCTTGATCTCTGTATCTCTTGATCCCTGTATCTCTTGATCTCTGTATCCCTTGATCTCTGTATCTCTTGATCTCTGCATATCTGTATCTCTCTTTCTCTCTATCTCTCTCTACATCTCTGCATCTCTCTTTCTCTCTATCTCTCTCTACATCTCTGCATCTCTGTATCTCTCTTTCTCTCTATCTCTCTCTACATCTCTGTATCTCTCTTTCTCTCTATCTCTCTCTACATCTCTGCATCTCTCTTTCTCTCTATCTCTCTCTACATCTCTGCATCTCTGTATCTCTCTTTCTCTCTATCTCTCTCTACATCTCTGTATCTCTCTTTCTCTCTATCTCTCTATCTCTCTCTCTCACTCTCTCTCTCTCTCTCTCTCTCTCTCTCTCTCTCTCTCTCTCTCTCTCTCTCTCTCTCTCTCTCTCTCTCTCTCTCTCTCTCTCTCTCTCTCTCTCTCTCTCTCTCTCTCTCTCTCTCTCTCTCTCTCTCTCTCTCTCTCTCTCTCTCTCTCTCTCTCTCTCTCTCTCTCTCTCTCTCTCTCTCTCTCTCTCTCTCTCTCTCTCTTTCTGCATTTTCGAAGTGGTGTCCTTCGGACATGGACGCGGTGTGACAATTTCTTGGTCTGCGCCTGGCTAAAATATAATGCAATTCTTAAAAAGTTAATTTCATACCATGCACTATTTCATTCAGTGATTCAATCTTGCTATTTGGAGCAGCATCGTGACTAGGGACTGTCTAAAATAGAAGAGCGGGCATCTGAAGTCGAAGAAGTGGTAGGTTATAGAGGGATCATCTAAGGTCAGAGTGACGACCTAGCGATACCATCGGACGTAAATGAGCCGACTTCATTTCAGCACGGTCACCCAGAGGTACCATCGAACGAACTATGAAACATCATGCGAACCTCAACACATCTCATTATATCACCCCGAAGCCAATAGACGGCACGCTACTAAGTATGACTAATCTTGGGTGAAGCCCATAATATACTGATTTCCATAATGTATTATGGTAGCATAGATACAATAATGAAGTCTACACCTTACTACATCAACTTCAAGTGCGCGAATGCCACAAAAATTGCGTCAAAGACCCCAAACAGGTGTCGGGCCCCGGAAGGAAGTGCGTTGGAGCACGGAAAAAGATGCGCCAGGAGCCCGAAGAATCGCACCGGGGTTCACAAATATCGCGCAGGAGGCTTACAAAAATAGAAGTCCACACCAATAAATCACAAAGGGAGTCTATCGAGTTCACCCGAGCACCGGACAATTCAGAAGCGGTCACGAAAGAAAATTATCCTGAGGGCCTTTCTACTCTGAATGGTGCCATCCGCTGGAGAAAAAAAAAACTCGTTGAGCAGCCGCAGTGGCATGCTAAAGAGGAAAATCTTCCTCCGTCCTAGCAAGGCAGGCTCCGAAGAACCCAAGAATCGCGCCGGCGTCCACAAACATGGTTCAAGGGCAAGATACATTCGCGTCGGGGCCCGCATAATTAGGGGTTTTAAATAAATACAGCGGACACGAAAAAACTTGCTTCGGGCTCTAAAATTTTCGCCGGGGAACGCTAAAATTAGTCTGGGCCTGGGGTCGGATTAGCACAACGCGACCTGTGAACTGGCGCCAACACCCCCACCCCCAAATGTCGCGCATGGGACCCAAAATTCCCGTCGGTAGTCGCGTAAGTTCTGGCCGAGGCATCAATAATTCCCTCGGGGCTCACATAAATTGGCGTTGATGTCCCCAACTAAGCACAGCGTGGTTCCAAAGTCGCAACGCAACCCGACAAGAATCAAGCCAGAACCCTAAAAAATAAAGGGAGGTTCCAAAAAATAAATGTTCCGACCAGAAAAATAACTCACTAGTCCAAACATACTACGAGATGCCTTAACAAATCGCATACGACACCGAAAAACATTCCGGAGCTCGACAAATCCCGGCGGGACATAAAAATACAGAAATGTCGCCGGGGGCCCGAAAAATAAGGCATTGGCTGGGACTTTACATAATTCAGAAAAAGTCACCAAAAGCTGTCAAGACAAGAAAACTGGCGTCGGATTCTCCCGGAACCACGCGACTGGGCCAGAAACGTCGAGACCGGATCCAAAGAAATTATACCGGGCCCCTAATATCGTGCTGAAGTCCCACAAATATCAGAAAAAACACAGTGGGACTCAAAGAGCCTAACTGGAGGACGGAAATGCACCGAGCGCTTCAAAGCATTCCGAGTCTGAAAAAAAGCGTCATTGCCTTAAGACATGCTGCTGCTCTAAGTATACACACCGGAGCTAAAAATCAAGACACAACAGTCCCTCAAAGCACAGCGGGGTTTGATACAGCATGGGGCCTCAAAAGCAGGCTAGGTCCCTAAAGAATCGGCATGGTCCTAGAAAAGGAACGAAAAGACAGTGAACTAAATGAACACTGCGGGGTCTGCGAAAACCCATCGATGCTTACAAATTATCGTCGGTGCACAAAAATAAGCAACAAAACTTTACTTTTGTTTAAAAAGCCGGTATCGCAAGCACGTCCAGAACCCCAAGGAAAAAATTGCTGGTGCCTTAAAACACATCCGAAGACAAAGGAAATCGGAAAGGTTAAAAAGAACACCTAACTGGAGTCTCAGTTCCGTACCCAATCTGGAAGCGTTGTTATTTAATCAGAAATGAGGTACGTCAAAGCTAAGCGGTTATCCGGATTTCTTAGCCACTAGAAAACGTGGGAAGGAGAGAGCTAGTCACCGAAGTGAATTCAGGATGGGCCCTTGCGGCCCTAAGTCTGAATACGTTATGACTTTATGAGGTGTCATGTGTTGTCACCTATCAGCTATTTTGCACTGCTTTGTTGGCCCTCAATATATGCGCTTTCATTCCGTTTCAGCCGGGTGTCACGTGATGCAGTTGTAGCATTTCCTTCCAAGTGGCAAATATTATAAAGTGCACGATGTGCACTACACAAATGTCTGAGGTGACTGTTGAGGCCCTGAGGACGAACACAATACCATGTGCTATTATTTATAGCGTTTTTCTTTTTCCTATTCTGCCAGCTTGCCAATCATGGCCTTCCACGAACCGGATCAAAGCATCTTCAACCAGCGATCACCCGTCTTTCATTTTCTAATCCCCTCCAACAATAATCATGATAATTATTTCTTCATCGGCCAGCAGGTAGGCTTCGTTCTTACTAGCAGCCAGTGCAAACTTGTAAGGCGCCTGTGGGCCAATAAGTACTAAGTATGGCTATATCAGGCAATCTTAATAAAATCAAACCCTTTCTCATGTTCACCTTCAAGTAATTTGCCATGAAAATATGAATGTGTGAAGAATGTCTAAGGGGAAAAGCTCAACTCAATGAACAACAATCTGAATTGTGCAAAAACATAGATCGGTGAACTCATAATGACACCCTGCAGCTTTTGGCCACTTCAAAATGTTCGTTTACGGGATAATTTGCACTGGCGTTCTATTATTTCTCCCCATCAACATCGGTGAACAATGGATGACGTCTCCCGGACATTTGGTACTATATCTTGGAAACTAGGGCACACCACGTAGCCATTAGTGACGCTGTAATGAGCTTGCACTCACCCCACACATACGCACATAGCGGAAATTGAAGAAATTTTGTTTGAACAGTACTATACTAATGGTTTCACTCGCATCAAGAAGGTAAACCGAGTATTACAAATGCATCCATTAGTCGTCAAAAGATTTCAAAGTCCAGCGATAATTGTGAATTTGAACGTACTTATACTGTGATGGTAGTCCTTTTCAGTATCGCATCTTGTTGTTAGCCATAAGCGCGTCCTGGGGCCTGCCCCATCCCTTTAGCGCCCCCAACTTAGTAGTAAAAGTTGTGTGTTTACAATTAAAATAATCGGGTTATCAACCCAAAAGTGCTCAACCATGGTACTTTGCGAAAATTCTTGATGCATCCCTGCTGTTCACTCTGGCCCAGTCACTTTTGGGGACGTTCCTACGCCTGACCAGGCCATGAAAAGGCATCGTTGCATTTCATGGCCTGGTCATTGCATGGCATATTGCAGACGGATAGGATGCAAATGTCTTGCCATCATCCGCCACTACTTGTCGAATTTTTTTCCCACGCGTCGACGCATTGCAGGCGAAAATCGTGTGAATGTTATATGGTCATCTGCCACTGCGCAACGCAATACTTTCCCACGCGTCGACGCGCGGGCTACAGAGCTCTCGAACAATAGGAAAGCTGCACGCAAAGAGCACGTCCTCAATTGTATCATCCTGTCATCTGGCGAGAAATATTGCCACCTATGATTCAGCATTCAATCTCATTAGTGTAATACGTAGACCGTACTGCTACCTAGCGATAGCTATCTGAAGTGATGCTTCTAGAAAATTAGAAAGTTCTTGAATCTGTGGAGGTTGCAACCTGTGGAGGATACGACCGCTGCTGAGTTGTGGAGGTTATGACCGCTTCGTACTTGTGGAGGCTGCAACCTGTGGGGATTACGACCTGTGGAGGTTATGGCCTGTGGAGGTTATGACCGCTTCGGAGTTGTGGAGGTTACGACCTGTGGATGTTATGACCGCTGCAGACTTGTGGAGGTTGTGACATGTGGAGGTTACGACCTGTGGAGGTTACGACCGCTGCGATGTGTTGAATTTGTGGAGGTTGTGACCTGTGGAGGTTATGAACTGTGGAGGTTATGATATGCTGTCGTTTCAGCGATTTGCAGTCCCAGGTGATGGCTGCCTTCCTGCCGGCCGCTGTGTACTGCCAGTCGGTGGTGCGGTCGGCGTCCCAGGTGATGGCTGTCTTCCTGCCGGCCGCTGTGCATTGCCATTCGGTGGTGCGGTCGGCACCGCATCAGCGACGCTGAATGCAATGCATGCCATAAATCATCTTACGGCATCAAAAGACGAGCACTAACATAAATATCCGGTTATTTACTTCGCATTTCTTAAGGGTGCCTCTTCTAGCTCATGCGATCAGTTGAACTTCTTGGCTGAACTCCGACACCAGAAGAAATCAAGCGCCGATGTGGTATAGCCCATCAGTGGCCGATCGTATAGTTTTGAAAATATTTCTGATGAAAAAGTTCATTGAAATGTGGAAACCACGAATTCAAATAATACAGCGTTTGCACTGAAGATCCCCGACATGATTTTTCGTCTTAGGTTGGTGAAAATCTACTTGCATTGGCAGCACCAGTTAATATTAAACACTTTCTTGGAACTGACAGCATTGCACTGAGCAGGCCTCCGCATCTCGATAATGGCCGCATCTTACGACGGCAAATGCCAACCAATAATATTCGCTCATTTTTGCGCCCTGGAAGCGGCATCAGCCTGACAAACTGGGCAGTCTTGTCATTACGGATTTGCTCCAAATTGTGGCAGAATCGGAGCAATTTGGTATCAACTACGATGAGCAACAAGGCTTAACCCGCAGTCTTTCCGGTCAAATCCTCCCACCCCGTCTCGGGTGGGGGGGGAGGGTTGAAGACCCCCTCTAAAATCAAAACTAAGCATCGCACGAAAACGAAAGAGGTGTCATCGGAAAGCGCTCGACGAGTAGGGTCCGGGTCCACCCTCCAAAACAATTTTTCCCCAAAAGTGACGTTATCAAGGTGGCTAGATTTGCACGACTTTTCACGACTTACATTATATTTTTGACTTTGGGGAGTTTATTTTGGGGGATATGTGAAGTGAATAAACAAAATGTATTTGAAATGAGAAAAGGACGGCAAGATCGACCAAGGATATATATATTTTTTGCCCCCCCTCCAATGCTTTTTGAAATTTCAAAATTTTGAGTCTTCAAGTTTTCTTTAATTTTCCTTTTCCAATGGGTAGACCAGACCGAGAAACGTTGTTGGAATCAACTTGTCCATCAACAAAATGCTTACTTTAGCCAGAATCCTCCATTTGAACTGCAATTTGGTAAATACGCAAAATTTGTATGTAGTCAAAAACGGAAAAAATGAAACATTCCCCTCGTACGTTTTGTTGCATCCATAAAGATAAGCAAACGCTGAAAGTTTCATTAAAATATCTGTATCCGTTAAAGCGTGACGAATGGTTGAACGTTTTTGGAGGTGACCTCACTTGACCTTGACTAACTCGTTGACCCTAGGGGACCTGACTTCACAATTTTTAAACAACGTGCCAAATTGATGTGGTAAAATGTATGCAAAATTTGGGCGCGCTGCTGCGCACCGTTCATCCACTATCCACGAAAAAACCTGAGGGGGACCGGTTGAAGACCCCCCCCCCCTCAGACGGAACGGGTTAACTATATACTATATCAGCGCTGGATCGGTGACCGGTGCCACCCCGCTATACTAAGTCAACGGGCCTCAACGTGACGATCCAGCACCGATTTTCGTTTTAGTAGACGACCATGGTGGCCACCTTCACCTGGTGGTGAAGGTGTGCTTCCTCCCGTGAGGGTCAGACAGAGGCCAACTTTTAAACCAGCAGTTAAAGAACTGAGGAAAACCGTGGCTGACTGGGCAGTGGCTCCTGGAAGTCTCCACGAGTCGCGGTGTCCCGCAACCGCAAGAGTTGAAAGTTGGCGTGGTAGTTGGGAATCTGAAACTCGAAGAGTACTAAAGTAGGGGTAGATAACACGATGAGGCCGCTCCGACAATACTTACCTTTCAATTTTCACAGAACTACTCGGTCATAATATTAACTGCCAATATAGCATACGTGGGATTTAAAGCTTTACCTACTGCTGTTGGCCAATTAATTCCTACCAAATCTTCCTTTAATTATCGTGTTGTTTGTCCCCAAATCGTGTTCACAAAATAGCACCAGTTGTCAATTATTTCGGCCAGTGAAAGCACAATTACTCTGGCCGCTCCGCCAGCCCAAATTCGTATGTCTCGTCTGGTGCAATAGAGTGGCTGCACAAGCACAAGCAGCGAGCTATTTGTGAGACCTGACGATTTGTTGGGAATCTGGCATCCTCGCTAGGCCCAGCCACGGATCAAGGTTATCACGCGCGTGCCTCATTGCGGGTAGAAGTCCTGGAAAGAAGCGTGACCGGGCGAATTCGACAGAATGGCTCTGCCAGCGAACGCTGGAATATTGTCCCACGAATGGACGGGAGCGACGTCGGGTATTTTTGATAGGGCACAAGAGGGCTTTTACTTGTTGCATCGGTTCTTCCCCCGTATCGTCACAACCAAGTTTCAATCCTCAATTCACAACAACGTTTCACCAAGTCTGGACGGGACGCCCGTCCTCCCCTCCCCTGGCGACGCGCCTCCATTCGGAGCGGCCTTGAGTCGCCTCTGTAATCAACTGAAGCTCCGCGAGGTCCCCACTGTGCACAGTGGGAGAGCGTGCACTGTGCACAGTGCACGCTCCCAGGGCCGGATGATTGGCTTGACGAGCGCTTACTCAAGGCATCTGCTGGCAGCGTATATGCGACGCTGACCAAATGGGTGACGGGTGCAGCGTGTGTGACGGATGACAGACAGGTGACGGACGGACTGGTGTGACGGGCGTGACAGGTGACCAAAGGCGCTGCTCCTACAGGCATCGCCACGGAGTTGGGATTCAGGGGACAAGAGGGTTTTCAGGACGATTTTACTGGTACCTGACCACTGCAGTCGTTGCGCCTCTAAACCCCAATAGGTAGATTTTATTGCTATGGAACCTCATAGGAGTAATACCGAAGTTCAACGAGGTTCCGAGAGACCCGCCTCGCTCTCCTTCATCGTGACGACGTCCATGGCCGTTCCCATATTCTATTGTTAGTGAGAGGACGAGGGTATTGCATTCTCTGACTTCTGCGGATCTCGGCAGGGCAGCCTGAAGTCTCAGTGAGGATCAACAGTAGTTTTGTGGCAGGCTTTGACAACCGGCCATTGCAGTCATTGCAAGCAGAACACAATTATCTCTATTGTCTTCCATCGTCTTCGTCTGGGACGATGAATATTGTCATTTATATGGGGGTGCATCAGGTAATTTTGACCGGATGGGGGACAATCCTCTGGGGGAGCTCGAGAGTAACATGGGGACTTATTTTCTCGTAGAGTGGTGCTCCATTTCTATGGGGGGCATGCCCCATGGCCCTCCCCTGGATCCGCCCCCGACTTCCATTCATATTCACGATCTGGGGTCTCTCAGCTGAGACCAGGGGCGTGCTCAATGGGCACCTTCAGCTGAAAATTATATCGCCAGCCGGGCGTGTCCCGAGAGAGAAAGTTGTTTCCCCGTTGGGCAAGGGGAACATTCGCTTCTACCCCTCTCCGCATCTGGATCTGCACCTGCCCAATGAAACAAGTCGAAAACAAGTATGCACAAAATAACCAGCCACAGAACTAACAGTCACGTAAGCTACTTCACGATAAAACATTCTCGGAACCGGCCAGGCACTTCGTGGACTTTAATAGCACGGCACGCTAGAGGAACCGATTTCAATGGCGCCCAAACACATTCGCCAGTCCAGCCGGAAGACATATTGAGGGAGATGAAAAACATGGGAGAAACGCTGATAATTTTTGCAAAATGAGTTTATTACGCGTCCGGCTGAGACAATCCATTCTTCTCTAAATATTTTAAAATAGCAATTACCGGGGCCTTACGTGCAATTACACACCGGGATCCCAACCACCTGAAATTTTGTCTTTGACCCCCAATAGTCAACTTTTCACATGAACCCGCTCATCCCACTCATCCATTGTGTCATCCCAATAACTTTCAGAGACCTTATGACATTTGACATTTGAGAGCGCTTGAGACAGCCACGCCTCCTGCGGTGGCGGTGCCGTGACAACTACACGGTTTGACACGGCTAACTGTGAGAATGCAACACCACCAGCGCCCCAGCAGGTATGAGGAGCAAAGGACACAATGTGTTGTAATGGCTCCGAGGGCCGCCCATCCCACCAGGACGAGCAATAGTTAACACAGGGAAAATGTCACCGGGAGAACCTTCTGGTAAACCTAGTCGCTACATGACAAACCGGTAATGAAGATGAAGGCAGACGTTTCATGCGAGCAAACTCCCTATCCTCAAAATATCCCCGAACGCGGAAACCGCATGCGTTTACGAGCATACAGATAAAGTGAACCAGCCTATGTACTCGTGACCCCTTGTATAGAGTGGGGTGCCTTCAGCTGAACATTTCGAGGGAGGTGTGCACTCGAACATCCCGTATGGACGTCTTTTTTCAAGTCGGCGGTGCCTGTCTGCGGTTGGAGCGTCACCGCCGACACTGCAGTACTGGTGGGCTACTGCTCTCCCCGCTAACCACGCCCATGCACATGGCACGCGACCCACAGGCGTCCGACCATCAGCACGTGTGTATTCATTTTCTTACACGAAATAACCATTTCACAGCGGAAATGCTCCTCTCGGTTTCGAAGCCGTTTGAGCGTGCCTATCGTGATGCTCATCTGGACCCTGGTCAGCCGGGACGGTGCACATAGGGTGGCCCTTGCTTTATCCACGCAAGAAAAGACGAATAGAAAAGTCGAGCCGCAGGACTAACTGCGCTAGCAGCATCCGATAGCTCCCATAGCTACTTGGCTCCGATTTGGTCAAACAAGGTCCACACAGGGAGCAGAGCACCCGTCGACACCAAGAACACGTTGAGACTCGAGGCACCAAATCCGATTGGCAGCGTAAGTTAGCGTGCCTTCTAAACCCTTGAGCCGGCGCGGCCACACACGACCTTGACACACACAACTGGTGTGGACTTCCATCTGCATCGTCTTTCCGAGAACCCCTCGGATACCGCAGACCGTCACGTCGGTGCAGCGCAACAGTCCATGTAAATATTTACCGCGGCACCCCGAACAGACGGACTCAGGTACACAGCAACGGAATTCCTGCGCCGGTGTTCCGACACAAACCCGCATCCGCTTGGTGTAACCGCTGGGTGGGGCGTCGCATGATGTCGCGATCCCAACAGCTGATCACGTAATACGAAATGCGAAGGTAGCGAAAGAGAAGGTTCGGCATCAAGATGTCTTGAATTGGGCGTGTTCACAACTAGCTGAAGTGTTCGGTAGTAAACTGCTTTTACCCCCTTTTACAACTTCATAGTTCTAACGAAGACACTAATAGCGAGACACAAGTTCGAAAAGCACACGTCAATGTAGGTGAATGTGGAAGCCTGTTCAGATTGAATAGTCTGATGTATACTAGGTGTTCCAAAAACCGATAGATTCATTGATGAAAGCCTGCGAAAATAGACGAAAATTTCATAGATGGACACGAAGCGAAATTTGATGGAGGGATCTAGGAGCACGAAATGTCCTCTCACAGGCTGAAAATCAAACCCAGCAGGAAAGAGACGACTTGGAATTAACTCAGTCTCCCCCACTGATTTCAACTCATTTAGATTCATATTTATTGCAAAGCAACTTTTTTCTCACGGGCGATTCTGGAAGGTGTCCAAGCCCCCACCCATGGAGTCTCCACTCATGATGTGACGCCGTTTTAGCTATGCATAATCAGCTGTCGGAACTGGTCTAATTCCACCACCTGCCATACGAACAGCTCCGCATCCTCAGAACGGCCTGCAGAACGCGGCCCATACTGGCTTTGTGAGCCAAACAAAGCATCGAGTCAGTAGCGTCAGTAGTGCCAGTGCGACTGCAATACCCAGCGTGTCCCGACTGCAGTACTGAACGTGCCCACACTGCAATAATGAACGTAGCCAAACTGCAGTACTGAACGTGCCCACACTGCAGTACTGAGCGTGCCCCGACTGCAGTAGTGAGCGTGCCCCGACTGCAGTAGTGCCAGTGCGCCCACACTGCAGTACTGAGCGTGCCCCGACTGCAGTAGTGAGTGTGCCCACACTGCAGTACTGAGCGTGCCCCGACTGCAGTAGTGAGCGTGCCCCGACTGCAGTAGTGCCAGTGCGACTGCAGTACTGAGCGTGCCCCGACTGCAGTAGTGAGTGTGCCCACACTGCAGTACTGAGCGTGCCCCGACTGCAGTAGTGAGCGTGCCCCGACTGCAGTAGTGCCAGTGCGACTGCAGTACTGAGCGTACCCCGACTGCAGTAGTGAGTGTGCCCACACTGCAGTACTGAGCGTGCCCCGACTGCAGTAGTGAGTGTGCCCACACTGCAGTACTGAGCGTACCCCGACTGCAGTAGTGAGTGTGCCCACACTGCAGTACTGAGCGTGCCCCGACTGCAGTAGTGAGTGTGCCCACACTGCAGTACTGAACGTGCCCACACTGCAATAATGAACGTAGCCAAACTGCAGTACTGAACGTACCCACACTGCAGTACTGAACGTACCCACACTGCAGTACTGAGCGTGCCCAGACTGCAGTACTGAACGTGCCCACACTGCAATAATGAACGTGCCCCGACTGCAATACTAAGCTCAAACGGTGGCAAGGTGATGACGCGGCTTGTACGGCGGCAACGAAAAGAAAATGAACCCGACGTGCACTCGGATAGAGATAATGCAACAACATGTCAGACACAGAAAACACTAGCAATGCAACCGTTTGGCGCCCCCAGCAGCAAGGCAGCGTGACTAAATGATCAGCAAAGAACGCCAGCACTCCTACACCCAACCGCCACAGCATGCCACCGCCATCACATTCTGTCCGCGATGGACAGCCGCAAGCCTCCAACCCGTCCGACTGCCATTCGCCGCCGAGTTCAGTCGGCCTTCACTCTGCGGTTCCGCTTCCCCAGGATCTTCATCATGTCTTTGGACATGTAGTACGGACGCTCCTCAGAGCCGTCGTTCCTCTCGAGGTCCTCAAGGAAACAGAGGAACAGCGTGTCCACGGCCATGTTGTAGACGCTGAAGAAGAGGCTGCTGATGAAGAAGCTGCCGACCGCGATCGTCACTATCGGCACCCAGCTGTAGTGTGTGATAGGAACATGCTTGTCCACGCTCTCGATTGGGATTCGGTGGTCGAGGAAGAAGAACGACGCGACAGTGATCCCAACGGTGATGAGCGCCTTGCCGAGGAAGAGCAGGAAATCCGCCACGGCGTCCACAGCCACCACACGCAGCACGTTCCGCATGATGAGCAGGAACGCGTCACGCGCGGACGTGCAGAAGTTGGTGCCGTACGTGGCCGTCAGGATGTAGGCGTTGCGGTTCACGAAGCGCATGAACTTCTCCAGGCACCACATGCAGCAGCGACAGCAGCAGAGGATGGCGCGCGCCACCTGGCTGCCCGGCTTGCTCTTGCACTTCTTGTAGATGTACTCGAGGGTGACGCGGATCACGCGCACGATGGCGATCAGCAGCGAGCCGAACGCCAGCGTGCCGATGTGGTAGCGGAAGGTGCGCGCCGTGCTGTCCGCCAGCGGCGACGGCGGCAGGTCGTTGGCCTTGTCGTACGTCCAGTACCACGACGAGAACGTGCCGGCCAGCACCATCTCGCCGAGCGCCGACAAGAAGAACAGCGTCCAGAACAGCGCGAACAGGTTGTACGCGTGCAGGTAGGGCCGCGCGCGCAGCTTTTCGTACTGCACGAACCGGCACTCGGCCTGCGGACACTGCACGCGACAGGTGGCGTCGAACGTGTCCGGCTCGCAGGTGCCGTTGAACGCGTAGCCGGTGCACGCGTAGCGACAGGACGCCGGCAGCTCGGCCACCAGGTAGCGCGCGCGGCCCATCGACGCGATGTAGAGCGCCAGCGTGGTGAACACGGCCACGGCCAGCACCTGCACCAGCCACGGCACCAGCGGGAAGAACAGCGTCGTAAGGCTGCTGGTGACCGCGCGGCTCGCCTGGTCGATCACCTCAATGGCGATGCGCAGCCGCTTGCACAGGATCACCAGCACCAGCAGCAGCACCACGCCCAGCACGCACAGCACCACGAAGAAGATCAGCCACGTCTGGCGCAGCTGCAGGAACGAGTCGAACCCCTTGGTGAAGGCGTCCAGTGGGTTGACCTTGCGGTCGGCGCCGGGCACCCCGGCCAGCTGCCGCCAGCGCAGGAATGAGTACACGCAGCCGGTCACGATGGCGGCCAGCGAGCCCAGCAGCGACGTCCAGATCATCAGCGACGCCACGAAGCGCATGAGCAGGATCCAGAGCAGCGAGACGAGCGCGCTGGCGACCAACGCTAGCACGATCACCCACCAGCTGCTGCGGTAGTCGCTGAATGCCTCCATGCCTGCAACACGGGCGCACGTCAGGCTGTGCAAGGGTAGCTCAGTTAGCCTGCAACACGGGCCGCGGTAGCTCAGTTAGCCTGCAACACGGGCGCACGTCAGGCTCGGGGGCCGCGGTAGCTCAGGGCCGCGGTAGCTCAGTTGGCAAAGCGTCGGACTCGTGATCGTAAGATTGTGGGTTCCAATCACACAACCGGCGGCATTTACCGAGTCCACCCGCGACCAATCGGCGTGAGAGGTAGGCGACGCTATATGATCTGGTAGTCTAATGCGTCGAAAGAGCCCAAGGTTCGCACATCGGGCTCGTTAGCTACTTGGGCTGAAGGGCGCCGCGACCGGGGCTGATCATTCGCGCACGCCAGGCTGTGTCCGCGCCGGGGACGGATCCCGGTGGCGATCACGGGACGATCGCCTCCCATTGGGACCCGAAATGCGCCCCTGATGGAGATGCGGTGCCCTGCCAGGTGGAAACGCTCCTCAGGGAAGGCAGACGGCCCTCTCAACGAATTTTTCAGCCGAAGATGCCTTCGTGGGGAAACTCGAGCGCATCCCACCCGTGGGCTCAACGATGTCTTAACTGAATGCGTCCCTTCAAAGTAACGCCTCCCCATATTATGAGATACGACCACGAAACAACGAAACCTCAGAACTGTCAGTGCCCCGCATCAAGGTGCATGGCAGTCACGTGAAACGTTAAGCCATTTGGATCACCAACCAGTCGTGTCAGTTTAGGGATGGGGTGGGGGTGAGCGCCTGGCTGCAGACAACTTGGCGGTTCATCGCACGCCACGAAGAAAGCCGATTTCGCGTTGGTCCATCGAGCCACTTGGAGGCCTGCCCTCACCTAGCACTCGATTCAGCCGGACACATTCGACGTTGCGTGGACGTCATGTACCGCACCCCAACCGAAAGGAGGTGGGTTCAGATGTCACACACCACTGTCCCGGCTAGCTATACCATGTCCAGTCACGCCGCGCGCCTCTGTATCCAGGCAAAAGGCCTCTGCAGCGGCCGGCGGGCTAAAACTTGCTACGCCCACGTCATCGTTTGCAGTGACGATTCTGTTTGGCCGCCTCAGCTTACCGCCATAATTGCCGGGCATAGTATTGCCCTTATTGCCTTAAGTGCCCGGGGTACCTTGGGCAATACGACTTGGTATTTGTTCTTATCGCGGCGCACAACGTATATGAGCGGTATGTATAGAAGGTCCCAGACGACCAGAGGTTAGGTAAGCTTGGGAAGCGAAGCTAGATACACCTCAGAGAGCGAGCCGTCTCTTGTACTCGCTCTCGTGACAACGTGACTATAGACTTTAGACAGTGTTGTTGCGTGTGTTAGTGTCGTAAAAGTGCGTTCTACCGCGTTGTTCTGCGTCAGCTGACTCGCTATCTGGCATTGCACAACCGACCGCAAGACCTCCGAGTTGGATCGAGTGAGACTGCACGGCGCGGTGCTTGTTTTATATTGAATGGACCATAAACATATTGTACCGATTGGGCCTTCTGTTGAGTGGAGACGCATCATAGGCATGGCCTCCGGCACGTCGTCGGTGCGGAATATTGACAAGGATTGGGCTCTGGACGATATCTGTACCGCACTCAAGTTCGCAGCTCGCACGTCGCCGACAAGAAGAGCAGACGCGGGGCTGTCTACCGAAAACGGCGGAGAGCTACATCACTTCTTCGCCCGCGACTAATCGGTGCGATAAACTATAATCCCAACCGGTCGACACGTCGTACAACTACCAGCCAACGGCCGTCCCATGGACAACACGAACTAAGAGACCCAGATATCCAGATATACTTATCACGATAGTATCCAGAGACGGAGACTGCTCGACGCTTCCCCAACACATCACCACGGAGGTGAGTAGTCTAGTGTAAGAATGCTCGCCTTCCAACCGCAAGGCTGTGGGTTCCAATCCCACCTGTCGCTGCTCTTCACACGCGACCGGTCGGCGTGACAGATTGTGACGTCATGCGACCAAAGTAGTCGACACGTCCTAAAGACCAACCCAACACACAACCGGTGCTGCGGGAGTAGTCTCCGGTAACACCCCACCGACGCTGAGGGAGCAGTCTCCGGTAACACCCCACCGACGCTGAGGGAGCAGTCTCCTATAACACCCCACCGACGCTGAGGGAGCAGTCTCCTATAACACCCCACCGACGCTGAGGGAGCAGTCTCCGGTAACACCCCACCGACGCTGAGGGAGCAGTCTCAGGTAACACCCCACCGACGCTGAGGGAGCAGTCTCCGGTAACACCCCACCGACGCTGAGGGAGCAGTCTCAGGTAACACCCCACCGACGCTGAGGGAGCAGTCTCCGGTAACACCCCACCGACGCTGAGGGAGCAGTCTCAGGTAACACCCCACCGACGCTGAGGGAGCAGTCTCCGGTAACACCCCACCGACGCTGAGGGAGCAGTCTCCGGTAACACCCCACCGACGCTGAGGGAGCAGTCTCCGGTAACACCCCACCGACGCTGAGGGAGCAGTCTCCGGTAACACCCCACCGACGCTGAGGGAGCAGTCTCCGGTAACAACCCACCGACGCTGAGGGAGCAGTCTCCGGTAACACCCCACCGACGCTGAGGGAGCAGCCTCCGGTTCCGCGAGCCTGCCATGCCTCCTCCCCCTCCCAATGCCCTCTTGTTTATGCCAAGGCGTTGCACTGCCCGACCAGGGGCCCGGTACTGCAGTGGGCCGCAACAGCTGACGTCTGGGGTCAGATGTGCAAGGTCAAATCAATAGTTGGGTGGCACGCAAACCAAGGCCTTCACGATCAGCCCCACAAGACTTCACATACCATGTTGCCGCAGGACCGACAAGACGCCATTCGTGGCGGATAACGAGCGGTACTTGGCCCGCTGGCTGAGGGCCCGTCCGCTCTGGATACACGATGTCTTGGCATGTTTCTGGATGGACGGTGCACTACCGCGGGCTATTTTCAGTTACTCCTGGGCTAGTTACGAGCTACGTCGGTTACTTGTGGCATGCGATTAACTACTCAGTGGGCATGAGTAAGTCGTAGTACGGTCATTTAGCCTCAGAGTTGCACACGAAAACCCATTGCAAAAGTTTCACTTCATAGAATGCAAGCATGGTGATCCGACCCATGTTCCGAGCCAGCCAGAATCAACAACCACCAGTCGAGTTTCAACGCTGAAATCAGCGTTGGGGTCCAAATGGAGGAGACATCTTTACATACCATCTTGCCATAAGACCAAAAAGACCTCGTTTTGGGCGGATGACAAGTAATGATTAGCAAGCTTTAACTTTGTATTTTGGAAATGTTTCTAAATGCGGCAAAAATGCAGGCATTAAATCGAAATGGTCTGTGAGAAGGCACAGTGTGCAGGATATAAGCTCAACGATAAATATCATATTGTCCAGTCATTTTATCACAGATTAATCGACAAAAACACTATGTCAACCGACTCATATGATTCGTTGCACATGCGTTGTTCAAAACCAGTTTGTTTGAATCAAAACTTTGAAGCTCAAAAGTCAATAGGTTGAAAATTGAACCATTTCTCATATGTGAAATGTTCAGTGGGGGGGGGGAGGGGGGTCAACATGCCGGAACCTCTCATGCAAAATATACAACTGTTGGGGAATAAAGCGACACGTGCGCGCCTATTCAGCGATGCTAGGAAAAGTTCGTTGCAAATTTATAAGCCACTCAAAAGCTATATTGGTGAGCAGCCCAGACCACTCAAGCTTCAGCTTTACCGGCAGTTGAGTCACTTGGTTTTCGATGTTATTCATCATCAGCTTAACATTGTCACAGTTGTATACCCACGATAGGCGGCTTGCGACTCCATGTCGCTTACATACCTGTGCCAAGCCTACACATATGTGGGGCCACGATTCCCACTGTACCAGACATGTGTCGTCACGATTCCCATTGGACCTGCACCGTTATATATATGTATATATATATATATATATATATATATATATATATATATATATATATATATATAATCGGTACATGTAGGGAATACCATCTCGAGGGTTCATATTCAACTGACCTGGTTCCCAACACAAACACCAACCGTATCGCTCGTATCATTGGCAAACACAGGCCGCGCAGTGGCGCAACCAGGACTATTTTTTCGGCGGGCTGTCCGATATCGGTAAATTCCCGTATTACCCCATGGCGTTGTATGGTAGACGAGTGTGAAATGAGTGCTTCTTGCGCTCTGGCCCCACCACATGCCACTGTCGTTGCGTCCGGTGGAAGGAAGAGCAGTGTAGCCAGGATGTCGCGATGGACGGCCCGCAGCTGGTGACGTGTCAGCTGGTGACGTGTCAGCTGAGGCCGGATGTGATGGACGGCTCGCAGCTGGTGACGTGTCAGCTGGTGACGTGTCAGCTGGTGACGTGTCAGCTGGTGACGTGTCAGCTGGTGACGTGTCAGCTGGTGACGTGTCAGCTGGTGACGTGTCACCTGGTGACGTGTCACCTGGTGACGTGTCACCTGGTGACGTGTCACCTGGTGACGTGTCACCTGGTGACGTGTCACCTGGTGACGTGTCACCTGGTGACGTGTCAGCTGGTGACGTGTCAGCTGGTGACGTGTCAGCTGGTGACGTGTCAGCTGGTGACGTGTCAGCTGGTGACGTGTCAGCTGGTGACGTGTCAGCTGGTGACGTGTCAGCTGGTGACGTGTCAGCTGGTGACGTGTCAGCTGGTGACGTGTCAGCTGGTGACGTGTCACCTGGTGACGTGTCAGCTGAGGCCGGACAGCTCCCGGGTGGACGGTCTGCTCGTGCGGACCGACGCGGGACAATACATATACCGCGGCGACGTCCAACCAGAGCAGCGCACTTCATCGATGGGATGCAATTTCACTTGAAGCATACAAGTGCCTGATGTACAATATCACGCGGATACGTTTGGAGGTGTACACAGCTTTCCCGCTCTCTACCTCCCCACCTCGCCTACGCTAATGAGAGTTGACTGCGAGTTGGAATGGCCAGGTACCCACCCAGCTACATAAATTAAATCAATAGTTTGATGAATTGCAGGCATAGAAGATATAATAGCATGCAAGTACTTCCTGTCGTTCATGGTAACTACATGACAAGAAGAAACTGGCTCAGGTCCAGCGTTGGAAAAGTGGCCCTTTTTTGGAACTTTTGCAATCCAACGAATTATACACTCCGGAAAAAATACACTCCTTGCATTGCTGGATGAAGACATACTTAACTAGCAAGACAGCTAGATGTCATTATACAATAGTGATAACTTGGGTGGAGAGGAAAATTAAGTCATACTGGGTCCCCTACCACATGAAGTTTCCAGTATAATTGAGGATAATACACATTTGTTATTTCGACTCATCTGTAGGCACATTCCAAGAGGAGGCAGGAGTAAAGCCAAAAATGAGATGCCAGCCAGATTGGAAGAATATCAGTTTGCTAGCATGCACAAGTACAACATATGTCAATGGATGGCAAAATATGGATCACTGCAGTCTGAATATGATCTTAATGCCACTGAACATTCCATATTTCACAACATTCCATCTTCCATACCATTCCATAACATTCCATTTGTGCATGTGCGATTTATGGTGAGGTGCAGGTGAATGAATAAACAGCCACCAGTGCATCCATGTGTATGTTCTCCATTTGTGGACAAACCTCAGAACAGAGTCCAGATGTGCTCAGAAGAATGTATGGATGAACACCAAGAGCTAGAGTGGCATCCACACAACTGGTAAGCCACAAAGTGTAGCACTTCCCCCAAATCTCCAAAATACTGGTGGATATGAGCCATGTTTTGCTACAGCATAGGAATTGTCATGGGCACTATTACTTTTCCACACATGTTTTACACACATTTTGCCTCCATGAAGCATACAAAGGTATTAGGTTTGGCTAAGTTATGCTAGATTATTTTTTTTTGTAAGTTATCCATTCATCAAATTCCTTTCGGAATCATTCAGGAATAAAAAAAAAAGTTTTTGAATTAAAAAAAACACTCGGGCTAGCATAGGCTGTTTGGTTAGCATAGGCCATTTACTTTTAATTTCTTAATTCATTTTAATACTTTTAATTAATTGCTTATAAAAAAATTGTATTAAAAAAAGATTTTCTTGCATCCAGTTAGGCTGCAGCTTTTTCTTCATTTATAACATCACATTTCATGGTATATTTCCCAACCAAACCCGAGCCACTTTTTTTGGTGTCATTTTGCTACCCAACTGCACTTGCCAAAAAAATGTGCAGTCACATCATGTAAGTACCTACATTATGAACATATTCATAATCATTGCACGAAAAATAAATTTCAAGAAATCAAATCACCTTAAACTGCAAATTTGTCCATTCAGAAAGTCAGACCAGAAATGTTAAGAGTATAATGGTATTCAATGGAGAATATGGACAGGATGCACCTAATAATTCCTGAACATTTCATGAAAGCACAAATAATGCTTGAATGCATGCATATCTATAATATCCGCAGTCAATGTGCACTGAAGAGGCCCAGCCCCCATTTTGAAAGAAAAACATTCACGCTTCAAAATTAAAGTGAAAGTGAAAACAAAATTTTGAAGTGAAAACAAAATTTTCCAGACAAAAGCAAAGCAATCAGTTTTGTTCATTTCTACGCTTGTCGGCAAAACATCGCAGCAATTAATATTATCATGTCCTGCTCCTTGTATTATCTGAAGATTTCCGGTCACACAACACAAGCTTACAGCTTTGGTTTATCCAAATCAATAACTCGAATTACCGCGAAGATATTTGATATAGGTAAGTAGGTAGGTACCTACATAGTCAGATAATACAACCTCTAATACCTCGAGCCAAACACGCAGTCAATTCCTTCCAGATGGCAGGGAAAAACTTAAAAGAAAATCCTTCATTGAATAAAAAACCACTACGCTCCGCTAACCAAATATAGGAATTCACCTTCACCAGCCCGACCGCGTAGGAAGGTTCGTTCTTGGATTCAATGAGTTCACCGCTCTCCATCTCCCACTCCGGCCGGAGCTATTTGAACCATTACCACGAAAAGCCATGGATAATGCATTTCTTCTTGGTTCCTTGGAGAATGATATGTTCCGCATCAATTGGGATGGATAAAACTGTTCATATTTATATTATTAAGCAGTCAGGAGCGATGTACATAAAAGATATCGGAAGGATTTTCCACGTGAAAATTGCCTGAATGGTACCAAAACGTTCTTAAAACCTGCTAACACTTTGCTCCAAAATGAAGACCCATAGAACCAGAAATTTCACCTTCTTTCGATTTCATGACTTATATTGTTTCCGAATTTCATCAACAAGCGGGAATAGTTGCATTCATGCCACTCCGACCGCGAGGTTTCCCACTCCGGACAAATTCAGATTTACGTGTGTTGACCTAATTCTCTACACTCTTATAAGCCTCATTCTGATCCAATGATTAATTTCTTCCCACAGTCCTGATTATTATTAATTGAGAAAAAAGTTCCCTGTAATTCTCTTGGCAATTTTCTCTAACTTATTTTTATTTTTTGGTATTTCATAGCAGTCATGGCGCGAAATGAGACGCTAATTTCCGATCGTCCGTGACGATAGTCTGTTTTACAGCAGCAATTTGCCCGCCCGCCTAGTCGCTTTTCATCCTTCCAAATCATTCCTTGCTTCTACTAAACATTCCAGACATGAACTAAAAGTGCATTGAAATACATTTAATATTAATAAGGATTGACTTCAATATTTTTTTCAGCTTTCTCATTTTAAAAAATAGAAATTTCATCGTGGAGAGAATAAAATATTTTAGACGGATTGTTTTAGTATAACTTTCCTTCAACCATTATATATTCCGAAACCCATATCCCGAAGTAACATTTTAGACCCTCCCATTTTAGACCCAGCGGTGCACGAACGTCCTGCTCTCGAGGTATGTTGTGAATTTGTATTAGTTATGCGGTGTTGGTACCTATGCTAGGAGTGGCAGGTATTGATATATAAACTTGGTTGACATCGATTAAGTATACTTTTGTGTTCATTTTATCTACCATTGCTCAGGAAGTTGCCTTATAAGTCATTCACGTAACGTGGATGACTTCAGACGACGATGTGTGGTGGACCCCATCTGGTTGTCTGTGAGACACTAGGATAAGAACCTAACAAATTACTTAAAGGCGTTTTATTGTTGAGGAAGAAGAATTATCGGGTTATTTTACGACGCATTCAACCGCAAGGTCGCATAGCGCCGCCACCCTATATCACACCGATTGGTTGTGGGTGGACTGCAAATACCGCCGGCCGTGAGATTCGAGTCCCATGCTCCACCATCTAGGCTACCGAGGCCCCTGGGTTTTTGTTCTTCATTCCAGGAGACATCACTGCATTTTTCAAAATTTATACACTTCGTTATATATAAAATGTATATACTCCGTTACTTGGTGCTTCAACATACACCCCATAATTTGGCAAACTGGGAAATTATACACCCCATAACATAGTGCCTCTCAAGATTATACACTCCATACTTTGGCAAGCCAAAAAATTATACACTCCGAATCCAAGACTGAGAAGTGAAAATCCAACACTGCTCAGGTCTGAACTCTAAATTGGCACCACCTGCAAAACTGGATCTCGAACGAACAGCATGAGGGAAAAAACACTTCGTCCTAAAGAACACAAAATCTTACCAAATGAGGAAGTATTTATGTAAGTACCGTTTCACAACGTAGCACGGTAATGTTGCCATACCACCATGCCCTGCAGGGAGTAGCACGGTAATGTTACCATACCACCATGCCCTGCAGGGACGTCACATAAAGACATAAAAGATTAGTGCAACTATGAGCCACAAGGGCCCTTCTTGGTTGCACTCTGTACACTGAACCAGTTGCCCACCAAATATGTCAATCAGCCCTCCCTGTAATACTGAAAAGCAAGCCCTCTATTCTTATAATGATTGTCTATGCTGTTTTTAAAGATGTTCAATGTGCTGCTACTGACGATGTTTTCTGGCAGCTGGTTCCTGTGTTCTACTACCCTGTTGGTGAAGAAAGTTTGCCTTAACCTTGTTCTGCTGTGGTTAACTTTAATTTTGAATTTATGACCCCTAATTGCATCATTTCTGTTAAATTCAAACATTTCCCCAAGGTATCCCCTCTCCAGACCATGGACAAATTTAAAGACCTCGATGAGATCTCCTCTCAGCCTTCTACATCTAAGTGAAAACATATTCAATTTCTTCAATCTTTCCTCATATGCCAGGTTGCTTATGCCATTAACCATTTTTGTAGCCCTCTTCTGTACTCTTTCTAAAAGCCAACAATCTTTTTCATAGCTAGGAGACCAAGCTTGGATGCAGTATTCCAAATGTGGCCTGACGTATGCACAGTAAAGCTTCCTGATCACTTCCTCACTTCTGTATGATACATTACTATTTATTTCCCCGAGCATTCTCAGTGCCTTCTTCCTATCTTCCTTGGTCTGTTCTGATGCCCCCAGTTTTGTGTTTAGAATAACACCTAAATCCTTTTCCTGTTGAGTCACTGATAGCACTTGGCCATCCATCAAGTATGGAGCCTTCATATGCTGCTTACCTACATGCATGATTTTGCACTTATCAAAATTTCATTTCATTTGCCATTCTTCGGACCACTTCACAAGGTCGTCCAAGTCTTTTTGCAGCGAGATATGCTCATCTTCACCTGTTATTGCCGTAAAGACCTTCAAATCATCCGCAAACTTCAAAACTTTACTGCTTAGGCCACTTTCAATGTTATTTACAAATATAATGAACAGTAATGGCCCTAGTACTGACCCCTGGGGGACTCCACTAAGAACATTTTGCCATGATGACTTTGTACCATTTAGCATCACTCTTTGCTGTCTATCTGAAAGCCACAACTCTATCCATTTTAATATGCTACCTGCAATACCATGGGACTGAAGCTGTATCATTAACCGTTTATGGGGTACCTTGTCAAAGGCCTTACTAAAGTCAAGATATGCTACATCAACCTGATTTCCCTGATCAAATTGTTCTGTGGCGAAGTTCAAAAAGTCCAAGAGGTTTGTGAGACACGATCGTCCTTTTCTAAACGCATGTTGAGTATCTTGAATCAATCTGCTATCTTCCAGATAACTAACTATTCTATCCTTGAAAATTGATTCAAGTACCTTGCAGACTAGGGATGCGAGACTTACTGGCCTATAGTTTCCAACTTTCCCTCTTTCTCCTTTCTTGAAAATACGAACTACATTTGCCCTTTTCCAATCGGTTGGAATTTCATTTTGTGAAACTGATCTACACAATATTATACTAAGTGGAAATGCCAGTTCCTTTTCAGTTTCCCGCAACACCCTGGCATAAATATAATCAGGTCCTGCTGCCTTGTTTGGCTTTATCTTCCTGATATGATTGTAAACAACATCACTACCAATGAAATCAACATCATTTGTAAGATCCCATGTCACTGAACTATGGTGTACGGTCGGCAGATTGGTCATATCTTCCAATGTAAACACTGATTTAAACTGCTTGCTCAGCTCCTCAACCATGTCACTATCCTCACCCAATGTAGTCCCGTTTACTTCCAGTGGACCAATTGTGCTAGAAACTTTACACAGCTTGTAGAAACTAAAGAACTTTTTACAGTCCCCATTACAGTTTCTAGCTAAATCCAGTTCTTTTGCTCGCTTTGCTGCTCTGGTTTTTTTGCTTCAGTGTCTCTAGCTTTTCGATACGCCTTTAGATTAACGACATTTGAGGCTTCTTTAAAGACCCTAAATGCAGTTTTCTTAGCCTTAATTGCTTTTATAAAATCTGGTGTAAGCCAGATTTTATAAAATGCTGGCTTTCCTACCCTTCTTTTGCGTCTTTGCTTTTGGGGGACATGTCTAATCTGAGTTTCCTTCAAGTAAGATTTGAAATTTCCCACATTTCACAGGCATTTAAATTGGAGAATTCTTCTTCCCATTTGATGGCACTTAAAGCCGCTCTCATGCCTTCAAAGTCTGCTCTGTTGAAATTTGGAACCTTTACCAAATTATCCTTGATAATTTCCCCTACATGTGCCTTGAATCTAACTATGTTATGGTCACTTTTTCCTAGAGTTTCGCCTACAGTCAAGTCTTGAACCAAGTCACTTAAATCCGAGAATACAAGGTCCAAGAATGAACTATGCCTGGTAGGTTCCGATACAAACTGGTGTAAGAACAGGTCCTCTTCAAGGCATTTCCTAAACATTTTGCACGATGGGGAGCCAACACCAGCATTTTCATATCCCTTTAGATTAAAGTCACCAAGAATAAGGCACTTCCTCTTAACGTTTCTACTGATTTCCTCACAAATCACCTTGTCAAGCTCCAGTTGCTGAGAATGTGGCAGGGTTCCTGATCGGTAGAAAGCTCCTATCCTAAGAGTATTGCTGTTGCCTTTTCCCACAGTGACATGAAGCCAAATAGACTCCACAGACACATTTTAATCCCCACCTGCTACTTTTTGAGAACTGAATAAACTATTCATAGAGCATTACACCACCCCCTTTCATTGCTGGACCCCTATTGCACGAAAACATATTGTATCCCTGGATCTCCTAGTCCTGTAAGTTATCTCCAAAATACCCTTCACTGACCCATGCCTGCGTAATGCAAACAAAATCTGGTTCCTCCTCAGCAACATAACACTTGAACTCATCAAATTTGGAACGGATACTCTGAGCATTAAACATCATACACTTAACAAATGCTCTATAACCACCTTTGGCTTTTTCATACTGAGGAGTTCTTTTATCACTAGATGAACTATCACTCTGTCCCCTGCTCCACTCGTCTAGAAATATAAAACCTAGCTCATGGCAGAGCTTTCCTACACTGGCGTTAGCTACCAGTGCCCTAGAGCTCCACTCAGGGGAGGCTCTAGCCCTAGGCAAAATTGCTGTTACAATGACTATTGGTACCCTTCAGGGTGGCCAGAAGGGTCCTGTACTCCCGAAGAAGCTCCTCACTCCTAGTATGACCTATGTTATTTACCCCTACATGCACTATGACTGTATTAAACTGGTGATCACTGGTGACCTGTGCCACCGCAGGTACCAGGTCCTTCACCTTGGCACCAGGCCTGGTGATGCCCCTCCTGTCCCTCCTACCTTTACAAAATACCCGCTCTAAATGTCGCACACGAGTCTCCTAGGACCAGCACTGACTCCTTACTACTACTATCCTGGGGGCAGTCATCCAATGCATGGAACATATTTGTTGTTAAATGCCTGCCCGCTGGGCCGGTCGGCTATACTTCCTCCCGCTCCTACCACCTGCCACCCACTGACCCTTTCCTTAGGTTCGCGTCTCCAAATCCTCCACCCCCTGACCTCATGCCACTTCCCCTCCTGTGACCTACCAAAAAGCGAAAAGTGCTCGCACCGTGCCCGGGGATCGAACCCGGAACCCCCGACTCTAAAGTGCAGCATTCATGCAATGCGCCACGCCACGCCACAATCACAGTCACAGCTTGCAAGCTGTGTCCAACCACTGTGCATTTGTTTTTGTGGCTTTCATCAGCACTAATCAGCTGAGGGCACATGACGTCACCTGCCACTCACCCTGGCAGGGAGGGGGAGGGGCGCCGCGGGAAACCTAACTCCGTACGCCTGGTTCCTCACTCCGCTGAACCACTGAGCTGCCGACGTGCCGAGTACACATCAGCCCCAGAGGCGCACGAGCAAGTCCCACATCCGAGGAGTAATCCAGCGGCAGTCCCCTGTTCCGGGAGGTTCTGCACCCGAGCGGTGCCGACGGCCATACAGTGCCTGACCGCCCAGACACGTCGACAAACCAGACCGCCCAGACACGTCGACAGAGCAGACCGACTCAGCGACACAACACGCTTCACGGCATGGAGCTGCATCTGGAGACTTCCACGAGATGGTGACTGTGCGGTAGGCTCCCATGGCTGATGCAACCGTGACTAACGTGACCGTGACTAACGTCACCGTGACCGTGACTAACGTCACCGTGGCTAACGTCACCGTGACTAACGTCACCGTGACTAACGTCACCGTGACTAACGTCACCGTGACTAACGTCACCGTGACTAACGTCACCGTGACTAACGTCACCGTGACTAACGTGACCGTGACTAACGTCACTAACGTGACCGGGACTAACGTCACCGTGACTAACGTACCGGGACTAACGTCACCGTGCACCGTGACTAACGTCACCGTGACTAACGTCACCGTGACTAACGTCACCGTGACTAACGTCACCGTGACTAACGCCACCGTGACTAACGTCACCGTGACTAACGTCACCGTGACTAACGTCACCGTGACTAACGTCACCGTGACTAACGTCACCGTGACTAACGTCACCGTGACTAACGTCACCGTGACTAACGTCACCGTGACTAACGTGACCGGGACTAGTCACCGTGACCGGGACTAACGTGACCGGGACTAACGTGACCGTGACTAACGTCACCGTGACTAACGTGACCGGGACTAGTCACCGTGACCGGGACTAACGTGACCGTGACTAACGTCACCGTGACTAACGTCACCGTGACCGGGACTAACGTCACCGTGACTAACGTCACCGTGACTAACGTCACCGTGACTAACGTCACCGTGACTAACGCCACCGTGACTAACGTCGCCGTGACTAACGGCCAGTGTAAAATAATTGACCATGTGGCCTGGAAATTCACAGTTAATGTAATTGTGCTATTTCATCCTCGCCTTAGGTTTTTACCATTTTGCCACATGTGTGGGCAGTCATTATGCACACAACTGCTAAATAATCTAAAATGCATGTCACTGAAGTGAAAGGCATTCAACTTTTTCATCCTTAAGTAACGATCCTTTATTTTCTTCCGATCTTTCACTATTCCCACGCAACTTCTTTCTTCATCCTCACAGTTAATGGTGAAATAATTTTAGGACACTGCTAACGTCACCGTGACTAACGTCACCGTGACTAACGTCACCGTGACTAACGTCACCGTGACTAACGTCACCGTGACTAACGTCACCGTGACTAACGTCACCGTGGCTAACGTCACCGTGACTAACGTCACCGTGACTAACGCCACCGTGACTAACGCCACCGTGACTAACGTCACCGTGACTAACGCCACCTGGGACTGGGGCGGTGGGATCGTCGAGCCACACAGCCGCAGAATGGCATCACGTTATGATGCAGAACATGTGGCAGCCGCGCGATGCGTGTATCAATGCGAGGCGCGGAGCGCAGAGTGACCGCCGGGAAGGATAAAGCGCAAGCCCAGAGTGAGATTCGAACCAGGAGCCTTCGAGTTGCAGAGCGGACGCGCCACCAGCCGAGCTATAGGCTCCGGTAGCGTGACGTCATGCAACGCTGTCATCGCAGCAGGAGAGGGAACTTCCAACCCCGAAGATGCAGGAACTATTGAGTGTTAGGTCCAGAGTCAGGAAAACAAGCTGTTTATGGATGTTGGCATCCATAACATTTCATTCTGCCAACACCATCCTGTAATTGTTTTGGTTGTTTGAATGTTCGATAGCGCTATTTGACAGTGAACTATTGCGAAAAAGGTGAACTTTGAATGTAAAATGTAAACGGATATCCCGATGGCACAGTTCTGAAGAAAAAGATCCTGTCCGAATTCGATCACCCACACAATTTTCTCTTCACATTCTAGATTACAAAGTGCAAAACCCAACACTGGCTAGGGCTCTTGCAGCTTGTTCTTTGCGAACAACGCACACAATCCTGACATTGCAGATAAAAACTGGAGTTGCTGACAGAACACAACTGTTTTGTTGTCCTCTGCCTGCTCTAATAACACCAGACTCCTACCTTGGTGTTATTTTCCCCTCCACAACTGAGATTTGTCCGGCACAACAGTCTGTCGCTTCCTTCATGCTCGCCTTGTTCCCCACAACAACACAACAACACAACCCTGGCTGTACGACTGGCCGAGGAGACGGACAGCCCTCCACTGACCGTGACAGCCCTCCACTGGCCGTGACAGCCATCCACTGACCGTGACAGCCCTCCACTGACCGTGACAGCCCTCCACTGACCGTGACAGCCCTCCACTGACCGTGATAGCCCTCCACTGACCGTGACAGCCCTCCACTGACCGTGACAGCCCTCCACTGACCGTGACAGCCCTCCACTGACCGTGACAGCCCTCCACTGACCGTGACAGCCCTCCACTGGCCGTGACAGCCCTCCACTGACCGTGACAGCCCTCCACTGACCGTGACAGCCCTCCACTGACCGTGACAGCCCTCCACTGACCGTGACAGCCCTCCACTGACCGTGACAGCCCTCCACTGACCGTGACGGCCCTCCACTGACCGTGACGGCCCTCCACTGACCGTGACGGCCCTCCACTGACCGTGACAGCCCTCCACTGACCGTGACGGCCCTCCACTGACCGTGACGGCCCTCCACTGACCGTGACGGCCCTCCACCGACCGTGACGGCCCTCCACCGACCGTGACGGCCCCGGACCGACCGCCCAGGAGCTGTTGATACAGCTGCCACAGAGACGTGGCGGTCCGACCTCACATCCGACCGGGTCAACAGCGTGCGACGGTAAGCCGACCGTTTCCGGCTGGCGGAACAAAGCGTCTCTGTTTGTTGGTCTGCTGCAGCGCGGAGAAGTGGTGACAGCGCCGACCGCGCGTGGGCCCGGCCTTTGCGGCAGGTTCCGGCTTCTGTCGGGTACGAGCAATGCTCATATTTGCACCTCTTGTGAACGCCGCCACCGATGCTGTGCAGCTTCAGGAAACGCACGGTGTTCGGTCGCAGTCTCTTCAAGACGATAACAACGTAATCGTGGTTCCAGCTGATCATACCCAGGATTCGAATGGCGGCCAAGGATACGTCTTGCATCTTTCGTGAACTGCAGCCTTTCAAGGGCTTTGCTTAATTCCCTATTTCTTCTCAGAGGTTACGACATTTTGTTTACTCTGTGGCCCCTTGTCCTATATCAGCTACTTCGCCAACAGCAGCCCCCTTGTTGTCGCATCAGCTAACATACCGACCGCGGCTTCCTCGTTAGTTTCATTACTTTTTGGTTGCAGTTTTTTTCGGCACGCAGAACATCACGGAGGTCGGCAGTTGAGTTTGAGACGTTACCGATCTGGACGAGCAGTATTTGTGTCCCACACGGTGCGACCTAACAAGCCATCAAGCACACCTCGCCTATATGGAGTATCAGCGAATTGGTCCGGACATGACGGAATCGTGCAGGTTTCATCACCGTTACGACTTGCCTAACTGACAATCTTCGCACACTGGTTTTGAATAGGGGCTAAAGGGTTCGGTGCAAAAGTCATTTTGAAGTAGCTTCCGTGCATTCAACTTCAAGAGGTTGATGTGTGAAGTCGCCAAGCAAAGGATTGCCTCATCCCATGACAGTGACCAGAGTTCCCGGTGACAGTGACCCCAGTCCCCGGTGACAGTGACCCGAGTTCCCCGTGACGGTGACCCCAGTCCCGGGCCAGGACCAGGATACGGCTAGCACGACACTGACAGACCACGTGTTGGGACAGCTCAAGCGGTGGGACAGCTCACGTATTGGGACAGCTCACGTGTCACTGCAATGTCTGTGTTCAGGATAAATCATTTCAGGTTGATATCAACCTATGTTCACATCATGGTCTATATCACGTCCATGTGCTGTGTATGCAACTACGCTCATTTGTGACGAGAAATATGAAGTGCGAAAACATCAGTGAAACCACAAAACAATGTTTCTGCTCTAATGGTATATATATATATATATATATATATATATATATACATATATAATCAACGTATGTTGTAAATGCAGCAGGCCAAGACAAGCTACAAGTCATCACAAATTTAACAAGCATATTGAGAAGGGAAGGCATCTCCTACAGCAGTAGCATCAGGAAGTAGCAGCGTTAGTCCTACCAACAGAATCATGTAGCCTTTCGGAGTAGCCTGAACAAGCCGGAGTGCAGTACAAAAGTGGCGCTGTCAACTCGGCTCCAACGGGAGATGCGTACCGGGCGGGCGATTCCACGCAGTTTGTAATGAGGGGGAAGTGACAGCAGCAATGCATTGTCCGGTGACGGGCAACCGCCACGACTGCATCCGGCGATGTGGGTCCAACCAGACGGTGTGGGTCCAACCAGACGGTGTGGGTCCAACCAGACGGTGTGAGTCCAACCCGAGCTTGTGGGTCAAACCCGACGGTGTGGGGCCAACCCGTACGTCTGGGTCCAACCCGACGGTGTGGGTCCAACCAGAGGTGGGTCCAACCCGAGCGTCTGGGTCCAACCCGACGGTGTGGGTCCAACCAGAGGGTATTGGTCCAACCAGAGGGTATGGGTCCAACCAGAGGGTATGGGTCCAACCAGAGGGTATTGGTCCAACCAGAGGGTATGGGTCCAACCAGAGGGTATGGGTCCAACCAGAGGGTGTGGGCCCAACGAGGCGGTAAGTAGAGGATGCCGAATTACATAAACAACTTGCATACCATTGCCTAGCATAAGCTCAGCCATATGTAGTTTTCTGCACCCCTCAAAGACGTCGAGGTGAAGGAAATTAATGTAGGGAAACTGCATCCTACATGTTGTACTTCTGGAATCAAATTGTCATCGGGGAGTAAATGAGAAAAAAGCATGATGTCCATAAGAAGCTTCCCATTATGGTGTTGCATTCCATCCAAGCATCAGGATCTGTTTGGACACATCTGGTACGACACATCGGGTTAAGAAGCGAGTCAGTCGCAATGGTCATGCTGCGCACACTGCACGGCAGCAGCGTGCGGCGGCAACTGCCAACCTGACATCGAACCCGGCATCCAGTCAAAACCTGTTTTACCAGCTGCGATCAGGACTTCGCCGTCCTTAAACTCCGGGAAACTTCATGACACTCGCGCGCAGTAACAGCCGCCATGGTCCGCCATATCTGGCGAACGCCTGATCATCAATATGGCTGATAATCGGGCTCCCTTCGTGCCGACTCTACAGGGTTGTTAAAACGGCTCCGGTGGTCTCTGGTGGGAGTACGAGTTGGTCTCGGGCAGTTGTATGAATGGCCCGGGGCATCGGGTCCGGGCGGCTCAGTCTACCTCGGACGGCGGCTCTAGGCGGCCCGAAATAACCCTGGGCGGCGAGCGGGCTGCCAGAGAGGGCGGGCTCGGCCGAAGTGGTGAGGGCTCGGCTGTGGTGGCGATGGCTCGGCTGTGGTGGCGAGGGCTCGGCTGTGGTGGTGAGGGCTCGGCTGTGGTGGTGAGGGCTCGGCTGTGGTGGTGAGGGCTCGGCTGTGACGGTGGGGGTCGGCTGTGGTGGCGAGGGCTCGGCTGCGACGGTAGTGAGGGCAGAGCGCCACACATGTACAACTCACTGCGCCTGAGCTGACGCGACTTCCGTGTCGATCTTTGGTCGCCACTACGGGAATATCTACGTGACGTGCGCCCGCGCCGGACTGATAGACGGCTCGACTTGCTGTTATTTTTATATATATATATTTTTTTTTTATAGTTTAACTTGTAGTCTGTGATTTTGACCCTCTTTTTTACCTTTTGTGCTGTGTTGTTTTATCTATTTGACGCGATGTCGTAATAGCCACAAGTCAATTGTGGATGACGTCAATAAAGTCTGTCTGTCTGTCTGTCTGTCTGGCTCGGCTGTGGTGGTGAGGGCTCGGCTGTGATGGCGAGGGCTCGGCTGTGGTGGTGAGGGCTCGGCTGTGGTGGTGAGGGCTCGGCTGTGGTGGTGAGGGCTCGGCTGTGATGGTGAGGGCTCGGCTGTGGTGGTGAGGGCTCGGCTGTGATGGTGAGGGCTCGGCTGTGGTGGTGAGGGCTCGGCTGTGGTGGTGAGGGCTCGGCTGTGGTGGCGAGGGCTCGGCTGTGATGGTGAGGGCTCGGCTGTGGTGGTGAGGGCTCGGCTGTGATGGCGAGGGCTCGGCTGTGGTGGTGGTGAGGGCTCAGCCGAAGTGGTGAGGGCTCTGCTGTGGTGGTGAGGGCTCGGCTGTGATGGTGAGGGCTCGGCCGAAGTGGTGGTGGCTCGGCTGTGGTGGTGAGGGCTCGGCTGTGGTGGTGAGGGCTCGGCTGTGGTGGCGAGGGCTCGGCTGTGGTGGTGAGGGCTCGGCTGTGGTGGCGAGGGCTCGGCTGTGGTGGTGGGGGCTCGGCTGTGATGGTGAGGGCTCGGCTGTGGTGGTGAGGGCTCGGCTATGATCGTGGGAGCTCGGCTGTCGTGGTGGGGGCTCGGCTGTGACGGTGGGGGCTCGGCTGTGGTGGTGAGGGCTCGGCTGTGGTGGTGAGGGCTCGGCTGTGGTGGCGAGGGCTCGGCTGTGGTGGTGAGGGCTCGGCTGTGGTGGTGAGGGCTCGGCTGTGGTGGTGAGGGCTCGGCTGTGATGGTGAGGGCTCGGCTGTGGTGGCGAGGGCTCGGCTGTGACGGTGAGGGCTCGGCTGTGATGGTGAGGGCTCGGCTGTGACGGTGAGGGCTCGGCTGTGATGGTGAGGGCTCGGCTGTGATGGTGAGGGCTCGGCCGAAGTGGTAGGGCTCGGCTGTGGGTGGGGCTGTGGTGGGGGGCTCGGCTGTGACGGTGGTCTGTGATGGTGGTGGGAGTGGTGGGCTCGGCTGTGGTGGTGAGGGCTCGGCTGTGATGGTGAGGGCTCGGCCGAAGTGGTAGGGCTCGGCTGTGGTGGTGAGGGCTCGGCTTGGGTGAGCGCGTGACGGTGAGGGTGGCTGTGACGGTGAGGGTCGGCTGTAACGGTGAGGGTCGGCTGTGACGGTGGGGGTCGGCTGTGACGGTGGGGTCGGCTGTGACGGTGGGGTCGGCTGTGACGGTGGGGGTCGGCTGTGACGGTGGGGTCGGCTGTGGTGGTGAGGGTCGGCTGTAACGGTGAGGGTCGGCTGTAACGGTGAGGGTCGGCTGTGACGGTGGGGGTCGGCTGTGACTGTGGGGGGTCGGCTGTGACGGTGGGGGCTCGGCTGTGACGGTGGGGGCTCGGCTGTAACGGTGGGGGGCTCGGCTGTGACGGTGGGGGGCTCGGCTGTGACGGTGGGGGCTCGGCTGTGACGGTGAGGGTCGGCTGTGACGGTGAGGGTCGGCTGTGACGGTGAGGGTCGGCTGTGACGGTGAGGGTCGGCTGTGACGGCGAGGCTCGGCTGTGACGGTGGGGGTCGGCTGTGACGGTGGGGGTCAGCTGTGACGGTGGGGGTCGGCTGTGACTGTGGGGTCGGCTGTAACGGTGGGGGGCTCGGCTGTGACGGTGGGGGCTCGGCTGTGACGGTGGGGGCTCGGCTGTGACGGTGAGGGTCGGCTGTGACGGTGAGGGTCGGCTGTGACGGTGAGGGTCGGCTGTGACGGTGAGGGTCGGCTGTAACGGTGAGGGTCGGCTGTAACGGTGAGGGTCGGCTGTAACGGTGAGGGTCGGCTGTGACGGTGGGGGTCGGCTGTGACGGTGGGGGTCGGCTGTGACGGTGGGGGCTCGGCTGTGACGGTGGGGGCTCGGCTGTGACGGTGGGGGTCGGCTGTGACGGTGGGGGTCGGCTGTGACGGTGGGGGTCGGCTGTGACGGTGAGGGTCGGCTGTGACGGTGGGGGTCGGCTGTGACGGTGAGGGTCGGCTGTGACGGTGGGGGTCGGCTGTGACGGTGGGGGTCGGCTGTGACGGTGGGGGTCGGCTGTGACGGTGGGGGTCGGCTGTGACGGTGGGGGTCGGCTGTGACTGGGGGGTCGGCTGTAACGGTGGGGGCTCGGCTGTGACGGTGGGGGCTCGGCTGTGACGGTGGGGGCTCGGCTGTGACGGTGGGGTCGCTTGACGGTGAGGGTCGGCTGTGACGGTGAGGGTCGGCTGTGACGGTGAGGGTCGGCTGTGACGGTGGGGGTCGGCTGTAACGGTGGGGGCTCGGCTGTGGCGGTGGGGGTCGGCTGTGGGTAGGTGGGGTCGGCTGTGGCGGTGGGGGTCGGCTTGACGGTGGGGTCGGCTGTGACGGTGGGGGTCGCTGTGACGGTGGGGTCGGCTGTGACTGTGACGGTGGGGGTCGGCTGTGACGGTGGGGGTCGGCTGTGGCGGTGGGGGTCGGCGGTGGGGGTCGGCTGTGACGGTGGGGGTCGGCTGTGACGGTGGGGGTCGGCTGTGACGGTGAGGGCTCGGCTGTGACGGTGGAGGTCGGCGGCGGCGGGGCGACGTGCCGGACACACGTCACATTCTGCGGAAGCGACACCAGACTCCGCCATGAGGGGGGGGGGGCAGAACAGCCCGCGGCACGCTGTACAGCCGGGTTGTTGCCGGTTGCGTAGCACGCGCTGGCAGGCTTTGTCCAACAGCCGCGTCCAGAATTTGTCACACCCAGAACATCATGCTCTCCAGGAAACCACCAAAATATTACTTATTGCCAATACATTGAATAGTGCGCATTAATAAAAAATAATAACAAATCAATAATGATGTTCAATGCTATTCACTTCTTGCTGTTTGGTGTACAAGTAGAAACTCATGGAAAGAAAATACAACAAAAAACTTGCTTTTCAGAGGGATGAAAATAATCCTCTCGGAATCAGATGGTCGCAGATTCCCTATAGACACCCAGGATTGCAAGACATCAATCCAGCTGTGCACACCAGTACCACGGGTCTTCACGGACAAGTATCAGAACGGGTCTTCACGGACAAGTGTCAGAACGGGTCTTCACGAACAAGTGTCAGAACGGGTCTTCACGGACAAGTGTCAGAACGGGTCTTCACGGACAAGTGTCAGAACGGGTCTTCACGGACAAGTGTCAGAACGGGTCTTCACTTCGTGGAGCGGCGACAGGCTTCAAGTCAAGGCCATCTGGCGGCCGTTCAACCCCGCTGTCCTCCAGCCGTCAATCATGCCCCGGACACAGATACACTGCTCCGTGCCAGGGGCGCGCCCAGGTCAATCGTACCCCGGGACACCGATACTTGCTCTGTGCCAGGGCCAGGGGCGTGCCACATTTCTCCCAGCCAGGGTTGGGCCCAGGACGTCAATTGTGCCCGGGGCACCGATACACTGCTCCCGGCTAGGGGCGCACCCAGATATTCTAACCGGGTGGGACTTGTTCTGCAGGCGTCATTTCTCCAGAGTGCCTTTCTAATTAAAAAAAAAACGTCATCGGCTGATAATCCGTTCACCGGGGTGGGAAGAACATCGCATTTCTGTGTGGGGGGATTCCTTCAGCCCCCAACCCGCAATTGATCTGGGAGTAGGTTGCCAGCTCGGGCAGGAAATTTCACCAGAGTTTCCAGATTGTTAGCAGAGAGAAACCCGGGCAATCTAGCGGATATGGAGGAAGCCTGCCGCCCCAGCATGCGATTGCACGCAGAATACGGGTTACAGCGTTGATTATCGTGATAACGCTACACGTGACGGTGAGCACACAGTCTTCGCATAATTAGCCAAGAGTGCCTATATGTCTGATCAAGCACCAAAACGCCCAGTTGGTTGGAAGAGGTTTAGTCCTCGCGGGGAACACGGGCAGCACGATTACGCTCAGGGTTGCATTTGCGCTTTGCAATTATAGATGTGGAGATGAAAATGTTGACGTAATCGCGTGTGGAGAAGAATATCGTTCAGTACTCGAATATGGATATGATGCCAACCTGCGACACCAGGATCTCCGCCAGGATCCAGCGAATCGTGAGCACTTTACCACAGAGCAGTTCATTGTTAAACAGCACCATTCGAACAACAACATAGCACAAATATGTATGGAGAGGATAACGCTCTGGATGTCAAAAGTCCAGTAACATCCTGCTTTTCAGGTCTCGATTTAGCCTGGAGGCGGTCTAGTCTTAGGAGAAAATGAAGTCGTTGGTGCAGGACAACGTTAATGCGGAAAATGCTATTTGGGCTTCGGGTGAGCATCGACTGAAACGGTTACATTGCAATGGGCACTTGGTTACAAAGTGCCCATTGGGGAATATAATGAAATTGGCCTCATTCGTGGGGGGGGGGAGGAGGCCGGAACAAATACTTGGCAGCACAAGATTTGTACTCTTCATCAACATGGTGATTCCCGGGGGTTGAAATGTTCCCGCGCGGTTAGCGTTCACGCTGACCGTTTAAGTTTTCACGCCCGATGTCGCCGAGCGGCGTTATATGGGCGCCAAACAGCGGCCACATGCTGTACAGCTTCGAGGGGGACCGGGTGCGGCAACATGAAAGTCTTCATGTTTTACAATGCAAGCAGAAGGTGATCGACCTTCACCTGCGGCTATCAGAAAGTGGCTCCCGAATAACGTCTCACAGTTTCCGAAGCATCGGATACATCGGAATACGTTTCTCACGCAGCTGAATGCCGAACATGATGAATATGATCCTTTTAATGCCATCGATGGATGTGCAGGAATATTCACTCATTGGTTCCCCAGAATGCGAATGATCAAAATTGGTCGAAGCTCCCTAAAACCCAAATAACTAATTGGTTGCCCAGAACAGGTGCTAGATCTTGCTTCGCATGATTGCGTTGTGTGGTACATTCATTAAATGGAGACAGGAGAATCAGAGCGCCAGATAACCCGCACATCTTGCACCTGCTGAATCGTGAAGCAGTCTTTGGTGGTTGTTGGCCTTACGACACGTCGACCGTCGAGTTGTGTAGCTTCGCCAATCTCTCACGCCGATTGGTCGCGGGCGAAGAGTAGCGACAGGCGAGACTCGAACCCACAATCTTTCGATTGTGAGACCGGCAACTTATCCCTAGACTTTTGGTCTCCTCCGAAGCATTTTTCGGCATGAAGTCATGGTCACAAAGTGCCTAGATTTAATTTAAGAGCCACAACGGCCCATCCAGTTAAGTATGTAAATGGAGGATACCATAAACCCGGTATAATGACCCACCCCAACCATCACCACATCCTGAAGAAACCATCCACCAACATCCCACACACATGCAATCAATGAACACTTTTCATGCAATCAGCAATCAGCCTTTTCTGGGCTTGTTAGCAGTGCCTCCAAATTCACTGTCGATTTCACTTCTGAAGCTAATGAGCATTCAGACCCTTTCACCGAAGATCAGTGAAGATGTCAAGTTGCACCTACGCGCTTGTTTGTTTTCATCAATACTTCATAAAATAAACAATACGTCATATACTTAAATACGTCATAAAATCATAAAATAAATAAGTCATAAAATCTTGACCCGCACAGGGTTATGGCACAGTCTTTGTCGCACAGTCAGTTACACACAGGCACAGTCTTCGTGCTGGTGTTGGATGCGACGACAGGAGAGTAGAGGCTACAGGCGAGGACAGGTGATTGCGACAGCCGGTCCACACACAGGCACAGTCTTCGTGCTGGTGTTGGATGCGACGACAGGAGAGTAGAGGCTACAGGCGAGGACAGGTGATTGCGACAGCCGGTCCACACAGGCACAGTCTTCGTGCTGGTGTTGGATGGGACGACAGGAGAGTAGAGGCTACAGGCGAGGACAGGTGATTGCGACAGCCGGTCCACACAGGCACAGTCTTCGTGCTGGTGTTGGATGCGACGACAGGAGAGTAGAGGCTACAGGCGAGGACAGGTGATTGCGACAGCCGGTCCACACAGGCACAGTCTTCGTGCTGGTGTTGGATGCGACGACAGGAGAGTAGAGGCTACAGGCGAGGACAGGTGATTGCGACAGCCGGTCCACACACAGGCACAGTCTTCGTGCTGGTGTTTGATGCGACGACAGGAGAGTAGAGGCTACAGGCGAGGACAGGTGATTGCGACAGCCGGTCGACACACAGGCACAGTCTTCGTGCTGGTGTTGGATGCGACGACAGGAGAGTAGAGGCCACAGGCGAGGACAGGTGATTGCGACAGCCGGTCCACACACAGGCACAGTCCTTGAGCTAGTGCTGGAATGCGACGACTGATGGCGATGGGTGACGGCAGGTTGAAACTCTTCCTCTCCTAAAATGTCCCTGGTGTCTGGGAACCAGGAAGCATGATCGTGACCAGAGCGCATGAGCGGTCAAGGGTGGCCGGGTCCGACCTTGCCACTTCCGCCCCACTAATGGTGAACGCCAGGAGAGGCTTCAGTTGAGTAAGGTTATGCCGGCGGGATATGCGTGTGATGGGCGGGTACCATGGCATGGCCCACGTCAGGTCAACATCAGCGGGATATGTGTGGTGGGCGGGTACCACGTCAGGTCAACATCAGCTGGATATGTGTGGTGGGCGGGTACCACGTCAGGTCAACATCAGCTGGATATGTGTGGTGGGCGGGTACCACGTCAGGTCAACATCAGCTGGATATGTGTGGTGGGCGGGTACCACGTCAGGTCAACATCAGCGGGATATGTGTGTGATGGGCGGGTACCACGTCAGGTCAACATCAGCGGGATATGTGTGTGATGGGCGGGTACCACGTTACGTCAACATCAGCTACCAACGCTGGCGAGGAAAGGAGCTGCCGCTAATTACCTCCTTGGCGTTTTTCGGTTTGTATTTTTCAGGTGAAAGAGGGATGGTGACCCCCAAACAGGTGAATATATCATAGAGGTGAAGGGGCAGGCTGTGTTCTCAGGTGGATGCTTCGCAAAACCACTGGTGTTGCCAACACCTGACCCAATCACATTGATGCCATGGAACGGTGTAAAGCGAATGGTAAATCGCAAGCATCACAAGTACTGCATTGGCACAGCTACATATACAGGCGTTTCCACCAATGAAAAAGCTCGGCTGGAATCATATGCATTGAGCAACGACTGTCTCTTTAATAAGGAGCTCAGTGTTACGCTGTACATTCTTAGATATGGGTAGTTTTGGAAGTTTGTTGTAACTATGAAATCCTGCCAATATACAAATAATTCCTTCTGTGTAGCTTGTTTTTACCCTGCATTGTCATGAAACAAATTTTATAGGAAGCCATGTACATTGCCAATACCACCATGCACAAGAAGCAATATTTGTCCATGATCTGAATAAATGAGCTAAAATTCCAGTCTGATGTCATGTATACTGTATTTGCTTTTGAACCCCGTCCCAGCCATATTCTATTGTCCCAACAATATTTTACTGTTTAATATTTCGTGAAACCAAGAAACCTTTTCCTGTATTGCAGTCTTACTTCGGAAGCCATTTGAACATGTTTTAGCTATCAACCACCATCATTGAAAATCTGTTTTCATCAATTAGCATGCCAAATAAAAAAAACCTATGATTATCATCAAATTGTTCAATGTGACAAGCCTGCTGGCTAGAATGTTGAAATGTGCACCACAAGATGCATGAAGATTGTCATCATTGTGCTTTCATATGGATTGAACAAAACTAAATATAATTAATTGATCTGCTGAAAGACGGGTATATATTCCAAGAACGCCAAAAAGCCCACTAGTCCCAGCCTGAGTTTCGGTCCTTACCGGCTCTACCCGCCACCCGGCCACCTCCACGTACCCATGGAGGATGGGAGTGGGCGAGTATTATTGCTGGAGCCCAATGCGTGGGGGACACGATACCACTAATTTGGTTGGTGGGTCCAAGACACAAAGTGCCATGGTAAGAGAGCAGGAAGTCGGCGGGATCAAGGCAAGGACTGCGCGGTTCCCGCGCCACCGACAGCACGGCAAACTCCACCTGGCGAGCACGGCAAACTCCACCCGGCGAGCACGGCAAACTCCACCCGGCGAGCACGGCAAACTCCACCTGGCGAGCACGGCAAACTCCACCTGGCGAGCACGGCAAACTCCACCTGGCGAGCACGGCAAACTCCACCTGGCGAGCACGGCAAACTCCACCCGGCGAGCACGGCAAACTCCACCCGGCGAGCACGGCAAACTCCACCCGGCGAGCACGGCAAACTCCACCCGGCGAGCACGGCAAACTCCACCCGGCGAGCACGGCAAACTCCACCCGGCGAGCACGGCAAACTCCACCCGGAGGCAACTCCACCCGGCGAGCACGGCAACTCCACCCGGCGAGCACGGCAAACTCACCCGGCGAGCACGGCAAACCCCCCCCTAGCACGGCAATCCGGCGAGCACGGCAAACTCCACCCGGCGAGCACGGCAAACTCCACCCGGCGAGCACGGCAAACTCCACCTGGCGAGCACGGCAAACTCCACCCGGCGAGCACGGCAAACTCCACCCGGCGAGCACGGCAAACTCCACCCGGCGAGCACGGCAAACTCCACCCGGCGAGCACGGCAAACTCCACCCGGCGAGCACGGCACGGCAAACTCCACCCGGCGAGCACGGCAAACTCCACCCGGCGAGCCCGGCAACCACCCGGCGAGCACGGCAAACTCCACCCGGCGAGCACGGCAAACTCCACCCGGCGAGCACGGCAAACTCCACCCGGCGAGCACGGCAAACTCCACCCGGCGAGCACGGCAAACTCCACCCGGCGAGCACGGCAAACTCCACCCGGCGAGCACGGCAAACTCCACCCGGCGAGCACGGCAAACTCCACCCGGCGAGCACGGCAAACTCCACCCGGCGAGCACGGCAAACTCCACCCGGCGAGCACGGCAAACTCCACCTGGCGAGCACGTACCGAATCCCTTGAGGCTGACGAACACGCCCATGCGCTCGGCGCCCTTGTAGAGCGACTTGACCGTGACGTTCATCTGGCGGCCGTTCTCGTCAGTGACCTTGCCGTCGGCGACGTCGGTCAGGCCGAGGTTGGGCACGCAGCGGCCTAGCACGGCGGCGCTGCGCAGCGTGTAGGCGGCACAGTCGTCCGTGTCGCGCAGCAGGCTGCCGCACGTACGCCGCCGGTCGGTCGGGTCCACCCCCGGCCGGCAGGTCAGGCCACGCCGCACCGCCTCCGTACAGCGGCCCTCGTCGAGTGCGTACTGCAGCGCGAACGTGTTGGCGCGCGGACACTGCGACACACACACCTGCGGCGTCGGGCAGCCGGCCAGCAGCACCAGCGGCGACGCGCACTGGCTCATGTCGAAGTAGAGCAGGTAGGGCTTGTCGAGCACGCCCGGGTCGCGGCCGCACTTGCGGCCGTCCGAGTCGGTGGGGAACGCCAGGATGGCTGGGTCGCCGTAGTAGAGAGCGTAGGCAGCCACCAGCGCCCAGCCGGCCAGCAGCAGGAAGAAGAGCAGCGCGCACAGCACGTCCGTGCAGGAGCGCCGTCTGACCGGGCCGCGGAAGTCGGGGTCGTAGGCGCGCGGCTTGCCGTAAGCCGCGCCGTCCGGCGACGCGCTCTCGATACCCGTCATGGCGCGGTGCTCAGCTCATCCCCCGACGGGCGCTGCCCGCCCACGCGCCTCACAAAGCCAGCCACGAAGCCACGCGGCACTCGGCACAATCACGCGCAACCGCCGACAGTCGCCCAGCGCCAACTGCGACAACAAAGGTGGCCACCGGCCGCCCCGACAGTGTGACGTCACGGCGACGGCGGCCTGCCATTGGCCGGGCTCTGTTCAAGGTCGTCCGGCTGGCGTAAGGCCGACGGACGCCCGAGGCAGGCTCAGCTGACGTCTGCCAAGTTCTCTATGGGGAAAGATAACCGCGATAACTGGAGACAATCACAGAGACAGCGAGCTTCCTTCGTCGCGAGAAACACAGAGACGGGGGGGTCGGGACTGACCTGGTTGGTTATCGGTTTTTGCGACACGTCGACCGTTGAGTCATGTAGCGTCGCCAACCTCTCACGTCGATTGATCGTGGGCGAAGGGTAGCGAGAGGTGAGACTCGAACCCACAATCTTTCGACTGTGAGGCGGGCAACTTACCCCTAGACTACCCGCCCAGGATTTAACTTACGTCTGTGCTATATTGACTATTATTTATGTGTGATTCCAGATTGAATCCAGTATCATCCAATTCGTGGGTAATACAATTCGGCATCTCAATATCGTTTTAATCATGATCCGGGATTGAATCCATTCTGATTCCGTCCTGACACCTCCGAAAGCTGTTTATCGATAATGCTGACTATAATGCTGTCTATCGATAATGCTGACTATAATGCTGTTTACCGATATGAATCGATGTGGGGCACAGGTGAATATGAATCAATATATTTCGATGTACGTCGAAACATTGCTGTGCTTCCTAAACGTCTCACGACGTTACTGACTCGACACATAGTGCCCAAATGCAATATGCAACGAAAAATATGATAAACATGTAATAATGGGAAGTTATCGAGGGGCGTGTGAACCACACAATATAAATTTCACCCTTCCGCGACCGAATTATCGTGTTCACACCTTGCCTCGCAGCAATGTTTGATATATATTGAATCGACATGCTTCCAAACTTGTTGGTTCAATGCTACATTTAATTTGAAAACATGGTGAGATGTGCTTGCAGTCCAAAACTGTCCAGCTTCTGAAAAGGAAACAACACTGATTACCTTTGGCTCGGTACGGGACTCATGCAAAGCATACTGTAAATAATGCAACGTAAAACTGTTTATTTATGGTATTTTCTAAGGGACCATATGTTTTTAACTGGTGTGATTTTGCTGGCATTCTTCAAGTCCGGTATATATTACATCCTGTGAACATGCATACCGGCGGACAAGCATTGGGAAGCTGTAACATACTGATTGCAACTACATCACGTGGTAGCGTACGCAGATGCTTCTTTTGCCACACCGTTCGCCCCCCTCCTCACACAGACTTTCTATGACTGATTTTCTGGTATGACTGAGCTACTGATTTTATAAGTAACAGACTGATTCTTTATGACTGATTTTCACTGACAACCATGATCACGCCATATAATTGTTGTTCTATAGGGCCAAGATGGCCAACAATGGTCAAGGGTCAAGGGCACCCAGTAACGGCGGCGACTCGCAGTGTGAGTATGTGTGTATATCGTGTCGTAATAACCTCCGCCACCTGTCTGATAAAGACTGAGCCGGGTGTCACCAGTGCTTGATGTGTATGTGTGGTGGCCTAATGGCCTCCGCCCTCCCCTCAAGTGCCTCTGTCTGATTAGACCGAGTCAGGTATCACCGGTGACTGATGTGTATTTATAGTGTTGGCTGTGTCAGGTATCACCGGTGACTGATGTGTATTTATAGTGTTGGCTGTGTCAGGTATCACCGGTGACTGATGTGTATTTATAGTGTTGGCTGTGTCAGGTATCACCGGTGACTGATGTGTATTTATAGTGTTGGCTGGCGTTGCGATGCCATTGCTGGGGACGGAGGAAGGTTGTCGGTACGCTTTTGGATCGAAATAGCTAGTTCTCGACGGAACCCGAGGGTATAGGAACGTCAGAGTAAACAACCGGTTCCAGCTGACTGGTATAATTGGATCATTTCCCATACAAACCAGGCGCACAATGGCTGATATTCCGATGGGCGGCACTTGTTCGGAGGGGCACAAGTTCTCTGCTGGGGCACCATTTCCTGAGAAGCGCGCCACGGATTCTGACAAATTTTGGGAAGGCGGCGGTAAGACGGGGCGCACTCACGAGCGTTCTGCAGGGGCGCCACCGACTTTGACGAAGCTTTATCCACGCTGGAGTGACGTTGGGTGCACTCGAGTGGGGACAGAGACAGGGACAGGGACAGGAACGGGAACAGGAACAGGAACAGAGACAGGGGCAGGGGCAGGGGACCGGGACAGGAACAGAGACAGGGGCAGGGGACAGGGACACTCGACTCGACAGGGACGACATTTTATCTTGGCCGCATACACTTTTTGCTCGCTGAACATGGGATCGCATCAGACGAGCTAACCGAAAGACCAAAACTGCGGCACTTATTTCCTCCATGCACTCCAGCCCCACAAATAATTTTCAAACTTCGCCGCAGCTGCCTGCCAGTCATGTAGACCTGCTGTCTTCCCTCGAGCGCCACTAGCGCCATCTATACTGGAAGTGTCATTCCTTCGCCGTAAGGTGGCGCCACCATAGTTATCTGCGGCCGGTACACAAAGCTTTAGTTAGCTACACACGCCACGTTTGGCATTGGGGTGTACCGTCGTCGTGTTATTCTTCGCGCTGTCTTCCAATTCCAGGGACGTAGCTTCCCGTCTAGTTCCGGGGGCTACTGACCTAAAAACGTTGGACTGAGCCCCTATAAGTAACAGCATAGACAATCATAAGAATAGAGGGCTTGATTTTCAGTATTATAGGGAGGGCTGATTGAAAGATTTGGTGGGCAACTGGTTCAATGTACAGAGTGCAACCAAGAAGGGCCCTTGTGGCTCATAGTTGCACTAACCTTTTATGTCTTTATGTCTAAGTTTGTATTTGGTCCCTGACCTTACCTCATTGTCAGTCCCTGGAACCTTTCTTTGAACCTAGTATTTTTGTTTTGTTTACGAGAAGTTAGGGAAATTTATGAATACGATTCCTTGGCTTTCTTCACGTTTATTCTTGGCACTCCCAGACATTGCTCATCCATTTATTTTGTGGGACCTTCAAGCGTCATATTTCATACTGCACAGAGCAGCGGAGGGCTGTATGACGCTCACCAGGAACAAGTGATATTTACACAACGAGCATCAGTGCACCGTACCTTGCATCACGGCTGGCGGGACGACGGGCCAGGGGGCAGTGTCCCCTAAGATGGCACGGGAGCCTGACTCCCTCACTGAAGATTCCCGCACTGGGCAGGCGCCTCTTGGGCCTCCAGCAGGCTCTCTTGGATTGTGCAGCCGTCTCTTGGGCCTCCAGCAGGCTCTCTTGGATCGTGCAGCCGTCTCTTGGGCCTCCAGCAGGCTCTCTTGGATCGTGCAGCCGTCTCTTGGGCCTCCAGCAGGGTCTCTTGGATTGTGCAGCCGTCTCTTGGGCCCCCAGCAGGCTCTCTTGGATTGTGCAGCCGTCTCTTGGGCCTCCAGGCATCTTGGGCCTCCAGGAGACTCCCTGCGATTGGGCAGCCGCCTCTTGGGCCTCCAGGGACTCGCTTCGATTAGGCCTCCAGGCATCTTGGGCCTCTAAGAGGCTCCCTTCGATCGCAGGAGACCCAGGGTTCTACCAATCTTACGCATTACCAGAGACCCATCAGACTACTGGAGGCCACCATTGGATTGCATGAGACACCCTGGTAATTCATGATCCACTCTATGACAACATGAGGTCCAATGCAATCGGCCAAGGGGCCCACCAGAACCTACGGGAGGTTCTACTAGGATTATAGGAGGCCCCCTGATATTACAGGAAGCCCTGGGATAGCATCTGTGGCTTAGCAGCATCCGGAATGCAGCAGGCCTCGCGAGCACTATAGGTCCCCTGAGATTGCAGGATGTAAGCGACAGAAGATAGGCACTTATGAGACAAGCACTTTGTTCGTTGGAGGGTGATGAATGAAAAATAGTTCCACAAGCACGTTATATAGCTCCCAGTATGTCTGTGTTGCAATATTCGTAGCATTCTTCTCAGCTATGTTCGTTCATCTCACACACTATGGGTCTGCTCCAGCGACCTCGTCCGAAATAGGTCGAGCTTCGGCCAGAATAGCTCTTCCAAGTCGAGGCCCCGGAACGACCGGTAGAGTTTTGTCCTTTAATCAGCTGTTGGCGGTGATATGGTGGTAGTGTTATTTGGCGCATATGTGCAGATTGGTGATATTCTGGGTCGCTTGCGCCGGCAACAGCAGACGTGCCTCTTCGTCCCTGTTGGCCGTCAGACGAACCTCGTCCAGTCGCATGTCGATGCATGACCTCGTGATCTCGTTGCTGATCATCGTCGAGACACCGACACGGCGTAGTCATCTTCGGCAAGCTCGTCTTCCTTTGAAGGACCTTGCGTTGGTGTCCTGCATAGCGCGTCTGGGTCTCGACGATTCCTCCCCCGCCGCCAGCTTGCAGTCAGGTGCCACTCCATCAGCTTCTCTCGTCAGCGCTGTAGACGGGGATTTTATATCTCGTCTAGATGTTTAGAGTTAATGATCAGAATGAGCGGACGGTGATCCACTAGCATATCAAGGTGCCGTTACCCACCAAGGAAAAGGCGACATTTGCGGCAAGCCATGCTACCGCCAGTAGCTCTAACTCGTTCGCAGGGCTAAAAAAATGGTTTCGTGGTTGTCGTCCAAATCCGGAATAGGCTTGGCGGTTGTCACCTTTTGTGCAAACGATAACATTATGCTACATGGCCCGGAACAGGGATTCCCAACCTGGGGTAATGCGCTGGCTTGTTGAGGGGGGGGGGGGTGGGGTTATAGCGGGGTTTCGAGTATGGAGAGTACTGTGTACATTTGCCAAAAACCTGTGCACATATATCAGCAGGAAATACTACATGTTCTCAACCTTGAAAATTAACTTTGGTTATGAGGCATTCTGAATTTGATACGGGGTAATCACGAGGTTGGCCTAACCCAAAGGGGGTAATGATAGCTTGAAAAGGTTGTGATTTCCTGGACCTATAACAAATTGCGTCGATTACCTTTATACAGAATATCTTTCCGCCAATTTCCTTTTCGGCAATTCGGCGTCGTCAATGCACCCATGGTTTGCAACACTGTCAATGCACCCATGGTTTGTGAGCCTTAATAATGCAAGGGCTTAGAAGTGTCGTGAATTTAAGCCGGCTTAAATAATAAAAGCCAGTTTAAACTGGCTTAAATTAATAAAAACCACTGGCTGGCATAGATTCAATTTAAGCCAGCTTTTTTCAATCCATAAATATAGGTAGGTAGGTACCTACCTACATATACGGATGGCAAATTTAAGCCACCTGGTGGTCTAAACCAGCTTAAACCAGCCGGCATAAATTAATTTAAGCCACCCTGGCTAAAATTATGTTTCGGATATGGCTGGAGTGCAGTGACATACAAAAGTTGGGGAAGCATCAATTATTCCAAAATGTGCTACACTCCATTTTATTTATAAACAAACACTCCCTAGAATTTCCCAAAACTCTACCTGGGTTCCAGGTATGCACTCAAGTCAGATTTGTACCCATTGGGTACCTAGCCATTGTATAGCTAGGTACCTATTTTATGTTACCTTAAAAGTAACTATATGAGCCAGACCAATTTGTGATGTTTTTGACATAGCTTTCCCATTGTCTTACTGATAATAGTATATATAAGGCCTTTGACAAGGTACCCCATAAACGGTTAATGATACAGCTTCAGTCCCATGGTATTGCAGGTAGCATCTTAAAATGGATAGAGTTGTGGCTTTCAGATAGACAGCAAAGAGTGATGCTAAATGGTACAAAGTCATCATGGCAAAATGTTCTTAGTGGAGTCCCCCAGGGGTCAGTACTAGGGCCATTACTGTTCATTATATTTGTAAATAACATTGAAAGTGGCCTAAGCAGTAAAGTTTTGAAATTTGCAGATGATTTGAAGGTCTTTAGGGCAATAACAGGTCAGGATGAGCATATCTCGCTGCAAAAAGACTTAGACGAACTTGTGAAGTGGTCCGAAGAATGGCAAATTAAATTTAACTTTGATAAGTGCAAAATCATGCATGTAGGTAAGCAGCATATGAAGGCTCCATACTTGATGGGTGGCCAAGTGCTATCAGTGACTCAACAGGAGAAGGATTTAGGTGTTATTCTAAACACAAAACTGGGGGCATCAGAACAGACCAACGAAGCCAGGAAGAAGGCACTGAGAATGCTCGGGGCAATAAATAGGAATGTATCATACAGAAGTGAGGAAGTGATCAGGAAGCTTTACTGTGCATACGTCAGGCCACATTTGGAATACTGCATCCAAGCTTGGTCTCCTAGCTATGAAAAAGATTGTTGGCTTTTAGAGAGAGTACAAAAGAGGGCTACAAAAATGGTTAATGGCATAAGCAACCTGGCATATGAGGAAAGATTGAAGAAATTGAATATGTTTTCACTTAGGTATAGAAGGCTGAGAGGAGATCTTATCGAGGTCTTTAAATTTGTCAATGGTCTGGAGAGGGGATACCTTGGGGAAATGTTTGAATTTAACAGAAATGATGCAATTAGAGGTCATAAATTCAAAATTAAAATTAACTACAGCAGAACAAGGTTAAGGCAAACTTTCTTCACCAACAGGGTAGTGGAACACTGGAACCAGCTGCCAGAAACCATTGTCAGTAGCAACACACTGAACATCTTTAAGAACAGCATAGACAATCATTACAAGAATAGTGGGCTTGTTTTTCTGTATTCCAGGGAGAGTTGATCAACACATTTGGTGGACAACTGGTTCAGTGTACAGAGTGCAACCAAGAAGGGCCCTTGTGGCTCATAGTTGCACTGATCTTTTATGTCTTTATGTCTTTTATCTCCCTCAATGCCAGTAGTTGGCTGTCAAAATCCTGGTATTTACAAATACCATTTCTAACTACCAGCATCCAGGGGGCTACATGTTAGACCAACTGTACCTAATGGGTAAACATCTGGCTTGTGGAGCGCATACCCAGAACCCAGACAACGTTTTGTGGAATTCTAGGGAGTGTTTTTTTTCAAATCAAATGGAGTGTAGCACATTTTGGAATTATAATTGATGATTCCTAACTAATGTCCATCACTGCCCTCCAGCCATACCAGAAATATAATTTAAGCCAGAGTGACTTAAATTAATGTATGCCAGCCAGTTTAAACTATGGTTTAAACCACCAGGTGGCTAAAATTCGTCATCCCTATATTGTATGCATTGCCACCAACTGCAGTGCAATGCCTGCTGAGTAGGTACCTACACACCAAAATATATTTTATAATTACATTTAGGTGACTATATTTTACTCAAATGTACTACATATGCCAAGATTTTCACCTGAGCTTGATGGTTGATGATCCAGTGCTGGCTTGCAAGTCCATTCAAATCGCCTGCCAGGGCCAACATGGCTATCTTGCAGTACTCTTTACACTGGTAGACCTGGGTGCTTTACTTTTGAATGTTTGTACATGCTCTGTGCAGTACCTTTCCAATCGCAACGTCCACATCTACAGGATGGCCTTACTAACTTTGTCACCCTTACGCCCTGGCCCTGAATAGTCTGTTTCTGGAGTCTGTTTAAGACCGAACCACTTCATTTGGTCTCATATAAGTCAGAAAATGAAGAAAAAAATCGTTTGATTAACACTCCAGATAATTCGAACTTGGTACTTTTATCTTGCCGCACTCATTCACCACTCATCGATTATAAAGAACCGTGATCAATTCCCTATTTCACTCTTCGACGCACATCGTCGCGTTTAAAATAGAAATGGACGGATTCGAAAGCGAGGAATGCGCGTAAAAGAATGATATTCTTCTAGATTCTTTCCAACGATTTTTATGAAATAAAAAATATTATCGTACATCCTACATGAAAAAAGGATTCAAATTGAAATTGTTTATATAATCAGCTAATGTTATGAATTATTCATTACTTAACGTAGGTCTAGTGTTGTTTTAGTACCCGTGGTCTAGTCGCTTGCCTCCAAAGCCGCTGAGTATACCATAGTTGGGTACTTCCGTACCGCTGCCATCGAGCATAAAGTGGTACCGGGCGAGGACGACAACCACCGGCGACCAGAAGGCATGCCATTGGCTCTGTGCTAAACGGGAGACAATTTTATCGTCGGCGGTCGTCTGAACGATGGAATGGTTGTCTCGACGATACTTTGTTGCCGTCGAGTCATTTTTTTGCCGCTGAGCTTACTAGATACTAGATATTAGAAACCCAAAAGCGTACGATGGGAATGAAGAAATGGTAGCGTGGCGGTGGGTGGTAGAGGTCTGCACGGTGTAACATTTTTAGACGTCTGCACGGAGGACATTTCCAATCCCGGTCCAATCCGATTCGTTTCAATCCTGCGTACCTGGACACGGATATCGTGACGTAGTCAATTTTATGTATAGTAAGTACCATTTATATGATTTCACATATAATATTTAAAATGATATGGAAATGTGGTTCGTGGTTGTCGTCCACGACGACAGAACGGTGCGATTTTTTTGCCCTGCTCGTTCGCGGCGTACCGAGTCTGCGTCCGATATGAACCACCAGCCGGCTTGCATAACCAGCCAGTTAGAATGCAAGCTACATGACCAACGCAGCCGACGCTCCCATAAATTCCAATTCCAGCCAGCTTGCACGACACGACATGTGACATCTGGCTGTTTCTGTTGCAGCAGAAAGTCCGGCCCTTTGAGCCGACTGGCGTGTGTCGACAGCGTGGTTGGGCGCGTCGGGTCGTAGTATGGCATCATGGCACTCGTCCCAACCAAAAGTTTTCCTGGTACTCAACAGGTGGCAGAGCGGCTCCAGCAGCTCTGCCGTCCATCCGAGAACCGGGCGACTTGATTTATGAGGCCTAAAAACGGCGTGAATCCGCAAGGGGCTGTGAATGACGATATCACGCTGTTCAGGTCAGGATCTAGTACGTAGCCATCCTCAGAGATCATCAAGGCAGCAAACTTGACTGACTTCTGCATGTGCTGAACCTTGGAAGAATTCAGTTACATAGTTGTAGTGGCTCAAGACCCGGCTGATAGTAGATACCAATTCCACCGCATTTGTTCGGGGCCACCACAATCGGTGCACAGCACTCAGTCGGCTCAACGACTGGTTCCATTTTTTTTCCAACAACTTGTCGAATTTACTTCGAAGCGGTTTTCGATAGGCATGCGGGATGCGACGTGGTGCTTTGATAGCAAACGGAACCGCGTCCTCCTTCAGTTTAATTTTGAAAACTTCTCCTGGCCTGGCCCGCACAACTCCATCGAGAACGTCAGGGAACTCATTCCGTGGTGCAGAAGCAACAAACTCAGCTTCTCGTGGTGCCAACCATGGGTATATCCACTGGATGGGGGTGGGGGGACATGTCCTCCCAAATTTCCGAAAAGTGGCGATTTGTCCCCCTCAATTTCTGTCGTGTCCCCCAGCCTCATCTACGTGAGTATGATCGCCGCAAAATTCTACTTAATCATCTATAAAATAAGAGAATCGCCAAAGATGATTGACGCCAAATGATTCTCGAATAATATGAACCTGGACAATCTTGTGTTTTCGCTTCGGTGAAAAATTGTGCTTTGCGGGGCTAAACATTTGCATTATCGCAAGGCTTTATACGTCTTAGGCTGCATTCCCCTGCGCTTATATCATATACATCTTGAACAAACGTGACTCTGGGTGTTCCTGTGTATCTTCAAGTCCATGGAGTGAAGTCATGGGCAGCCTTAAGCACGTACGTAAAGTTAACGTCATATTCGTATTCGCATTCAGCGACGAGTTCGCCAGAAGCTAATTTGTATTGACATTGGCATGCTTCTGCTTGTGCTGAACACGCTGGAAGCAACTACATAGGTCTCACATGACTACCTTAACGGTCAAGATCCAACGCAAATCGGTTTCTTCCGTCGCCTCTCATTTTGTTTTCGTTTGCACTCAAACCTGCCCAAATCTGGTATCAAGCGATAACCAGTGGTGAAACATAGTAACATTTCAAACCGGTACATGTCAACGTGAAATTTCAAGGTCAATTATAAGCTGAATTTATTAGATGTCGATATTGATGCGATATCGATCGAGTGCGAGATTCGCTTCCTACCGCTTCAAATTCCACCAAATGGACAAGATTTAAACTGATTTCTTCAGTTGTATGTAGAAAAAAAACGGGGAATCGGGGTTGCCTAGGCCTTTTCCAGATCCACTAGCAAGCGACAGCCCATGGTGAACCCTCGAACGACATTCTGAAACCGGGAAATGCCGCGGTCGAAGCTCAAGGTCAATGGCTAGTTATCAGAGGCTAATGGTTCAATGGAAGGTGTGAAATTTGCAAGGAAGCAACACGTGAATGCACACGATTTATAACCAGCCGGAGTCCGTAACCACCAGAGAGCAATGTTGTAATCAGTGGTGGATCGAGGAACTGTCATGTGGGCGCTTGTCTGGAGAGGAGGCTTGGAGGGGCGCCCTGCCACAGCCAGAGGTGCACTTGGAGGGGTGCCTGTGGCCGAACAAATAGAGGGGCGGGATGAACTAGGTCTTTCCCGAAGGGCTGGCTTTCCTTCCAAAGGGTTCCTTTTTCATACTCTGAAAAATTAGGGAGGGTACACTGGAACCTTTTCAGAGAGACGACCTTTCACGCCCTAAGGAACGCCACCTTCAACGAGGGGAGCGCATGCTCTCAGTGTCACACCCTTTATCCGCTCTGGTTGTCATAGCATCGGAATTTATCCCTGTAAAACAGGAAAGCATGGAAAAGGTCATGGTATGTCTATATTTACTACAATAAAACCATCGTCCAATATACTTTGCTTGTTCTGCTACAAAGGGGCAACGTTTAACGTACTTACAGCATTGCTCTGTGGTGATTGTGAAATCGGACCAGCACATACGAGTATGACATAAAGTTAGATGTTCATAAGCAACTTGCAACACAACACAACACAATTCTGATTCGGAATCGAGATCCACCGATACCCCGGGGGCCAACACGAGCGACACACACACGCGACGGTTAAGGTGGACGCGACAGGTCTCCGTGACACACGAGATCGACATTTAGCGGCGCAGTGTCCGGCCTCACCACACTGTAGGCATTGCCTGTCCAGAGCAGAGCAGCGCACGGACCGTCGGCGGTACAGAGTCGGCGTCTCTGCCGCGCCCCAGGCAGACCGCCGGCGGTACAGAGTCGGCGTCTCTGCCGCGCGGACCGCCGGCGGTACAGAGTCGGCGTCTCTGCCGCGCAGACCGCCGGCGGTACAGAGTCGGCGTCTCTGCCGCGCGGACCGCCGGCGGTACAGAGTCGGCGTCTCTGCCGCGCGGACCGCCGGCGGTACAGAGTCGGCGTCTCTGCCGCGCGGACCGCCGGCGGTACAGAGTCGGCGTCTCTGCCGCGCGGACCGTCGGCGGTACAGAGTCGGCGTCTCTGCCGCGCGGACCGCTGGCGGTACATAGTCGGCGTCTCTGCCGCGCGGACCGCCGGCGGTACAGAGTCGGCGTCTCTTCCGCGCGGACCGCCGGCGGTACAGAGTCGGCGTCTCTGCCGCGCGGACCGCCGGCGGTACAGAGTCGGCGTCTCTGCCGCGCGGACCGCCGGCGGTACAGAGTCGGCGTCTCTGCCGCGCGGACCGTCGGCGGTACAGAGTCGGCGTCTCTGCCGCACGGACCGCCGGCGGTACAGAGTCGGCGTCTCTGCCGCGCGGACCGCCGGCGGTACAGAGTCGGCGTCTCTTCCGCGCGGACCGCTGGCGGTACAGAGTCGGCGTCTCTGCCTCGCCCCAGGCAGGCCGCCGTGCACGGTCTGCCGCGCGGCGGCTATCTCTGCTGCACGCTGTCACGGCTGCACCAGTAACCTCGCTTGCTTCACGTGATGCGGCCTCCTCTGATCTACATGTGAGCGTAGCTTTCTCCAATGACAGTTTATTCCAATGACACACGGCTTCTTGATCGCGTTCGTATCTCACGGACGGATCACGACCAGTGGCGTCGCCACGAAATTCTTCCAGGGGGGGGGAGATCGAAAGGGGGCCTCCTGCTCCCCGAAAAGGGGCCTCCATTGTGTTAGGGCCTCCTATTGTTTTTAGGCCCTTAGTATGGTTCGGGAATGGGAAATTGAGGGCTGGAGGGCCTCCTTTTCGTCCTGGAGGGCCTCCTTTTCGTCCTGGAGGGCCTCCTTTTCGTCCTGGAGGTCCTCCTTTTCGTCCTAGAGGGCTCCTTTTCGTCCTGGGGGCCTCCGTTTCATCATGGGGACCTCCTTTTCGTCCTGGTGGCCTTTTAGTCCTGGGGCCTCTGTGTCAATATTTGACACTTGCTTGATTTCTGGGGCCTCCTACCCTCTCCTAGGTGACTTCTTTTTGCAAATTAGGGGCCTCCTCCTGGAGGCCCCTAATTTGTATAATCTCTTTTTCGTCTTGGGGGCCTCCTTTTCATCCTGGAGGGCCTCTTTTCGTCCTGCAGGGCCTCCTTTTCGTCCTGGAGAGCCTCCTTTCCATCCTGGAGGCCTCCTTTTCGTCCTGGGGGCCTCCTTTTCGCCCTGACGTACCTTCTTTTTGTCCTGGGGGCCTCTTTTTCGTCCTGAGGGCCTCCTTTTCGTCCTGGGGGTTTCGTTTTCGTCCTGTGGGCCTCCTTTTAGTATTGGAGGGCCTCCTTTTCGTCATGGGGGCCTCCTTTTCGTCCTGAGGTACCTTCTTTTCGTCCTGGGGGCCTCTTTTTCGTCCTAAGGGCCTCCTTTTCGTCCTGCGGGTTTCGTTTTCGTCCTGGGGGCCTCCTTTTCGTCCTGGGGGCCGCCTCAAATTTCAGGGGGGGGGGCGCCCCCAGTCTCACGGCAGGGGGACAATTTCCCCCTCTGCCCCCCCGGTGGCGACGCCCCTGATCACGACACAATCACGGATCAAAAATTCCAGGCATGCAGCACGAAAGCCTGGCTTTCGAGTCTTTCCAGCTTTGCTACACTCGTTGCCCCCACCCTGCTCCTGTGTTCAGATCTGGTAGGGGTGCATCAGCATGACAACAGGGGCGCCAGGCATCGGACGCTCACTGAACATAACCGGTCTGGGAGGGGAGGGGAGGAGGCGGGGGGAGGGGGAGGGGCCTGCCGACAGCTGGGCGGACGCAGATCAGTTTCAGATCTCTGCAGCGCGCGGCTGTGCTCACGGCTGTGCCGGCGCGCTCGGCCGATAGTGTCAGTCGAGCTCTGAGCGAGCACGCTGGTTGTTGTCAGGCTCTACCCGGCAGCAGCGTAGGTGTGTGTCTGGCATCGACTGCGCAGTACAGAGGAAGCCGGACATGTGGCTGGTGGCGGTGTTGGTGGCGGCGGCGGCGGCGGCGCCCCGGCAGCAGATCTGTGGATACGACGTGAGTTGCATCCCGAGACTCGCTGTGTGGATCAAAGTGTGAATTGAACCACCTTGTCAGCTATTTTTGTCTCTAGAAACATGTTTGTATTCCAGTGTCGAACTGGATAGAAGCGACGTGACCTGCACTTGAGCACACGCCAGAGTACTATCTCGCACGCACCTGGGCCGCTGATAACTCCGCTGTGCCGTATTTTTGGCGACACTGACTGCTCGTCACAGCAGTTCCTTATTTTTAATTTTCGTAGGGCTTTTCGTCGTTCTTTTCTCCTTTCCTCCACTCACTCCACCCGGCTTTCAATGTCGTGGTATTTCCGTTCCTTTTGTTCTTCGTGTTTATTTAGATTTTCTTGGGTAGGGTGTTCTCCCTGCGATGGGGAAAAAGAGGAAGAAGGATAATGACCTTAACTCACCACCGGACTCTGAATCAGAATGTCCTCATCTGACCACGCCTGACGACCATCGCACGAACGCGGATTCGGCCCATGAGTCTAACCTCTCGGCACAACCATTGATGACCCGCCCCGGACAATGGACAAGTTTCACGTGATGGATTTTTGGTTGCGAAAAAAAAAACGGTAGTAGTACTCCGTAAACAAAACTGAAATGTTTTCTCACAGGAGAAGAACTCTCACTGAAATGCTTTACAGCATAATTCAATACTTCCACTTGGGGTTGCCATCGATTTAAAAACCTTCGCGTAGCCGTGAGTCGCTTATGTCGTGGTTTGGAGGCGGCCAAGCCTGAAGCACACAAGGAACGACAGGGAACACGTTGGATTGTTCCATGCGACGTTTTTCAACTGACTCGTGACATGGATACTAAGGTGAGGGCTTGCGATGCTGAAAGGTGATCAATTTTAACGAAAACATGAAGCTTGGAATGGTCCGCAACCTATTATGGTGGTAATGCAGCAACTAACACTTCTTTGAAATCCGGCGCAATGCGGTGCGTACAAACAGCAAAAGCTTGTGCTATATTTATGGGCAAAATTAATAAAATAATGGAAAAGACAATGCCATGAAATGTGTGCGGGTTAGCTGAACAAACACCATGGCTTTCCCTCAGTAAAACAGAAGCTGTTGGTACCTAGTTCCATAACTGACATTCCATAGTGGGGTAAACTGCAAGCTGCATCTCGATGTAAGTACTTGATAATTGATCAATGAATAACATGCCAAAAGTGTTTTATAGTTTGTGAATATTGCACGTCAATACATAGATGCAGTTGAAATCCACATGTGTATTGTGATAGTTCGGCAGATGCCATAGCTTACCTTCAAACAGTGGTGTGATGGAACAGTGTATCAGATTCCTGTTCCAATTACTGCAGCATATTGATGTCCATGTAGATATTCCAAAAGCGGACTGCAATCAAATGACATATTGCAGAGAATACTTCGTTATACGATATGGACTTTAGACGAGCTACATATGCTTTCAGGTTGATCGTTACATGGATTGCATGATGTTGTGGAAGTTTAATTAGCTTATTTGCAGAGGTATGTACACTGAATGTGTAGCAGTTCATACAATCTGTCAGTCAGCGTAGACATGCATGATCAGCTATCTGCAGGGGCATTCACGAGACAAATGTTGCATTAATTTGCCTGCATGAAGCAAAGTGGTTAGTTTTTGGACATGTCAGGTTTCATTAGTTTTTATCTGGAACATAAAGAAATGAAAGAATGTTTATGCTATGCAACGATAGGCTTGGCTTTTTGATCATTTTTTAACAGTGAAAAGTGCTTTAATTTCGTGAGATTTTTCGATTATTGTTTTTCCTATGGGAGGTTGGGCAGGACTTTGCTAAACTTCTCCCTTTTCCATTATTTTGTGCTTGTACATTACCTATTTACCAGCCCACTTTTGGTGTTATTTTGCCAGCCAACTGAAAAGCATCCATTTGCAGATAAAACAAGTAGTCACATCATGTTTTACATTTGTAGACGAGTGGAGCAGTTTTATGCATCGTGGGACCTCTATCAGAGGGATGGTCTGCACTTCTCTGAGGAGGGGGTCCATGTGTTAGGCAAAGTGTACGAGCATGTCCTTCAGGGAAGCTAGGAAATGGGGTGGGGAGGGATGAAATTGCATTGCCAACTCATAAATATTCCAATAGTGTCCGCCAAGGCAATAGAACCTCAAAGTCTGCAACTAGGGACAGCAGCAGTTCAAGGGGACAGAGTGATACTTCATCTAGTGATAAAATAACTCAGTATGAAAAAGCCAAAGGTGGTTATGGAGCATCTGTTAAGCGTATGATGTTTAATGCTCAGAGTATCCGTTCAAAATTTGATGAGTTCAAGTGTTATGTTGCTGAGGAGGAACCAGATTTTGTTTGCATTACGGAGGCATGGGTCAGTGAGGGGTATTTTGGAGATAACTTACAGGACTATGAGATTCAGGGATACAATATGTTTCATGCAATAGGGGTCCAGCAATGAAAGGGGGTGGTGTAATGCTCTATATGAATAGCTTATTCAGTTCTCAAAAAGTAGCAGGTGGGGATAAAACTGCGTCTGTGGAGTCCATTTGGCTTGATGTCACTGTGGGAAAAGGCAACAGCAATACTCTTAGGATAGGAGCTTTCTACCGATCAGGAACCCTGCCACATTATCAGTAACTGGAGCTTGACAAGGTGATTTGTGAGGAAATCAGTAGGAACTTTAAGAGGAAGTGCCTTATTCTTGGTGACTTTAATCTAAAAGGTTATGAAAATGCTGGTGTTGGCTCCCCATCATGCAAAATGTTTAGGGAAATGCCTTGAAAATGACCTGTTCTTATACCAGTTTGTATCGGAACCTACCAGGCATGGTTCATTCTTGGACCTTGTATTCTCGGATTTAAGTGACTTGGTTCAAGACTTGACTGTAGGCGAAACTCTGGGAAGAAGTGACCATAACATAGTTAGATTCAAGGCACATGTAGGGGAAATTATGAAGGATAATTTGGTAAGGGTTCCAAATTTCAACAGAGCAGACTTTGACTCCATGAGAGCCGCTTTAAGTGCCATCAGATGGGAAGAATAATTCTCCAATTTAAATGCCTGTGAAATGTGGGAAAAGTTCAAATCTTACTTGAAGGAAATTCAGATTAGACATGTCTCCCAAAAGCAAAGACGCAAAAGAAGGGTAGGAAAGCCATGCTGGCTTACACCAGACTTTATAAAAACAATTAAGGCTAATAAAACTGCATTTAGTCCTTAAAGAAGCCTCAAATGTCGTTAATCTAAAGGCGTATCGAAAAGCTAGAGACACTGTGAAGCAAAAAACCAGAGCAGCAAAGCGAGCAAAAGAACTGGATTTAGCGAGAAACTGTAATGGGAACAGTGAAAGGTTCTTTAGTTTCTACAAGCTGAGTAAAGTTACTAGCACAATTGGTCCACTGGAAGCAAACGGGACTACATTGGGTGAGGATAGTGAGATGGTTGAGGAGCTAAGCAAGCAGTTTAAATCAGTGTTTACATTGGAAGATATGATCAATCTGCCGACCGTACACCATAGTTCAGTGACATGGGATCTGAGAAATGATGTTGATTTCATTGATAGTGATGTTGTTTACAATCATATCAAGAAAATAAAGCCAAACAAGGCAGCAGGACCTGATGATATTTATGCTAGGGTGTTGCGGGAAACTGAAATGGAACTGGCATTTCCACTTAGTATAATATTTTGTAGATCAGTTTCACAAAATGAAATTCCAACCGATTGGAAAAGGGCAAATGTAGCTCCTATTTTCAAGAAAGGAGAAAGAGGGAAAGTTGAAAACTATAGGCCAGTAAGTCTCACATCCCTAGTCTGCAAGGTACTTCAATCAATTATCAAGGATAGAATAGTTAGTTATCTGGAAGGTAGCAGATTGATTCAAGATACTCAACATGGATTTAGAAAAGGACGATCGTGTCTTACAAACCTCTTCGACTTTTTGAACTTCGCCACAGAACAATTTGATCAGGGAAATCAGGTTGATGTAGCATATCTTGACTTTAGTAAGGCCTTTGACAAAGTACCCCATAAAAAGGTTAATGATACAGCTTCAGTCCCATGGTATTGCAGGTAGCATCTTAAAATGGATAGAGTTATGGCTTTCAGATAGACAGCAAAGAGTGATGCTAAATGGTACAAAGTCATCATGGCAAAATGTTCTTAGTGGAGTCCCCCAGGGGGTCAGTACTGGGGCCACTACTGTTCATTATATTTGTAAATAACATTGAAAGTGGCATAAGGAGTAAAGTTTTGGAATTTCCGGATGATTTGAAGGTCTTTAGGGCAGTAACAGGTCAAGATGAGCATATCTCGCTGCAAAAAGACTTAGACGAACTTGTGAAGTGGTCCGAAGAATGGCAAATGAAATTTAATTTTGATAAGTGCAAAATCATGCATGTAGGTAAGCAGCATATGAAGGCTCCATACTTGATGGATGGCCAAGTGCTATCAGTGACCCAACAGGAGAAGGATTTAGGTGTTATTCTAAACACAAAACTGGGGGCATCAGAACAGACCAAGGAAGCCAGGAAGAAGGCACTGAGAATGCTCGGGGCAATAAATAGTAATGTATCATACAGAAGTGAGGAAGTGATCAGGAAGCTTTACTGTGCATACATCAGGCCACATTTGGAATACTGCATCCAAGCTTGGTCTTCTAGCTATGAAAAAGATTGTTGGCTTTTAGAGAGAGTACAAAAGAGGGCTACAAAAATTGTTAATGGCATAAGCAACCTGGCATATGAGGAAAGATTGAAGAAAGTGAATATGTTTTCACTTAGATATAGAAGCCTGAGAGGAGATATCTTCGAGGTCTTTAAATTTGTCCATGGTCTGGAGAGAGGATATCTTGGAGGAAATGTTTGAATTTAACAGAAATGATGCAATTAGAGGTCATAAATTCAAAATTAAAGTTAACCACAGCAGAACAAGGTGAAGGCAAACTTTCTTCACCAACAGGGTAGTAGAACACTGGAACCAGCAGCACATTGAACATCTTTAAAAACAGCATAGACAATCATTATAAGAATAGAGGGCTTGCTTTTCAGTATTACAGGGAGGGCTGATTGACAGATTTGGTGGGCAACTGGTTCAGTGTACAACCAAGAAGGGCCCTTGTGACTCATAGTTGCACTAATCTTTTATGTCTTTATGTCTTTATGTTGACCACATTCATGAACATTGCACTGGAAATAGAAATTCCACGAACTGAAAAAATTGTCACAGTTCTTACCTTTAAAAAAAGTGTGCGTGAGGTCATATGCTATTTTGTGGGAGCTTTTTACGAACATTAAAAACCACAGTTTTCAAGCCAAACCTTGATGTGAACAACGACAATGTTCACAGTTCCGAGGAAAGTACTATGGTTCCAGTTTCCCCCTTCATCCTTACGCGTGGTCCCGCCTATGAAAATACTCTCACCCCTGTCTACCAATGGTACATATACATAGAATGTTCGTCGCAGCAAGCGGGGACACTAGCAGAGATCAGCGGACTGTCTCGGCATGCAAAATCGCTCGAAAACTCTTATCGGTCTTCGGGAGGCCGATAAGCGTTGCTTCTTTTGGCTTCGTGACTCGCCGAACCCTGCTCGTTCTAAGACCACGAACCCGTCTCGCAATCCGGGCCAAACCATCACGATTCACGCCGCTGGTCCACGCCCGAACCAGACCACGGCCTCACAACCTGAACCCAACCAACACAACCAACCCAACCCATCGAACCCTACCTCGCAGTGCTGGCTCGTACATCGGTGTCAAGCCCGTCAAGGAATCCGTTTTCACTCACCATAGTAACGTTTTCTGGCAAACTAAACATCTCCTTGCCATCTTCTCCCTGGCCAATCCCGACATTGAAGCCCTCGCACACAGAACCTTTTTTTCGCACACAGAACCCAAGGGCGCCCTCCTCGCGCCGGGGCTCCGCTTCATGTTTGAGGAAGACATCCAGGCGTAGCTCGGGCCGGAGGGGGTGACCCACGTCCGACGCATCACTTCCTTTAAAGACGGCCAGAAACGTGATGGTGACTGCCTCCTTACCTTCAACTCGACCACTCTCGCCATGACCCTCCTGGCCGGCTACACACAACAACTTCATGTTCAGGATATGACGCAACACTTCACAATAATTATTGTTTTAAAGTTCCTCTTTGCAAATCTTTTGAGGATTTGTACCAAAATAAACTGTTTGAATATGGATAACTTGTTCATTTGTGTTTTCAGTAAACAGTACAATTACTGGTTGGGTCATACAAGAGCAGCAGTAGAGCTATTTGTTGCATGTCTTAGGTGTTTAGAACCCCTCTCCTCTTCCCCTACATGGGGATGTTGGTGAAATGTATGCATACATTGATATTTTGGCACACTGCAAGACTCTAATTACCATTGTGGTGGAACAGATTGAGTATGATGCCTCCTGCAAATGCTGCCATGTTTTGCTGATGTGAACGGAAATATTATGAAAAGGGACTGCTATGAAACGGGAAATTAAATGTATGCATTAGCCATAGCCTATGGCTTTTAGACGTGGTACAGGTTTTCCGGTTCATTCTATTGGTGCATGGAATGTCAGGCATCTTGTCCAATTTTAATGGCCTTTCTTACAAGATGTAAATTGTGCTTGTGTGCCAGTTAATGCAACCAATTTTCAGTAGATGTAGGAAGACATGACGCTTTCCACAAGTGTAGGCTTGCGTGATCAATCATACTTTGATATACGGCGATCAGAGGACCATCTCGGCGCAGCATCGCTCCACGGCTTCCTCATCTTGTCTGAACTCAGAAGGCCGATGAACATCGTGTCTGGCTTACTAATAGTTGCATTGGCATAAGAGCAAGTATAATAGTGGCATTGTCTTCGATCAATTGTCACCTGACGGTGGGAATCAATTTAAGCTAAAACAGTCATGATTGACCCAGACTCGGCAGCGTCCTATACGTAAAATTGAATGTCCGGAATTCTACCGTCGCTACCCACGACATACGTGACGTCACGGGTATTTTGACCAATCACACAAAGAGGCAATATGAAATGATTTTTGAACTATTTAAGTGCTGTAAGGACTTTTCAAAAACATATGAATGCTACTATCGTGTTTAGAATTGAAAATCCCCAGTGAAACTTAAAAAAGAAGATTTGTCCCGACATGAAACATGTCCATTGCCAGCACTTTCGCCATGGTAGTAAGACTTGTCGCCAACCAGCCCGCTTCCCCAAGTGTAGCGAACCACCCCATCCTAACTTCACCTGTTCCAAACCTGCCCACTGCCTCAACTGTAACACATCCGACCACTGGACATCACCCCCATGCCCAGTTTGGCGCAAGGAGGTCTGCGCTGTCAAGACAACGACTGGGCTATCCTAGCCCCAGCCGGCGGTCATCACCTGCAGCAGTGACCGGCCGCCGTGACCTTTTCGAGGCCACTGGCCAGCCGGACGGATCAGCCGGGTCAATCTCGGCCGTCCGCACCCAGCCCACATTCCCGCCTGAGCTGCAATCATGGCTGGCTCATGCACCGAAAGGTGCCGACAAGCATTCATTTTTCTCTCATGTCCGCATTTTTACAATGGAGCTGGAGCCGAGCATACTATCCATATGGGCAGAAATTGAAGTTTTTTTCTCAGTATTCTAACACCTATCTTCATCGCACTCCATCAAACACGGTTTTTGCCAACTGATCAATACAACTTCAATATCTTCAATTATTCACTGTATCGTCACGAGGTCCGTGGGGACCATACCACAGTGGCGGTACACCACTCTGCATTGTGTAAATGAAAAACCTGCATATGATTTTGCATATGCACAAATTACACTTAACACGCGCCATGGAGGGGGGGGAGGCGCAATCCGCCCACCCCACCGGTTTTTCGTAGATAACTCCAGATTTTACCGGCCGGTATACGCCATTATTTGTGTACCTGTTTAGAAATGACCGTTACATTGTTTAAAGTAAGAAAAACAAATCGGCTGAAAATTGTTCGAGTTAGGGGTCGTTAAAGTCAACAAATGTTCCTCAGCACCAGATCACAAATATCGGCGCTGATGCGCTTCCCGTATTTTGGCAAAAAGGAAGTGTTCTTTGCAAAACTAGCGACTTGTTTGATGTACATTGTCATGCTATACTGTTTAAAAGTCATGTCAGGTCACCTGAGGTCAAGTCCCGGGCATGTTCATGACAGGTTAACACCTGCCCTGGAGGGGGAGGGCCAAATCCGCTCGTTCCTTCGATTTTTCGTACGTAACTCCTTGTACCAGCCCATTTACGCCAGCTTTTGCGTACCTGTTTAGAAATGACCGGCGCATTGTTTAAGGCAAGAAAAATGACAATCGGCGGAAAAGTTTTCGAGTTAGTGGACCGTTAAATTTAAAAAATTAGCGGCGCCAGACCACAAAAATCGGCGCTGATGCGCTTCCCGTATATTGGCAAAAGGGAACAGTTCTTGACAACACTAGCGACTCGTTTGATGCATATTGTTATGCTACATAATTTAAAAGTCATGTCAGGTCGCGGAGGTCAAGTCAGGTCAAGTTCATGACAGGCTAATGGAACCAAACTTGGTCAACTGGAATATTGTCATAAATGCAAATGACTGCCATGCGATTGATGTCACTTTGCATATCACTCCCTACACATCCGGAAATGTACTGTTTGACATTGTGTGCCTAAGCGTTTCCATGCTGTATTCATGTATTTCGCTCCTTTCTTCGCGAAGCCGATTGTGCCGAGCCGCCCAACGGAGCAGTCTGGTGGGCAGCCCGGTTCCGGTAACTGGAGCAGGTAATGGCCTGTTAAAGAGTTCATATATGGGTGACCTGAGGTCAAATGGCGGATCTGGCATCTGTATTGCATCATTAGCAATGTCCAAAACATCATTAATGCCAATTTTAGAGCATTTAAACACAATCACAGCGATCCATAACAATGACAAGCCAAGCAACGCAAAACCAGACAATTTTGTTATTTTGACCTCATTTGACCTTGAAGATATTGACCTACATGAGGTACATGAAATTTGCACGCAATAGAGTTCACTGTCGTACCCACACACCCCACGCATTTCGTTGCTTTAGTCTTAACAGGAGCCGGCATCTTAAGGGGGACGGAATCCGCCCCCCCCTCCATTGCGCGTAATTTTCAGAGGCCCTCCAGGGCTCGTATTAATTGACCTTCACAAGCTGTAGCTTGTACGTTACGTCTTCGTGATAGGAATATAGATGTATTCTTCGTTTATATTCCACCACACACTGACAACACACATCCTTTGACACAATTAGAAGATCTGTTAACACATTTCAAGAACCTATTCATATTATTCGGGGACATTAATGTCCTTAGTCCAGCATGGGATCAAGCACGTACACATGGAGATGCGCGCGGCCGCATCATAGAACATATTTAATGCCGGCATAGTCTAGTACTGCTTACCACCGAATAACCAACCTTTCTTTTCACCTTAGACGTCAAACAGAAACAGCTATTGATGTATCAATATGCTCTCCGACTCTGGCCAACGACTTGGACTAGACCGTTCACGCCGACATTCACGACAGCGACCACAAGCCGACAAAATTAACACCCACATTTTCAACAGCAACCGATACCACATCTAGTTTTATACCCCGCTGAAAAATGTCGAAGGCCGATTGGAACTGGAACATTTCAGGAACTTTCACATATTCTATACAACACCAACATTTCTACAGTCGAAAACAACCATATTACAAAAACACTTTTCGAAGCAGCTTCCATCGCTATTCCAGTCACAAAACAATTAACTAAAAGAACGCCAGTACCTTGGTAGTGCCCCGCAGTAGCACAAGCCATCGCAGTTAGAAAACGAGCATTTATAAAATATTTTAGACATCCCAATTCACACAATTCACTTCACCGATACCAGGAACGACCTCGAACCCGCCACATCATTCGCGATGCCAGGCGCCGATCATGGACTTCATATTTACAGCAACTCACCTTCAAATATCTTTATATGCGAAATCTGGAATTTAATCAGCCGGCTATCTGAAAGCACTCCACTTAAATCACTCCCGGCCCTCAAAATCTAAAACACCACAATTACAAACCCACAAACAGCAGTAAACACATTAGCGGACACCATGCCTCATAATAGCTCTGAAAACAATTACAGACCGGTATTCTTTAAAAATGCGGTACACGCTTTTCACACCGATTTGGCACAATTTGATTTTGACAACACTGAAACATACATCCCTTTTAAACTTTCAGAACTGGATACAGCAACTTCCGCCGCCGGCAATACTTGTGCAGGCCCCGACGATTTACATTATTCATTTTTTTCAGAGATTTATCCGAAGGACACGAAACATTGCATCTTGCGAGCATTTAATTCATTATGGTCACGTCATATGTTCCCCCAATCCTGGACGGAAGGGGGACCATCATTCCTATACCAAAACCCGGCGAAAACCACAGCAACCGCAGCAATTCTAGACCTATCGCTCTCACCAGTTATCTAGGAAAACTTTTCGAACGTATGATTATAAAAAGACTGACCTGGTACCTTGAAACAAATTCCCTTGATCTCCCATTCAATGAAAGCGGCTTTCGTCATGGACACAGCACAATATATCTTATTCGATTGGAAACAGACATTCGCCTTGGTTATAAAAAAAAACATCGACACACCATCGCAGCATTTTTAGACATTAGTAAAGCATTTGATATGGTATACAAATCCGTCGGAGGGAATTTAGCTCATTATTTCACAGGATTTTTGTGCGGCTCCTGTCATTTCCATCTCCGGTGCAAATCAGCGATTTCCGAGTTGCATTTAATGACAAACGGATTACCACAGGGAAGCGGTTTATCACCACTTTTGTTTAACATCATCATTGACGATATTTTCGCCGACGTGCTACCTTTTATTTATTATTTATTATTTATTTTTATTTTTTTTTTTATCCTTTTTTTTTTTTTTTTTTTTTTTTTCCCCCCCCCCCCCCAGCCATATCACGATCTCTTTTAGCAAACTACAGCGCAATTTGATGCACAGATAAAATGAAGAACATTGCCTATGTAGACTCCAAAACGCACTTGACCGCATACACTAATGGTACATCAAATACGGTTTCACATTTTCGTCTCCAAAATTTGTCACCATGATATACCATGGAGACGAGTAGCCTAGGGGTAAGTCGCTCGTCTCACTAATCGAAAGGTTGTGGGTTCGAATCTCACCTGTCCTACTCTTCGCCCGCGACCAATCAGCGTGAGAGATTTGGAACGCTACATGACTCAGTGGTCGATGTGTCGTAAAACTAATAACCAACCAACCATGATATTCAACAAATCGCCTCCGAGCCCATATCCAGAAACACCACTTCACCTCGGAAACACTGGATACCTTCCGTAAATTTGTTTAAATTTCTTGACATTACGAGTATTGTTGTTGGCTTTCCATGCATCGATACATCAAACAAGTCCAGGGCCCAGTTTCATCAAAATTACGAATTGACGATTTCACGGTTCAGCAGCAGTTTTGTAGGTTAAACATGATTTCCAGTTTCACCAAAATAAATTCTACAGTTTTCCAAAAAGGTACGCTTTCAAAAACACGCACACAATTTTACGAATCCACGACTCAAAAACTACGAATCAATGCATGTCTAGTTTCATCAAACCCTAGTGGTGGGAGAAGTTCAACAAAATGACAATATGTAAATGATGCACAACATGACAAGCATTACATTGTGATGTTGGCAATAAGTGAATACGAGTTGAGGAGACAGGCCAACCAGTTTTTTTTTGGTTACTTATTATTTATCCTTCTTGTGGTTAGTGTTCTTTGTTCTAGTCATAGTCTGTTATCACAGTTAATTGATCATTGTTAGCTAATTGTTTCTGTTAGGTGTTTTTGTTCGTGCATCACTATTCCCTTCTATAATGGATATGCTGCAGCTAGGTGTTTGGGGTGATATGCCGGCCCACAATCACAGAAGGTTTATGGGCGCAAAATGACCCTTGATGTCGACGCGCCCCTAAACTCCAATCCACCACCAATCACAGAAGGCAGGTGTTTCACCTAAGGATACATTTTCACTTTGGTGCTGATGAGTTTAGGCAACTCATGAATAAATTTAATGATTGTCTGTCCTGTACATCATTGAGCTTTGCATACAGGCCACAAAGATTACTTTTGGCTGCCATTCATCCAACAATAATTGTACTAACTCTGCCACGATGTAAACAATAGCGATGGCTGCGCTGTCCCGCGTGACAGAGGCAAACCCAGGGAACATGTTGGTTGGGGTGGTCATATCGCGATCGACTCGAGGCATGCGACCGGGCGAAGAATATTTCCACCGCTGCACCTCATTGACGTTACCTAACCGCACCCGGAACGTGCTGGAGTCGCCCATGGTTACAGTGCTGACAAGGGACGCTGAGAGGAATTTTTTTATACTCCAAAGAGTTGAACGTTGTTTGTGCAAAATCCCTTTTTTAATACACCAAACTAGACGTATTATATTTAATAATTATGATACAGGATGTACTATCTCCGTACCCGTGCAAATGAAGGTCAAGCGTGTGAGCCATTTACAATACTAGACGGAATGAAGCTGCCAGACATAGAGTATTATCAGGACCAGTCCGAGTAGCTTGGAGGGATGCCGGCAGCAACCAACCCCTGTCCTCTCCACTGACTGCACCCACATTAAATTTGTCTCAAAATATCACCCGAATTAGAACTGAGTGAAAACATAACGCTTTGGTAAAGTGCGTGGATTTTTCCATGACTGGTAATAAATGGCGCCAAAACTAGCGATATTTGACCATATTCACTAATTCGTAGCTGGCAGCGCGCCACACGTGCTCGTCGGTTTCGAGATCGAGCTGTGTAGCGTTTCTGGTGCCACTGTTGATATGTTGTGTTTGCGTAGTTATTGATTGATGAAGGACCATTGCAAGCGTATGGCAATCAGAATTGATCTTTTGACCGATTGTAAAGTTATAGGTATTGAACAATCTTCAGATGTGAGTGAGGAATGGTCCGCCTATCCATTCTGGGTAGGTTAGGATTTACCTTAGGGAGGTAGGACCTTCATATCTACTTAGTAATACTTGAAGATCACCGGTACCCGCCTTGGAAGGTACCTTTCTATTTAGCAGGCTACGTAGGTGGGTAGGTACCTACCTATGCAAGTACTGCCTAGGTGGGTACAAATTTGGATTCATTTGCCTCGATATGTACCTTGAGATTACATACCGACCAAAATCAGAATTGGCAATCATGTGAATAAAAACATGGGCAGAATGAATGCAAGCCTTTAGATGCTTTGTAAAATTACTAGAGCTTTTACCTCTTGCAGTATGCAAAGTGGTGCCTACAAATCTTCTTGCAAATTCCCTCATGGTGCTTGGGCCTTTCAGCAAGCCAAGCTGCCTGGCTTCCAGCATAATCATTTTTAATCTGACATTGTGGACAATGTGGATAATTGTTGAATGTCACAATTATTGGCATAGCCCATGGTAAATGAATGAGCATAATGAATGGACAGTTGATGGTAATGAATGAAGCATTGGTAACAAGCATTGCTGCTATCTACTTAGTTGCCTTGGTTACACAAATCATCAATGATGTTTTCTAAACCAATATTTATACTGAATTAACATGATTGATACTTACATGCCAATAAACGTCATGAAAAAGCATCTCACAAGAATAACTTTTGTTAAATATGTCTAATAACGTGTGTCAGGCATCTTATTTGTCTTCAGTGGTTGCCCATGGCAGCCAAGTATGTTGTCATTAGTGAACTGACTCTGAATAGTTTCAGATAGTTATTTAAATGAAAAAAAAACTTACTAAGCCAACCCATAGTAGCATGAAGATTTGAAATAATGTGGAACATTTATGCATATGCCATAATTTTGTATTGCTATTTAATTATTACTTGGATTTGATGTGTACGTATATTTGTACAAATTCTACAACATTTTGCATGCACGTATTTTATTAGTGAAACTGGAAAAAGCGTGAAACGTGACTTGTAGGCATGCTTTTTACACGATTTGATGCAGATTGATGAAACTGGGCCCAGACCAAGTGTTTCCACAAACTCCACAGATTCCACATATTTCGCTGCATCACGTCTTTATCATTCGGATCCGATCGTCACACACTTTTGGAACTGTATAAATCATTAGTTTTTCCCGCCGTAGAATATGGTTCCATAGTTTACGCAGGTGGCAGTACCTCCGCTCTGGAAAATTTTGGACACCTTACAAAATACATTTAACCGCATAGCACTCTGTGCAATGGCCACGTCCCCCATCACTTATTTACAAACCGAATCAGAAATTCCCACATTAGCTCTCCGAAGAATGGAACAAACACTTAGGTATGCCGCAATTTTGTTTAACCCTCGCCAGTATTTGGCATTTTACCACCTTCGGTAGTATAGGGGTTACGACCCCCCTGGCGGTTCGAAACCGTGCATGTTACGAAAACGAACCGAAGACCAAAGGTATAGATCTGGCCGAGATCTCGCGATTGGAACTCAGTATGACCTTCTAAGGTCAATGGTTGACCTTCCAAGTCAGGCCAAACGTCTAAAATATTTGTTCTTGGGATTTTCCTCAGAAAATCGTCGGTTATATCGAAACTAGTGTCTAAACATGCATGAAATGGCCAGAAATACGTTTATTGGGACTTTGCGAACACAACAACATATCACACGATGTGATTGGGCCAATATGTCATGCACCAAATTAGGTCAAAGCCGTGACCCCCAATATCCAACTTTTTAAAAAGTGATTCCAATTTCAAAGTTTGAAGTTCCATAGAGTAAAAATGGGCCCCGAAATCAAATTCAGCACTAAAAATTACAGTGGGTCAGCTAAAAAAGGTCGAAAGGTCAAACGAGGTCACCCAGGTCACCGATTTTTAAAAAAAAACATTATTATCCAATGGGAGCCCATCTGGGCATCTGCATTTTTCATTATACGCCCATAATTACGCTAAGTACGCAAACAGTCGGCGTTTCCGAGGTATATACATTTATAATATTTTCTCAATTATATTCTGATTTCATATATTGTTCAGTACTATTAGAATGCTATTTTTCCATCATATTGTATATTTTGTAAAAACCTGAAAACGTTATAGTTTGATGGGTTTCCTCGGTACAAGGCATGTTTGGGTTCGAAAATGGTGTATTTGTTGGACACTGGTCAGATGTGTTCCACTTTATGACCTCATGACTCCGTGACCTGACAAGACCTCCCACAACAAAATATACCAAAAGTCGTCCAAGGTTGCCCCAGAAGGTACTGGAAAACCTCAGCGCGATCCGTTCATCGGTTTGGAAGGAATATACAAGACGTCCTTAGAGGGTTGCGCCCCCCCCCAGGCGAGGGTTAACCGATCCCGACATACTATACTCTAAGGTAAATACGTACACTGCGATTGCAAAACGTGTAATACCAGTCGATGTAGGCAACAATGTCATATTTAGGTGCGATAATCACGTATTTGTTGAAACTGGTCGAAGGTGCTCCCCTTTTATGTCCTCATAACTCCGTGACCTGACATAACCTCCAAAAAAAGTTAACCAAAAGTCGTTAAAAGGTTGCCCCCGAGGGTACTGAAGATCTCAGAGCAATCCGTTCATCTGTTTGGAAGGGAATACACCAAAATATTCAGGGGCCCCCCCCCCCCTATACAGGCGAGGGTTAAAAAGAACACCACCTAATATACGCATCTTCACAAATTCTCCCAAATCTACACAATGAATATTTAGGTTCGGCCGAAAAGCGAACCGGCCTTACTACTGCTTCACGTATCAAAATATTTTCTACACAACTCCACCGCAATATTCCATATATTACTGCTCTTCCTCCACCAACTACACCACCGTGGCAGATGACCGAACGCCATATTATTTCTCACCACCATTCCAAAATCACAGCTTTGTCCAGAATACGTCGAACAAAAATTCCACCAGTTTCGTTCTCGTTATCATTTTGTTTTTACAGATAGATCTAAAGACGCAAATTGCACAGGAAATGCCATCGTTTCAAGTACACACAAAAACAGCATCGCTTACCAAACGGACCTCCATTTTCATCGCCGAATTGCACGCCATCCTCATTGCCCTTGTCTATGTCCGCAACCGTTCAATTTGTCACCTCCATGCGCAGTGTCGTCATTTATTCGACTCCAGATCTGTTCTTTAATTACTTTCTTCACTTTTCTTTTTACGCCATTGCCATATTTACATTTATGACACACTTGAGACTTTTCATCTGATGGGCATCAAAGTCAGTTTCCTGTGGGTACCCAGTCACCGCGGCATACCAGGGAACGACGAAGTAGACCAATTAGCAAAATCATCATTACGACTTCAAAACATCACAAAATTTCCAGAACATTTCGAAACCATTAAATCAACGATACAACAGAGCATCCGACATTTTTGGAACCGACAATGGACTGAAACTGCAAACCACTCAAAAACTCACACCAATCATCGATAACTGGACCACATCGTATTAGAAAAGCACACAAGAAGAAAACTTTATACCGTGGCTCCGCATAGGTCATGACTTCCTCATCCATGGATATATTTACACTGCTTCACCCCTATCTTCATGCCCATCATGCACCACTCATCTTACGGTTTCACATATTCTTCTACACTGTCAACACTAACATGGCCATCGAAAAACATTACCAACTACTGCCGTGCACAGGACATACCCTTTGCATTCCCTACACTATTAGGAGATAAACACCCGTTTTTCATCAATCTACTTTTCATTTTTCTCAGAAAAAAACCAACTTGCTCCAGGACTTGCAAATTGACTTTCATAACATAGCTTTTTCTTCCTCTTCCCATTTACGGTACGAAATAGCCTAAGCAGGCCGAAGTGTCTACCATAATAAAATCAAACTTGAACACAAATATGTAGAAGGAGCACAAATATCACTAAAGGACAAACGTAAAGCGACACCCACAAAGTGACAGGTCATCCCACCGGGCGTCACTATTCCAGCCGGCCGTGACGTCCGCAGCTCAGTGGGCAGCTCACCGCCCGTGACGTCGGCAGCTCAGTGGGTAATCTGGGCATCTGGCATGCCGGAGGTGCGTGGTTCGGTCCCCGCGGGGCGTGCCGTACAGGGTGAGAGGCCAGGGTGAGAGGCCAGGGTTCGGTCCCCGCGGTGCGCGCCGTACAGGGTGAGAGGCCAGGGCGAGAGGCCAGGGTTCGGTCCCCGCGGTCCGCGCCGTACAGGGCGAGAGGCCAGGGTTCGGTCCCCGCGGTGCGCGCCGTACAGGGTGAGAGGCCAGGGTTCGGTCCCCGCGGTGCGCGCCGTACAGGGCGAGAGGCCAGGGTTCGGTCCCCGCGGTGCGTGCCGTACAGGGTGAGAGGCCATGGTTCGGTCCACGCGGTGCGCGCCGTACAGGGTGAGAGGCCAGGGTGAGAGGCCAGGGTTCGGTCCCCGCGGTGCGCGCCGTACAGGGTGAGAGGCCAGGGTTCGGTCCCCGCGGTGCGCGCCGTACAGGGTGAGAGGCCAGGGTGAGAGGCCAGGGTTCGGTCCCCGCGGTGCGCGCCGTACAGGGTGAGAGGCCAGGGTTCGGTCCCCGCGGTGCGCGCCGTACAGGGTGAGAGGCCAGGGTTCGGTCCCCGCGGTGCGCGCCGTACAGGGTGAGAGGCCAGGGTGAGAGGCCAGGGTTCGGTCCCCGCGGTGCGCGCCGTACGGGTGTACAGGGTGAGAGGCCAGGGTTCGGTCCCCGCGGTGCGCGCCGTACAGGGTGAGAGGCCAGGGTGAGAGGCCAGGGTTCGGTCCCCGCGGGGCGCGCCGTACAGGGTGAGAGGCCAGGGTTCGGTCCCCGCGGTGCGCGCCGTACAGGGTGAGAGGCCAGGGTTCGGTCCCCGCGGTGCGCGCCGTACAGGGTGAGAGGCCAGGGTGAGAGGCCAGGGTTCGGTCCCCGCGGTGCGCGCCGTACAGGGTGAGAGGCCAGGGTGAGAGGCCAGGGTTCGGTCCCCGCGGGGCGCGCCATACAGGGTGAGAGGCCAGGGCTCGGTCCCCGCGGTGCGCGCCGTACAGGGTGAGAGGCCAGGGTGAGAGGCCAGGGTTCGGTCCCCGCGGTGCGCGCCGTACAGGGTGAGAGGCCAGGGTTCGGTCCACGCGGTGCGCGCCGTACAGGATGAGAGGCCAGGGTGAGAGGCCGGCGTCATCCTGTGACTTCAGCTGCTGATTGTGTCGTAAAACAACAACGAACCATTCAGACCGCCGTCCTTTTCCGGTCGCCTGCGGCAGTCCACACATAGCTTCACTCCCAAACACGGACATTGGTGCAGGTGCCGTGCCAAGGTCGCTTGCAACACCACTCCTACGCACTAGATGCAATGCTAGTTGGGAGATCCTGGACGCCTCGGAACATTCGCGTTCGGGTCATCAATGCAGTGGAAAAACGCTGGACTGTTTTCAAAGACTTCCACCGAAGCCATCGGATCACAGCGTTGGTACTTTTCTGTTCCGAAATTTAGCTGTCCACCAGCCGATGTGAAGTATTGTTGTTATGACGTCATCAATATAAACACTCTGAAACACGTTGAACGTGCGATTAGGCGAGTTTGTCTACAAGAGTTTGGTTGGGGCCGTGAGTAGCCGGTGGAGTATCCCAACGGTGAGGTGTGGCACCTGTCCTGTCAAACTATAGCACCTGATGCCATCAACTTAGCACAGCCCAGGCAGCAGACCCCCCCCTCCCCCTCCTGTCCAGCTGCGAGCCGAAAGTTGAGGACCTTCAGTCGATGCGCCCCTAAACCCCAAAAACCAACCAAGTTGAGGACCTTTTGCAGAAAGTTGACCGCCGTATGGGACTCGAACCCACGAGCGGCTTAAAAGCTGGTAACTCTATCTTGTTCCTTGAGACCACATATTTACCCTAGGCATTTATTTCAGTTGCATATCGTACCGACCCACGTCCTTCCAGCTGGGGTGAATGTTTCCCTTTATTTTAGTGCGGTCGCGCTCTACGACCTTTACTTTGCCCCCACTAAATTCTTGCTCTTAGCAGGAGGCCTTGTGGGTTCTGTAAGGAGGCTTGCATTTTTTTCGGCACCAAATTTTTAATGTTTTCCCGCCTGAACAGGCTGCAAGAAGCCCAGCCAGATCCCCGCGGCCACCTTCTCCTTCCCTTCCCATTATTTGCCGTGGCGCACAAGATAACACGAGTGGCGCCGGCGCTAAGACCAGAGGGCGACTCCGGCAACAACACAGACGGGCGGACCCAAGAGCCTCGCACCCCGTCCAGCTGGCCGCCGGAGGTGCGAACCTGAGCCAAAACAACACAAGGGTCCCGGCCAGCCGAGAGGTCGGTGACCCCGCTCAGTGGAACTTTCCAGACCGACTTAACGGCCCCGGGCGGCTTCGCGATGCACGTAGCCTAAGGGGGATACAAATGCACCCCACCAATCAGGAACAAGAACCCGATCCGAAGCCCTGCCAGTGGCTGGAGAAAAAAGCGGCGGGGCTACGGAAGGGAAGAAAATTTGGCAGCCACGCAGAAGTTCTCTGACTCGAAGACTCTCTCGAAGGCTACTCGGGAAAACTCGCCCAAAAGGGTCCACTCAGGGTAGAACACCAGGTCAGATGGAGGCAGATGTGACGTGAAGTGCCGGGCGGCGAAGAGCGACGGTCGGCTAGAGGGCGACCACCATCGGACATGTGAGTGTCATACGTCTGGCATGCCTTCCTCTTTCCCAAACCTTGCCGAACCAACCTAAATTCTCTTCCGCAGCTTCTGTCTTCTCACCAAATTCATTTCTGAAGGGAGCGACCGGTCTCATTGGGGGAGACCAAATAAGATAAATTCAGGATGGGGAGGAAGTGGACGAAGATGCGTTCAAGACGGAGATCATTCTGTTGCGCTCAAGGACTGAGAAGTGAGAGATGTCGAGAAGTCTATGAGCAGTGTGTGTGCGTAATGCGATGCGCTGTATGTAAATGTAAATCTATTAGATTAAGCTACACTGCAACACTGTTGACCGCTACACTGCAACACTGCTGACCGCTACACTGCAACACTGTTGGCCGCTACAATGCAACACTGTTGACCGCTACGCTGCAACACTGCAACACTGTTGACCGCTACGCTGCAACACTGTTGACCGCTACGCTGCAACACTGCTGACCGCTTCACTGCAACACTGTTGACCGCTACACTGCAACCCTGTTGACCGCTACGCTGCAACACTGCAACACTGTTGACCGCTATTCGGTGACCCGCCAGAAATGTCCGTCTGGCGAGCCGGATATGTTGAACGTCCACCTGGTGCCGCACACGCACGACGACGTGGGCTGGCTGAAGACTGTCGACCAGTACTCTTCTACGGAGGTGAGGGGAGAGAGGGGGAGAGATAGATGGATAGATAGATAGATGGATGGATGGATGGATGGATGGATGGATGGATGGATGGATGGATGGATGGATGGATGGATGGATGGATGGATGGATGGATGGATGGATGGATGGATGGATGGATGGATGGATGGATGGATGGATGGATGGATGGATGGATGGATGGATGGGGATAGAAATACATAGGATGGATAGATAGATATAAATATATAGAGATGGATAGATGGATATAGATGGATAGAGATGGATAGATGGATAGAGATTGATAAAGATAGATAGAGATAGATGGATAGAGATAGATAGAGGTAGATGGATAGAGAAGATGGATAAAGATGGATAGAGATAGATGGATAAAGATGGATAGAGATAGATGGATAAAGATGGATAGAGATAGATGGATAGAGATGGATAAAGATAGATTGATAGAGATAGATAAAGATAGATTGATAGAGATAGATATAGATAGATTGATAGATGGATGGATATAGATTGATAGATGGATAGATATATATTGATAGATGGATAGATATAGATTGATAGATGGTTAGATATAGATTGATAGATGGATAGATATAGATGGATAGAGATAAATGGGTAGGTGGATAGAGATGGATAAAGATAGATAGAGATGGATGTATAGAGATGGATAAAGATAGACAGAGATAGATGGACAGAGATGGATACAGATAGATAGAGATAGATGGATAGAGATAGATAGAGGTAGATGGATAGAGAAGATGGATAAAGATGGATAGAGATAGATGGATAAAGATGGATAGAGATAGATGGATAAAGATGGATAGAGATAGATGGATAGAGATGGATAAAGATAGATAGAGATAGATGGATAGAGAATGATAGAGATAGATGGATAGAGATAGATAGAGGTAGATGGATATAGATAAATGGGTAGATAGATAGAGATAGATGGATAAAGATGGATAGAGATAGATGGATAAAGATGGATAGAGATAGATGGATAAAGATGGATAGAGATAGATAGATATAGATTGATAGAGATAGATAGAGATAGATTGATAGAGATAGATTGGTAGATATAGATTGATAGAGAGAGATGGATAGATAGATTGATAGAGGTAGATGGATAGATAGATGGATAGAGATAGATGGATATATAGATGGATAGAGAAAGATGGATATATATATATATATATATATATATATATCATCTATCTATCTCTCTCCATCTCTAGATATCCGCAAGGATACCTAGAGATATAGAGAGAGATAGAGAGAGAGATAGATAGATAGATAGAGATAGAGAGAGAGATAGAGAGAGATATACATAGAGATATAGAGAGATATATAGAGAAATAGAGAGATAGGTAGAGAGAGATATATATATATAGAGATATAGAGATAGATATATATATATATATATCGATAGATATATAGATAGAGATGGATGGATGGATAGAGATGGAGATAGAGATAGAGATAGAGATAGAGATAGATAGATACAAATATATAGAGAAAGATAGATAGAGATATATATATAGATAGATAGAGATAGATAGAGATAGATAAGAGAGGCAGAGAGATAGAGATAGAATAGCCGGCGAGTGACCGTGAGTGGGTGTAGATAGAGATAGAGAGTAGTAGAGTAGAATATGAGAGGAGAGATAGAGATAGAGATAGAGATAGAGATAGAGATAGAGATAGAGAGATAGAGATAGAGATAGAGAGAGAGATAGAGATAGAGATAGAGAGAGAGAGATAGAGATAGAGATAGAGAGAGATAGAGATAGAGATAGATAGAGATATAGAGATAGAGATAGATATAGAGATAGATAGATAGATATAGATATATAGATAGAGATAGATATAGATAGATATATATAGATAGATAGAGATAGATAGATATAGATATAGAGAGGTAGAGAGATAGAGATAGAATCGCCGGCGAGCATGACGAGTATAGTAGCGTATGATCCAGGAGTTTAGTATAGTAACGATGGATGCCGAGCAAGCACAGGTGTAGTAGATGTAGTAGATGTAGAGTAGTATCGTAGCTAGACGTGGAGCAGCAGCAATATATGACGTGTAGGAGAGAGAGAGAGAGAGAGAGAGAGAGAGAGAGAGAGAGAGAGAGAGAGAGAGAGAGAGAGAGAGAGATATCGCATGACGTCATAGCCCGACGTGTCGTGGCACTCTGGACTCTGTTGCCGCCGACGTGGCCGGACACGGCTACACCGCCAGTCGACTTTGAACGTCTCTCTTGTATCTTTGAATGAATCTTGCAGCACACTCGCTACCCACCCGACAGCTCCCTCAATCTCTTTCCATCGCTCTCTCCATCTTTTTCCTCTTTCCTTTCTCCTCTCTCGATCTCACTCTCTTACTTTCTTACTCTCTTACTTTCTTACTCTCTTACTTTCTTACTCTCTCGCTCTCTTGCCCTCTTACTCTGGTGACGAGTAGCCTAGGGGTAAGTTGCTCGTTTCACAATCGAAAGGTTGTGGTTTCGAGTCTCACCTGTCGCTACTCTTCGCCCGCGACCAATCGGCGTGAGAGATTGGCGACACTACACGACTCAACGGTCGATGTGTCGTAAAATCAATAACCAACCAACCCTCTTACTCTCTTACTCTCTCGCTCTCTTACTCTCTTACTCTTTTACGGTGTCTCTCTCTCTCTCTCTCTCTCTCTCTCTCTCTCTCTCTCTCTCTCTCTCTCTCTCTCTCTCTCTCTCTCTCTCTCTCTCTCTCTCTCTCTCTCTCTCTCTCTCTCTCTCTCTCCCACTATCTCTCTCTCTCGCTCTCTCTCTCTCTCTCCCCATAAGCCACCTGAAATAGTGCAAAAAATCCAAATCCAATTGGCGGCTTGTTGACACGGGTGGGGAAGAATATATTTTGTAGTCGTACAGGAACATCAAGCACACCAAAGCCTCCAGAGTTTTCGCCGTTGTTATTGCGCAACAACGATGTCTTCTCAATTGGAACCATGTGAAACTGGAAAGAAACTAAAAAACTAGAAGTGTTAAATAAATAAATAAAGAATTCGATAAATTCATGTACGTGAGAATACGTCTTGAATGACGTTTGCAGCTGTGATATGTGCAAGCGGAACCATTATTTTCCGGTTCCCTATACTGACTACTTTGGGTTTGGCACCTGGTTATTACGTCTGTGTTTCGTGTGTGTGCTCCAGCGAAGTCAGAGATCCAGCGCGCCGGTGTCCAATACATCCTGGACTCGGTCGTGTCCGAACTCGTCAAGGATCCCACCAAGCGGTAAGGTCCCCACCAAGCGGTAAGGATCCCACCAAAGCGGTAAGGACCCCACCAAGCGGTAAGGACCTCACCAAGCAGTAAGGACCCCACCGAGCGGTAAGAGTACCATTCACCGTGTTATTCCACAGGATACCATTGTAAAAATTCCTCACCGGCACGTACGCTTATCAGGAGGCAGCGAGAATGCTCAGTCGTAAAATGGCCGACAGAGCAAGGTACTCCAGGCCATCGTGAAACACGTCCACCTGACTACAATTTCAGTGGTCTCTGCATGACCGATGCCGTCGATGCGCCCCGAAACTCCAATAACGACTACAATTTCGGCAAACTGATAGCCTCTCTTTTGAGTAGTTGTCAGTCTCGCGTATCATCACCATCCTCATTATTATCATAATACTTTCATTGAACATCCGCAAAGATAATGCGCCAACACAACAATGCGTGAGGCACATGAATAGGAACACAACACCTGCTCACTGTCTACATGTTGGGAATGGTTTTTATCGACCACCAGGTTCAGAGTGGTGAACCTGCTTGGCTTAGGCGCAGACATCGTACATTTTCTCTCTCTCTCATAAGACGTAGTTCCTAAAATAGCGTATGTCCTCCAGATAACGCTTACCAAAAACGAGATGCTCATCTGTGGAAACCCGTCAGGAGCGTTTAGAGCGGCGATCTACACGATTACACGTACGTCGCGAATATCTTTGCGATGCGTTTTTAGTTCGCCAGCTGAGAATGCTGCCAGTAACAACGGCACTGGGAGTGAAAGCGCCACTCCATGGCCTTGCGTTCTGCAGACTATCTTCACCAGGCGGAGATGTCCTTCGGCTGGCACCGGGATGCGATTTGTGCCAGCGTTTGGTGTCATGGCCGAATGCGATCACGTGACCCGCTGGCTTGGGGACAACACTGTTGCGGTTTGCCACCAAACGGGAGTCCGATATTGTCGATAGTGTTTCAGTCTCCAGGCGACGAACAACAGCTCCGACTATCTCGGCACAAGCACAAAACAAAGTGGCGGTAACGCGCAGAACGACAAAGAAATCGAGTCGATAGCTTCTAGAATATACGGTCAGCTGACCAACAGCTGATCGTCTATATCGGTGCCATATGCTACCATATCACAATCTCTTTTTGCAACAAACACTACACAGCTAAATGATCAAATATGGTCGTTGCGCCAAAAAACCCAAATAACAACCCAAGAAACACTACAGACGTAGATTTCATCGGTATCTGCGCAAGGGTATCCGGCGGATATGACTTCAGAGCTTTGTCTCCGGTGAATTCCGGTAACCTACGCATACCATGCCAGATGGAAATGCCAAATTGTAACGAAGTAGTGGAAAGCTAAAGCTGAAGCTATTTGCCAATCACTTCAGAACGCCGAACGCCGTTCTTTGCAATCAATATGCCATGGTAAACCGCTAAAATCCGCCAGCCGGGATATCTCTTAAGTATCAAAACTGTTCAATTGTTATTGGCTCTGTATAACCACTGCAGTTGATGCGCCCTAAAACCCAAATAACTAACTAACTAACTGTTCAATTTTTGTATTATTCATTAGTATAGCCTCCTTTGAGCAGAATCTGTTGGAGTTCGCCAAAATCCATCAATTTCCTGCAGGGCGATATCAACGCCATCCACTTGTGCCAGTCTGTTGACTTGAAGAGTATGCGATCTCTCCCACATTCGCCATCATGTAAATCACCTGACCAGATAAGTTTCATTTTCTGCAGCCAGTTTTCATTTTCAGAAAATTGTATTCTCATATTTATCGTTTGGAGATTGAATTGTGCTGTGTAACACTGGACTTCTCTGTGACACAGCGCTCAAAATACATTGGAAAATGCAATCGGAGGTCCCGATCACACAGGTTTGAATAAGAAATATCCCAACCGTATTTTGTTGCCCACAATTTCCACATCCACACCCAAGAACGCACAGAACAAATCCGACATTTGTGTCTGGTTCCTGCAGCATCGCCAGCCTGATGCTCCTCCAGTGGAATGTTGGGCCGTTTTCAGCTTCATCTACGTGGAGACGGCCTTCTTCTGGCGGTGGTACCTGGAGCAGGACGCGCAGACCATCGCCACCGTCGAGAACCTCGTCAACGAAGGTCGGCTCGAGTTCATCGGCGGCGGCTGGAGCATGAACGACGAGGCGTGCGTCCACTACAACGCCGTCATCGACCAGATGTCGCTCGGCATGAGGTGAGGCCGCAGCCAAACTACAACGCCGTCATCGACCAGATGTCGCTCGGCATGAGGTGAGGCCGCAGCCAAACTACAACGCCGTCATCGACCAGATGTCGCTCGGCATGAGGTGAGGTCGCAGCCAATCCCGGCACGGCCAGACGCTCTATCGCAATGCGCTGCGCACGCGCTGTGTGTGTCTGTGTGTGTCTGTGAATGTGGCAGCGAATGTCGATCGTCGCAGAATACTACGCGTGGCTGCGTGGGTCCCGATGCACTTATTCGTACGACGGCAGTTTTGTGCTCTGTTGAGGTTGGTTCGTGAACGCAACGGTGTACTTGTTTTTTTTTTTGCTTGTTTAATATATACGTAGCATTTCGCCGTTATTGGATCCGTGCCGACAAATACGAATACAGTACATTCATAAGACAATGCAATTACTTATCGTTCGCATGTGTATTTGATTCCCAGTTATCATCGTACATGTCAATCTTTGAAGTTAATGTTTCCCGAAGTCACAATTGAACTAAATGCTATGTTTTAGTGGCGTGATGTAGGGTTTCATTTCAGGATCTTGTACGACCATTTCGGCTCCTGCGGTATTCCCCGGGTGGCCTGGCAAATCGACCCCTTTGGCCATACAAAGGAACAGGTATGTGTAATGCTTCCGTGATCTATATTGCGCTAGCTTTACTTTCTACATGTTTGCACGCTTCAAGCAGATGGCTTTGTTTTTATGAGGCCCAGCAATTTCTTGTCACTTCCCGACAGGGCCTAGTCTCATAGCAAGATTTGATTGCGAGGAGGAGGGGCGCCACTATTGACTGCAATGCATTAAATCACAGCCTGTCGAGTTCCTCCCCATACTGCTTAGGCAAAGGGGAAATGTAGCTTGACTGGGATGGCTGGCACAGCACGAGCTAACACATTAGAGGAGGGCCTGCTTCCCCGGCACTTATGCTGTGATATTCTCTGTGTTACATATGGCACATATGCTGTGACTTCATGCTGTGGAGCAGGTGCGGTTGGGCTTACTTCCCTTCGATATGTGATCACCTTTTCTTTGTCGATAATATTCTTAGTTTCTGCAAGGGATACCGTAGGGAATTTTTAAGTTCATCAAAAGTTATTATCCCTTGCCACAGCTCTGATTTATCATGTCATGACTCGGTTTCGTTTCATCGTGGCGTGTGTCGTGTGCTGTGTTGTGCTGGTTACTTAAAGACATAAAATATCCGTGCAACTAAGAGCCTCAAGGTGCCTTCTTGGCTGTACTCTGGACACTCAGCCAGTTGCCCACCAAATCCGTCGATCAGCTCTCCCTGGAATACTGAATGCAGTGGATGCAGTGACGTTCGTGGCTCTTGCAGTGGCCAGTGTATTGGAGTTGAGTCAGCTGGAGTTGTTATTCTGGGGTAACTCCTTTTTCGATATGGGATGGAATTGGAAGCACTTCCTCTCACGGAAAATGTACCCTGTGTTGGAGTCGTTCATTTTGGCGACTCGCTTCAATTTATCCTAGCCACAAATACACTGGCTGACGAGAAGTCACTGAACTTTTCAAGCGAGTATATTTATTTCCTGTCTATTCGACACAGAATGGACTCGCTATCCGTCATGCGTGGGGATGGAACGTGGATCCGGTGCTGCCGCCATATTTGGATATCTGCTCACTAAGACTTGGAGATGGAGAATGACGTCAAGGACCCTCAAGGAGAGAGTGACACCCTCCTGCTGAGACTATTCCTGAGATGCAAATATCTGCTCACTAAGATATGGAATGGGCGCAAAATGACCAATGCAGTAGAAGTGCTCTAAAGTTCAAGTCCACCACCACTACGATATGGAGATGGATGATGACGTCAAGGGTCGGAGAAAGTGGCACAATCCTCTGGTGACTATCCTGAGATTAAATGTCTGCTCACAAAGATATGGACATAGAGGATGACGTCAAGCGGCGGAGAAAGTGGGTCACTCTGGTGGCTATTTTTAGACTGATTTGCAATTGAAGTGTGGTCAATCAAAGCCGAATTGAAGGATAAAAAAGGAACATTTGTGTTTTATGTCAATTTGTTGTTTGACATCAGCTTGATGTCAAACATGTCTGTTTCAGCATACTACCGAATGACTGAGACTTCTTGTTATTTGCAAATTTAGCGCCCATCACGATGATGTCGTAGCCAAATGTTCGGTAGCGTTTTCATTCAGCAAGGAATTAAACTGGTAAAAATGGTAGTTAACTGATAAAATAGCCATCGCATAGTAGTGATCAACAATTTCGTCCTTAAAAACCCGAGTTGGTGCCACATATAAATACCATATTTTCCGATTAGTGTCTACTAAAGGCCTGTTTGTGCCTACCAGTTGTTGGCGTTTTGGAAGCTGAATGTGAGCGGAAGGTAATGGTTTTGGAAATCAAGCGCAATGACACCAAATAGCTGTGAGGGTCTCGACCTAAGTAGGAGGAAGCAATGGGTTTCCATATTTACATTCTTTCAAGGGACCTCATCTTGTACAACTCACCTACGACGCTCGCATTGCTCAGCGTGGGCTGATATTGTCGAACCCTCTGGACGATATTGTATGCTGGCTCAATCCAAAACTCAAATCCGCTGATGTTTACACATCACCACCACAATGACCTGTTTCGCAGCCGGTGTTAACAATACCTGCCACCGATACTGTTGCCATGCCAACTCCAACGACCGCAGAAATAAATCACCTTCAGTCGTGGCGGCATGGCATGGCGGCATGGCACATCAGTGTCTGGAGGCCTTGTCAGCTGGCAGTTTTCAAGGACGCGCAGTTCCGAGATCCCATGAGGCAGGCGACGTGCGGTCAGGGTAATTGTGTCCTTGGCCTGCTCCGTCCTGGACAGTGGGCGGCGTTTATCTCACAGCGCCTTTTCGCGTATATGGGCGCTGTTGCATCGCCGTGTTGCTGTACTGTGAGAGCTGGTTAGGTAAAAGAAGACGGACACAGCGCATTAGTGGCCGGCGAACAGGATTGTGCACCATTGCCTGCGATTATTGAGATTTCGGTTATAACCGGCTTTACGCGAACATTGGAGGGGATTTGAACCTCACCAATGACAGAAAGCTTCACCTAGGCCAAGTAGATACGACTCGAAGATTGTGACTTGAGGGAAACCGATACCTTAGACCAGTTTCGTTCCAGTCAACCTCATACATAATGAATGTTTAACCCTCACCGCCTCTCCGGTCAGATCCTGACACGCCGTCTAACTTTCAAGCTAAGTGATGCACAAAAGCGGACGTGATGCCATCGAAACACGCCCGACGAGCCGGGTCTGAAAATATACTGTTTGCGTGTTTTTAAAGTATTATTTTGAGAAAAAAAACATTATGTTGAATTTCAGGAAAAAAGTTGGTGATTCCAACACTTTATACAGGAATACTATGGTAGTTTATGTCGTGTTATACATCCTTGACATTATCTAGACCATACAAACTCCAAATAAATCATAAGAACAGCAGTGCCTAACTAGGTTAGCCCACATTGCGCACTTCGTGACCTGAACTCATGTCACTTGACTTAGTTTTGGATAAGGGCTACTGATGCTTACGCATGCATGCCGAGATAAAAGTAAGGTGAGAAGTTACGTAATGTTTTCAAAAGTGGGAACATTTTCCAAGAATGGGCCAAGAGTGACCGTTATCTCAGTTCGCTTACCTCACATTAAACACAAATTTGGCATTGCTTTGGAGACAAAGCCAATTTTATCTTGCTTAGCAAGTTTCATTTCAGTCTCGCTTTATGTTGATGAGTTATCGATCTTCAAACGTTTTTGAAGGTGGTCCTATTTGACCTGAGCTAGGTCTGACTACTGACTACTGACTACTGACTACTGTCTATTGACTACCGACTACTGTCTATTGACTACCGACTACTGTCTATTGACTACCGACTACTGTCTATTGACTACCGACTACTGTCTATTGACTACCGACTACTGTCTATTGACTACCGACTACTGTCTATTGACTACCGACTACTGTCTATTGACTACCGACTACTGTCTATTGACTACCGACTACTGTCTATTGACTACCGACTACTGTCTATTGACTACCGACTACTGTCTATTGACTACCGACTACTGTCTATTGACTACCGACTACTGTCTATTGACTACCGACTACTGTCTATTGACTACCGACTACTGTCTATTGACTACCGACTACTGTCTATTGACTACCGACTACTGTCTATTGACTACCGACTACTGTCTATTGACTACCGACTACTGTCTATTGACTACCGACTACTGTCTATTGACTACCGACTACTGTCTATTGACTACCGACTACTGTCTATTGACTACCGACTACTGTCTATTGACTACCGACTACTGTCTATTGACTACCGACTACTGTCTATTGACTACCGACTACTGACTACTGACTACTGACTACTGACTACTGACTACTGACTACTGACTACTGACTACTGACTACCGACTACTGACTACCGACTACTGTCTACCGACTACTGTCTACCGACTACCGACTGCCGACTACCGACTGCCGACTACCGACTGCCGACTACTGACTACTGACTACTGACTATCGACTACTGACTACTGACTACTGACTACCGACTACTGACTATTGACTACCGACTACTGACTACCGACTACTGACTACTGACTACTGACTACTGACTACCGACTACTGACTACTGACTACTGACTACTGACTACTGACTACCGACTACTGACTACTGACTACCGACTACTGACTACTGACTACTGACTACTGACTACTGACTACTGACTACTGACTACTGACTACTGACTACCGACTACTGACTACTGACTACTGACTATCGACTACTGACTACCGACTACCGACTACCGACTACTGACTACTGACTACTGACTACCGACTACTGACTACTGACTACCGACTGCCGACTACCGGCTGCCGACTGCCGACTACTGACTCTGCTGTGTTTGTTGTGTGTGTGTGTGTGTGCTGTCTGTGCCGTCTGTACTGTGTGTGCCGGCTGCGCCCCTGACGCCGCAGCCGTCGGCAGGCCAACCTGTTCGCCCAGATGGGATTCGACGGCTACTTCTTCGGCCGGCTCGACTACGACGACAAACAGCGCCGGTTGAACGCCACTGAGATGGAGATGGTGTGGCTGGCCAGCCAGGACCTGGGTGGGTCCGGCGCGGCCCCTCGCCCTCCCCTCCCCACTCCTTCCCTCCCTCTCGCGCAGGAGTCAGAGTCCGATCCAGGGGCCGTTATCGGGGGGGCAGGGCGCTCGTCTGGGCGGTCGCCACTGTGAAAGTTCCTGGATTCGTTCCTCGATTCGGCCTGGTCTTCGTTGGAAATTCGTCGAGCGGGGAGTCCACTGGAGCCTCACGGATGGGCATCTTTTCTGTCAGGCGCCACCCATCCATGGAAGATGAGGGGCGCGCTCAATTTCCCCCTTCTGGATTGACCTCTGTTGGGAGCTTCCTCATCTGCCGTGGTAGCTTCCTTCTATTTACCCCGCCGAGTTGTTCATCACTATCGGATGATGAAAGGTGTATCCCTGGACGCGACTGCGGGCACATGCGGAACTTGATCTGCACCGCATTAAACTAGGAGTCTTTAGAAGTCTGGAAATGAGTAAAGTACGCCTAAGAGCCATGAGTCACAACACAGGCTTGAACAATGAGTTGGACCGACTACCTCAGTTTTTCCATGCCGCCATTTACTCTTACTCTCTTCATGTTGCTATTGCTTAGGGCTCTTGATATTCCCGTTGTTGCTATTTCTGTTCTTGTTATTCCTGTTCTTGTTATTCCTATTCTTGTTATTCCTATTCTTGATATTCCTTTGCTTGCTATTCCTGGTCTTGCAATTCCTGTTCTTGATATTCCTCTTCTTGCTATACTGCTTCTTGCTGTTCCCGTTCTTGCTATTCCTGCTATCAGTCCATCCCAGCGGCATGGTACTCTGATGTGAGACAACCAGCTGGCACATTTCAGCTCTGCTGGAGAACGAATGCCAGCCAATAGATCCATAAACCACAACTGTATTAGCAAGCACTAATCGGTCCACCCGCCGCCTACGCTACACACAACTAACATATCTTCCGCAGTCTTACCACATAGCTGATCAGCTATATAACTGGGGCTGCTGTATCGTTATCTCGTCGCGAAACTGACATTGCCCGCCAGCTTTTTGTGAACTGACAGATACTGTGTCAGTCGACTGACACAGTGTCTGTCAGCGTGTCAGTCGACAAGGTGTCGGCTGCCAATTCCCAGGTGGCCATTTCACGGCCGACTCGTCAGTGACTGCTAACTAGTACTGACTCGCCAGTACGTCAGTACTAACCAGTACTAAGTATTAACCATGAGTGGATACTTGCATTCTTTCAGTATTGTCTGTGAACTGCTGTAACGTGCCGAACACCCTTGCAGCTTAACACTTGCGACGAAGGGGAGGGGCGGAATCCTCCCACTCATCATGTTTTTTTCCTCTTTACTGTATCTCATAAACGGACAGGGATTTTTCAATCAAGTCATGTTAGTGTAATGCAAATTGATTAGCGCATCTTATTGAAAGATAATTATCCAAGTCCGTGGATAGCTATAGGCACCGTGTGGGTGCAAAGTCGACCGACCTACCTCCGGTCTGTTGGTCAGCATGTTCAGGTCACCAAGGTTTGATGGGCGCGATTGCGCTGTGCGCCGGCCGATCTCTACCCCATTTGACGTGCTTCTGACGTGGTACCCTGAAGCCATTGACCTGAGGTCATGCATTTTTTTTACTACGGGGAGTTTACTACAGCCAGAATTCTCCGTCCAGGTTTTGTACTTCTAGCTTCAATAGTTTGCAATATCTCAGTAGAGCCATCTCCACCCTATCGGGATCGCGTTTTGCGAGAGGCCCTCCGGCGCCCGTGTTAGCATTAAACACCATGGGAAAGCACTCGTGAACATCTCCGGTACCTGGTGAAACCAATGAAAAATCACCTCTGACGAGGTATGCAAGCATCATACCAATGGTACTAACGTGGGTGGTGGGCGAGTGCAGGGTCGGAACTTTTCACCGGCGTGCTGCCTAACATGTACCAGCCGCCGGCCGGCTTCTGCTTCGACATCCTCTGCGACGACGAGCCTATCATGGACGACAGACGGCTGCACGATTACAATGTGGACCAGAAGGTAACGCGGCCGCCTCTTGACTCACCAACATGGACCCGGCGGGGCGCTTGGTGTCCTCCGACTGGGCGGGGCGCTTGGTGTCCTCCGACTGGGCGGGGCGCTCGGTGTCCTCCGACTGGGCGGGGCGCTTGTCCTCGGGGCGCTTGTGTCCTCGACTGGGCGGGCGCTCGGTGTCCTCCGACTGGGCGGGGCGCTCGGTGTCCTCCGACTGGGCGGGGCGCTCGGTGTCCTCCGACTGGGCGGGGCGCTCGGTGTCCTCCGACTGGGCGGGGCGCTCGGTGTCCTCCGACTGGGCGGGGCGCTTGGTGTCCTCCGACTGGGCGGGGCGCTCTGTGTCCTCCGACTGGGCGGGGCGCTCTGTGTCCTCCGACTGGGCGGGGCGCTCTGTGTCCTCCGACTGGGCGGGGCGCTCGGTGTCCTCCGACTGGGCGGGGCGCTCTGTGTCCTCCGACTGGGCGGGGCGCTCGGTGTCCTCCGACTGGGCGGGGCGCTCGGTGTCCTCCGACTGGGCGGGGCGCTCGGTGTCCTCCGACTGGGCGGGGCGCTCGTGTCCTCCGACTGGGCGGGGCGCTCGGTGTCCTCCGACTGGGCGGGGCGCTCGGTGTCTCCGACTGGGCGGGGCGCTGTGTCCTCCGACTGGGCGGGGCGCTTGTGTCTCCGACTGGGCGGGGCGCTCGTGTCCTCCCTTTCGACTGGGCGGGCGCTGTGTCCTCCGACTGGGCGGGGCGCTCGGTGTCCTCCGACTGGGCGGGCGCTTGGTGTCCTCCGACTGGCGGGGCGCTCGGTGTCCTCCGACTGGGCGGGGCGCTCGGTGTCCTCCGACTGGGCGGGGCGCTCGGTGTCCTCCGACTGGGCGGGGCGCTTGGTGTCCTCCGACTGGGCGGGGCGCTCGGTGTCCTCCGACTGGGCGGGGCGCTCGGTGTCCTCCGACTGGGCGGGGCGCTCGGTGTCCTCCGACTGGGCGGGGCGCTTGGTGTCCTCCGACTGGGCGGGGCGCTCGGTGTCCTCCGACTGGGCGGGGCGCTCTGTGTCCTCCGACTGGGCGGGGCGCTCGGTGTCCTCCGACTGGGCGGGGCGCTTGGTGTCCTCCGACGTCCTCCTTGCCAGCTCGGTGTCCTCTACCTCTCCGAGTCTCCTCGCGGGTCTGGCCTCGCACGGCCTCCGCCACTAAGGGTGGGAGGCGGGTTGTGGGGTGGATCCACCTGGGATATATCCATGTTGGATGGATCCATTCAACTTGGATCGCTATGGAATGTTTAGTTTTTAACATGGCGAGCAGACTTTTTGCTCCGCAAACAAGGGTCTCAAATTCACAGCGCCTCCTGTTTTCCCGTGGCGGAGCCCCTGCGGCCTGGCCTATCGTGACTCTCTCACACAATCTTACTCAGCGCAAACATATGTATGCGGCCAATGTCTATTCCTTCTCGTCCTGCCGTTCACCAACCAACATACACAATCGATTGTGCGTAAATGTTGTGTCGTGTGCTGAAACGCCGTTGTTGTCCCAGGCGAGGCTGGAGAGATTTTCACGGGCGTCCTGTACAACAATTATGCCCCGCCCCCGGGCCATTGTTATGACGTCAGTTGCAACGATCCGCCAATCATGGACGACCGACGTCTGAAAGATTACAATGTCAATGAAAAGGTGGGTCCACGTGGTACTAACGTAATACAAGAACACACTAACATTACGATATTCGAATATGCCAAATCGTATATTTAAGATATATGGTACGATATACATGTGATACACATTATGTACATCTCATATATATATATATATATATATATATATATATATATATATATATATATATATGCATCCGTTAATTGTTCTTCTAGTTTTTATATTATTCCGATTTTCCACTCATTCGTTGGCTTCGTTCAGACATTCAGAAGGAAACAAGATCCGATTCTTTGCCGAGATATATAATTTTCAATCGGCGAAAAACGTGTTACCATCGTGTGTAAATTCGTACTGCCATGCTAGTTATTTGGTTGCTGCATGTATGCATTTTTGTCAGACTAAATACTGACAATGCCGTGCCAACCACAAGGAGCTCGCCATGTTTGCACTATGAAGTGGCAGCAGACTGTGATAACGTAGTTTTAACTCTCAGTCTCAATTTCTAAGCTGTTGTCTGTTCCAGGTGGATGATTTCATTGCATACGCAAAGACACAGGCTAAGTCCTTTAAAACGAACCACATTGTGATGACCATGGGAGAAGATTTTCATTACCAGGATGCAAACATGTGGTTTAAAAACATGGACAAGCTGATCAAGTAAGCCCATCCTGACTCGGAAAGCCTAACTGTGGTGTTTGTCGGGGTTGTGCCTTCGCACATCTGGGGGATGGTGGTGGGGAGTCACGTGATCGCCCGGTTACGGGTAACGTTATGTCACGTGACTACAGCAGGCACCACGTGGTCTGGACGAATGGATCCGCTTGCGTTCATTTCCGGCATGCGGTGAAGACGTAAGCATATGTTTGTGTCGGGTAATTAGGCCCTGGCTTCTATTGGATAAACGATATTGTTCGCATTACCTGGTTTTGGCCGGCAAAGAAGTCAGGCTTGTTTGCTTCTCTTAATATCCTGTGGTCCTCACCTTAGTTGTGTGGTAGAAGTCTGCCCTGTCTGTGTGGCAGAGCTTGCAAGTCCACACAACCAGCATTGTTGCACCTTCAAAAACTGGTCGAAATAGGGACTATGTATTTACATATGTCCGGAGTAACCCTTAACCAGAATTCCTCACTCAGCCTGCAACAATTTACTTCAGTTGGTGATGGCGAGTGCTAATTCCATTGAAAATGTCGTAAGGTGTTGCATGCATCGATTTCGGACCACCTCGCTTTATAGTTCAGCCTTGCTCAGCATTAGCATGGTGGTATGATGCACCAGGGTTAACTTCTAGCACACAAATCGTATGATATCACTGTGGATTGTCTGATTAAAATTCACTATTGATTTGTGGTGCATCGGAATGCCATGGATTTTAAATTTGTTGCAATATGCTGTCTCAGTTCATTCACCCCTGTGGACGTCCGTCTCCCTTCCCTTTTCCGTCCAGAGACGCGAAGGAGATTCTGGATGGCATGAGTATTATGAATGTGCTTAAAATATCATGAGGTGACTAAAAGCTTATCGTGTCTAACCTTGGGGACTGGGTCTGGATCTTAACATGCTTCTAATTAACTCAAGTGCATGTCACAACGTGGTTAAGTTAACGCTGGTGTATCCGAGTGTAACAGGATGAAATCGGTGCCATTCAGTGCCACCATCGCTGTCATCTGTGCCATCGTGAGCACGACAATCATAGTAGTCATAATGAGAATAGCGCTAAGACACCGGTGCCATAATCAGAACCATTAGTTGCATAGTCCTTACGTTGTCCTCACATCGTTCTCGTACACGTTGTCCTGGCATCGGCCTCGTGCACGTTGTCCTCACTCGTACACGTTGTCCTCGCATCGTTCTCGTACACGTTGTCCTCACATTGGTCTCGTACACGTTGTTCTCACTTGTACACGTTGTCCTCACATCGGTCTTGTACACGTTGTCCTCACTTGTACACGTTGTCCTCACATGGGTCTTGTACACGTTGTCCTCACATGGGTCTTGTACACGTTGTCCTCACATCGGTCTTGTACACGTTATCCTCACTTGTACACGTTGTCCTCACATGGGTCTTGTACACGTTGTCCTCACATCGGTCTTGTACACGTTGTCCTCAATTGTACACGTTGTCCTCACATGGGTCTTGTACACGTTGTCCTCACATCGGTCTCGTACACGTTGTTCTCACATGGGTCTTGTACACGTTGTCCTCACATCGGTCTTGTACACGTTGTCCTCACATCGGTCTCGTACACGTTGTTCTCACTTGTACACGTTGTCCTCACATGGGTCTCGTACACGTTGTTCTCACTTGTACACGTTGTCCTCACATCGGTCTCGTACACGTTGTCCTCACATGGGTCTCGTACACGTTGTTCTCACTTGTACACGTTGTCCTCACATCGGTCTTGTACACGTTGTCCTCACTTGTACACGTTGTCCTCACATCGGTCTTGTACACGTTGTCCTCACATCGGTCTCGTACACGTTGTTCTCACTTGTACACGTTGTCCTCACATGGGTCTCGTACACGTTGTCCTCACATGGGTCTCGTACACGTTGTTCTCACTTGTACACGTTGTCCTCACATGGGTCTCGTACACGTTGTTCTCACATGGGTCTCGTACACGTTGTCCTCACATGGGTCTCGTACACGTTGTCCTCACATGGGTCTCGTACACGTTGTCCTCACATGGGTCTCGTACACGTTGTCCTCACATGGGTCTCGTACACGTTGTCCTCACATGGGTCTCGTACACGTTGTCCTCACATGGGTCTCGTACACGTTGTCCTCACATGGGTCTCGTACACGTTGTTCTCACATGCGTCTCGTACACGTTGTCCTCACATGGGTCTCGTACACGTTGTCCTCACATGGGTCTCGTACACGTTGTCCTCACATGGGTCTCGTACACGTTGTTCTCACATGGGTCTTGTACACGTTGTCCTCACATGGGTCTCGTACACGTTGTCCTCACATGGGTCTCGTACACGTTGTCCTCACATGGGTCTCGTACACGTTGTCCGCACATGGGTCTCGTACACGTTGTTCTCACGTCGTATTCAGCCGCACCAAGGCCTGCGTAGACTAGGTGCGCGTGAAGTGAACGGCCGCATAGTAGACACATCCAAGAACACGAAGTTTGCGACAACGTTCGTGAAGGCCTGGAGCCAGCAGCTGAATGATAGTCTGACGTAGGCCGAGCCGGTCAGCCGCGCACAAAGTCGGATGACGTCATGGGTTGCGATAGCTTAGCCGGTAGGACGTTAGCATCTTGATTGCGAGAGCGTAGGTTTGAATGCCACAACCAACGTGATATGACGGAATCCGGCCGCGACAAATCGGCGTGAGAAGTTGGCGACGTTATATTTGACTGAACGGTTCAATGAGGTCGATGTGAGAACCCCAAAGTCTCAAAACCCAGAAGCCCTACATACGCTGAGTTTCAAATTTCACACGATCTCAAAACCCTGAAATGCCGATTACATCCTTTTTTGGGTGATCCGAAAACTCCAGTATTACAACTCATCTGAATTCCTTGCAAGAGAACCTCAGGTTCTTCTTTTTTCGGTGGCAGGCGTGACCTCGTGCCAATAGCTGTTGCCGGGGCGCGCGACACAGGTGCGAGTCGGTTCGGTGTGAACGCTGGGCGCGACAGCCGCCACCGTCCCGCGTCTTATCGACGGCCGGCGCACCAGTTTTGCTCTCACGGGAACTGCGGTCAGTGACCCGCGTTATCTCGGCCTGCCTGAGCCGGCAGTCTCAACAAGCCGACACGGCTGCACAGATGCACATTTACAGATCCGTGTGTCCCGTATCTACGCTGAACACACAGCTCGGTGCACACAGATATATCTGTCCCCTGGGAGGGAGGTGCCCCTCTCCCCCACCAATGGCAGTGTCCAGATACGCAATCAGCAATGCTGCGTATCAAATGCGGGCAGACTGGCTCTCTTGTGGCTGGACTAATTATGTCGGTGCGCGTGGTGGAGGTACGGTACGGTACGACGCGGCGTGCTCAGGCCGTATAAGCCACGCGATGCCGTAGGCGCTGTATGGGTGAGGGAAGCAATCTGGCTAAGTGGCTCCCGTGATGCACGCACGGGTTGTTGTCTGTGGAGCTCGCAGTCACTCACAGTCACCGTCACTCACAGCCACCGTCACTCACAGTCACTCAGTCACAGTCACTCACAGTTAGTCACTCACAGTCACCGTCACTCACATCCACAGTCACTCAGCCAGTCACAGTCGCAGGCACTCAGTCAGTCACTCTCAGTCACTCAGTCAATCACTCAAACACTGGACGCTTTCATTCCGCTAAAAACGCTGCTGCTGCTTAGCCGGAAAATGTGAGCACTCAAGAGGAGATGCTGAGATGCAAAGTGGACAAAAGCAAATCTGAAAGAGTCGCTTCAATTTTGAGGGAAGAAACTCAACTTGGAGCGATGTATCAGATGGCATTCAGGTCTTAGAGATGTTTCTCCAATGATCAGGTCCGAGCCTGCCGAGTTGGATTGGAAGCTGATACGAGCTAGTTTTTTTTTCTCCCACGATATACATAACATTTAGTTTTCTCCAAATGCCTTTTTTTCAGCAACACAAATATTAATCGCACATAGGCTACGACACGGTGGTACAACTTTGTCAGAACTGCTGAACAGATGTGGGATGCATGGAGACTGCGATGTTGGCGGCCACGCGAGACGTCGGCTGCTTAGTTCAAGTTTGAGTTCAAATCACATGGGATAATTGCGATACAATTTTGAAGGAACTTCAGTAAATTGCTGGCAATGGACTACAGCAATTCCGGGGAATACTACAGGACTACGGAACTACGGGATTACGGACTTACGGATACTGCGGGACCAGGGAAACAATTCGGACGTTCACTTCCTACCAAATGCTCTGTATCTCGCCCTATGTAAATGAGATGAAGCGGGGTCACGGCGACCAGGTTATCGACAATTGAAGCATCAGCAAAAACGCGGACATTTTATTAGCATATTTATTGAATGTGGCCTTGTTGCTTCAATCCCTGTGATCCGGATATCGTTAAAACTTGCTGGAGTTGTCAGGTTTGTGTTCCAAAATAGTTAGTCACTACAAAAGCGTACAGTGCCTTCATGGTTAGTTATTCACTTTGCGATACCGATGAGTCATGTAGCGTGTAGTCGATGCGCCCCTAAACCCCTAGACTACTCGGGGACGAGTAGAAGTTACTCGTCTAAGAATCGAAGGTTGTGGGTTCGAATCGTACCTGTCTCTACTCTTCGCACGCGACCAATCGGCGTGAGAGATTGGCGACGCTACATGACTCAACGGTCGATGTGCCGTAAAACCAATAACCAACCAACCATAAACTACTCGTCCCCACAGTACTTTCATGTGCCGGCGTAGGGCTCACGCGGGTGGTTGTAGACGGCTCAATTAATGTGTTCATCCATGTATTCAGTGATTACACCTGGACATGCACAAACAGTGCATGTATTAGTCATCTATTGCTCTTGTTCGATATGCGAGGTATCCCATTCCCACGTGCGCTATCCGGAACGAATATTACGCTTCAAAACAGCATACGAATGCAAAGTATTACCAGTGATATCTGGACGCTTCTTAACTCACTGTAATTGATGTGATTCTCAACTCAAACATCTAGCTAATTAACTAATTGTGATTTACAATTATATAATTAATAATACTGCGAATTATCTAATTAAGATGCACATGTAGTTGTGATGAACAATGCACGGTAGCCTTTCGCCGACATTCTATTGAATTGACTTTCACACTGCTAAGTATGCACATACATGGATGATGTTCTGTCGACCAAGATAAGTCCGTCGCCTCACTGGTGGAATCATCCTGGCATTACGCCAGGTACAGATGCGCGGGTCCCACGGTTGCATGGAACAGGCGGTATCTGTGGGAACACGACATTCTACAGGGTTCGGGCCTGCGATCGCTTATTTTCACACCTGATGAGATTGCGGAGCCTTGTGTTGACATTGTAATCTGGACAGGCGACGTGAAGTCACAGTTGGTATAATGTCTGTTATCGTGTCGCTGAAAAGTGGCCGTCCAATACGCAACAGGCAAATCAATTTGGTGCTCTTCAATGAGCGCAAGTTGTGTCGCCACCACCACCGCAAAAAGATTGCCTTTTAGCATGGGATTGAAATGCATCCCATACGCCTTGGACAACAACGGTGTTTTCTCGTACTGTTTTATATCGACACTTCCGATGGATCAAAAACCGGATGTATACAACCGGCTTACCACCTACCAGTTGAATGTACTGACTGATGCACGGGCATCGGGACATCCCAAATTGGCCTCTCCAAAGTGTCTGACATCAAACGATATATGCCTAGATTACGAGATGCAAAATTTAAAGATATTTGATAGCCGCAGTATTCTAACATAATTCTGATAACGTCATCTATGTAAATTATCCAATTTCTATGTAATTCGACAGCAACTTCAAATTGCGCTAACAAAATAGGTTGGAATATATTTTATGGATCCGTCAGTGTTTGCACCGGGTGCAAATTCAGGTTGCTCACTTTCACCGGTGGGAGGCAGGTTTTCTGTTACTAATGGCTGCGCGAATATTCTGACCGTGAGCCGTCAGCTAAGCATCCGCCTAGACGTTGACAGCTCTTGCAGGCCGCCGCATTCAAATCATGGGTCGGTGCAGAATGAATCGCAGCCACTAAATCCAGTACTACACACCGTACCTACAGGTTGACGACTTTTTGAAAGCTGCTAAGACCCAGAGCAAGTGGTACAAGAGCAACCACATTGTTATGACCATGGGCAGTGATTTCCAGTACCAAGACGCCCACGTGTGGTACAAAAACCTCGACAAACTGATCAAGTGAGTACTCAAGTGCATAAAGACATAAAAGATTAGTGCAACTATGAGCCACAAGGGCCCTTCTTGGTTGCACTCTGTACACTCAACCAGTTGCCCACCAAAGCCGTCGATCAGCCCTCCCTGGAATACTGAAAAGCAAGCCCTCTATTCTTATAATGATTGTCTATGCTGTTTTTAACGATGTTCAATGTGCTGCTACTGACAATGGTTTCTGGCAACTGGTTCCAGTGTTCTACTACCCTGTTGGTGAATACAGACTGTCATAACTTTGTTCTGCTGTGGTTAACTTTAATTTTGAAATGATGACCTGAAAACGTATTCAATTTCTTCAATGTTTCCTCGTATGCCAGATTGCTTATACCATTAACCATTTGTGTAGCCCTCTTTTGTACTTTCTAAAAGTGCAGCGCAGATTATGATGAGTGATTGCGGATGATAGTACCACTGAGATAACTCAGTCGGCTAAAAGCGCCGGCCTGCGCTGAGTTCCCCTGCCCTGGCAAAGTATTTCGAATCGTTTCGCACTCTGCTATAGCCACCCACTGGGTGGGGGTGGGGTGGGGTAAGTTGGCAACTGACCTGATCAGGCCAGCACTGACCTGATGCGCCGAGAACGCGTGACGGGGGCGGCCGTGTCGGTACATTGGCGGCACGTTAAGCCCTTGGTCAAAATTACGCTGTTCAACTGGTATTCACGGGCGAGGTGGAGGGGCCAGGGTTCACGCGTCGAGCTGTGCTTAGAATAGGGCTCTGAGACATACAGCCGTCCCAACAAGAAGTTGATTTTGTTTTGCATTGCCCGTGACGTGAAAAGCCTGCGTATATATACCAATCATGCACCAGATGCACATCACATCACATCCGATACACACTACATCATATACACATCACATCATATACACATCGCATCATATACACATCGCATCATATACACATCGCATCATGTACACATCGCATCATATACACATCGCATCATGTACACATCGCATCATCTACACATCGCATCATGTACACATCGTATCATCTACACATCGCGATGTGTAGATGATGCGATGATGCAGGATATATGTTACACATGACATCACATATGATATACATCATCTTACGTACGATACACATCACATAACATCTGATATACAGCACACATCTGGTACACATCACATCACATCTGATATACATTGCATCACATCTGATGCACATGATATCACGCCTGATACATATCACATTTGATACACATCACTTTACGTATGATACGTATCACATCACATCCGCTATACATCACACACCTGATACACATCACATCTGGTGCACACCACATCACATCTGGTACACACCACATCACATCTGATGCACATCACGTCACGTCAGATGCACATCACATCATAGCACATCAGATGCACATAGTCATGTGCCAGTCAGTGGCTATATACATGCATCAGGGAAGGCTGCTGTACACCTATTCCTAGACCTATGTGGACACAATAAATGTTTATCTGAGATACTGCACTTAATTACTGCCGAATTATTTTTGTGGTACAACTGTCTGGATTTCAGGGCATGAGTTGTATGCACAGTACGAGCTTTACATTATGAATCTTCTTTTGCGCACAATTCCTATGAGGAATCTTCGACTTACAAAATATGTTTTTTATGTTGGCTCGGTTTCATCCGTGTGTTTAACAACATCTACGTTACTTAGTCCTTACTTCCCGAACCTCGTACACTCATATACTAGTACTTTGACGCACCCTAAAACCCCAACTATCAGTTATGAGCCTCCTGCAGAATGCTAATCTGGAAATGTATAATAACATAGCGGTCTGAATGGGCTAATTTCATCCAGCTACATAAAAGCTTAGAACAGCAAGTAATATTGCTATTGATATTACTAGCAATATTTCAACACTGAACTCGGCCCGATTGCTGAGTTCCAATAGGAGGGAGAAGCGTGGGTTGGAAGGCGCCGACTTCTGAACATTTCCTGACCTGATGCATGCAGCACGTGCCGTAATCGGCTGCCTCGGCTGTTTTTCATGGCAGCATGACCCAGGTAAAACATAATCACAGCCTAAATGCGGAGCAGGTTCAAATGGACATGGCAGTTTGTCAGATTACTGCTAAGCCGGTTAGCTCGGTGGATAGAGGGCTGACCTGCAGGACCCTCTCCGTATTGGCACAGCCGGCTCCAGTCGCTTCACTCGTTCGCTATTAACGCCTCCGACTGGGATGACCAGTTGGCATCTGGCCAGGAAAGGTTGGGGGCGCCGACACCAGGTGGCCGTGCCCGCTATGTCGGCACGTTAAACTCTGCCGGCTCAAGCTGTGCTGTAAGAATTGAAACGTCCCGACCGGCAGGTGGGTTCAGGGTAAATGCAAGGAGCGTCAGCTTGACTATATGCTTCTGCAAATACTCACCAGCAACCATTTAACTATTTTGTTTTCTACTCGCATTGCGGTTGTGGGCAGCCGTCGAAGCCTCCCCGAAGTCGGTGAGACGGCTAAGGGTCATGAGGGAATGAAGCTGGTGATGTCTCACAACATATTTCGCAACATTGACCGTTAATCCTGCTGTCAAGATATTGGACAGGAGCAATGCTCCTCTCCAATATTTGGACACGCTGACCCATAACTCCTCGAGTGCGTGACAATATTTTACCTCAAGTGTAATCCCTCTCTCCCGCCATCTGTCCAGCGTGCCTCCTGCCCGCTGGAAGGGATACGAAGCACCACCACGCAGGCTGTGTGGCCGGTGTCCATGCTGCCAGCTGGAGGGGGAGGGGTACGAAGCACCACGACGCAGGCTGTGTGGCCGGTGTGTCTGCTGCCAGCTGGAGGGGGAGGGGTACGAAGCACCACCACGCAGGCTTGTGGCCGGTGTCAGTGGTACGAAGCACCACCACGCAGGCTGTGTGGCCGGTGTCTCATGCTGCCAGCTGGAGGGAGGAGGGGTACGAAGCACCACCACGCAGGCTGTGTGGCCGGTGTCCATGCTGCCAGCTGGAGGGGGAGGGGTACGAAGCACCACCACGCAGGCTGTGTGGCCGGTGTGTCTGCTGCCAGCTGGAGGGGGAGGGGTACGAAGCACCACCACGCAGGCTGTGTGGCCGGTGTGCCTGCTGCCAGCTGGAGGGGGAGGGGTACGAAGCACCACCACGCAGGCTGTGTGGCCGGTGTGTCTGCTGCCAGCTGGAGGGGGAGGGGTACGAAGCACCACCACGCAGGCTGTGTGGCCGTTGTCCATGCTGCCAGCTGGAGGGGGAGGGGTACGAAGCACCACCACACAGGCTGTGTGGCCGGTGTGTCCATGCTGCCAGCTGGAGGGGGAGGGGTACGAAGCACCACCACGCAGGCTGTGTGGCCGGTGTGTCTGCTGCCAGCTGGAGGGGGGGGGGTACGAAGCACCACCACGCAGGCTGTGTGGCCGGTGTGTCTGCTGCCAGCTGGAGGGGGAGGGGTACGAAGCACCACCACGCAGGCTGCCAGCTGGAGGGGGAGGGGTACGAAGCACCACCACGCAGGCTGTGTGGCCGGTGTCCATGCTGCCAGCTGGAGGGGGAGGGGTACGAAGCACCACCACGCAGGCTGTGTGGCCGGTGTGCCTGCTGCCAGCTGGAGGGGGAGGGGTACGAAGCACCACCACGCAGGCTGTGTGGCCGGTGTGTCCATGCTGCCAGCTGGAGGGGGAGGTGTACGAAGCACCACCGCGCAGGCTGTGTGGCCGGCACGGTCCACATTGTCGGATTGTAATGCACGATTGGTAGGACGCAGGAGGCGTGTAATCGCCGCGCATGGTCTCGAGTCGCGAGTCGCGAGACACGAGTCGCGAGTCGCGAGTCACGAGTCGCGAGTCAATCCCGCACGGTTGTGCCCGCTCGGCGGCGGCTGTTTGATGAGACTCTGATGTGCTCATCGCTTGCGTAACCCCCGACCCGTCGCGAGCCGAGCGCGCAGTGCCACCTGGGCGCTGGCAGCTGGTAACGCGCCGGTATCGGCGACTGGTCACCCCGCCGGTATCGGCGACTGGTCACCCCGCCAGTATCGGCGACTGGTCACCCCGCCAGTATCGGCGACTGGTCACCCCGCCGGTATCGGCGACTGGTCACCCCGCCGGTATCGGCGACTGGTCACCCCGCCGGTATCGGCGACTGGTCACCCCGCCAGTATCGGCGACTGGTCACCCCGCCAGTATCGGCGACTGGTCACCCCGCCAGTATCGGCGACTGGTCACCCCGCCAGTATCGGCGACTGGTCACCCCGCCAGTATCGGCGACTGTCCTCGCGACTGGTCACCCCGCCGGTATGGCGACTGGTCACGCCGTATCGGCGACTGGTCACCCCGCCGTATCGGCGACCACCGCCGGTATCGGCGACTGGTCACCCGCCAGTATCGGCGACTGGTCACCCCGCCAGTATCGGCGACTGGTACCCGCCAGTATCGGCGACTGGTCACCCCGCCGGTATCGGCGACTGGTCACCCGCCAGTATCGGCGACTGGTCACCCCGCCAGTATCGGCGACTGGTCACTGGTATCGGCGACTGGTCACCCCGCCATCGGCGACTGGTCCCCGCCAGTATCGGCGACTGGTCACCCGCCGTATCGGCGACTGGTCACCCCGCCAGTATCGGCGACTGGTCACCGCCAGTATCGGCGACTGGTCACCCCGCCGGTATAGTATGGCGACTGGTACCCGCCAGTATCGGCGACTGGTCACCCCGCCAGTATCGGCGACTGGTCACCCCGCCAGTATCGGCGACTGGTCACCCCGCCAGTATCGGCGACTGGTCACCCCGCCAGTATCGGCGACTTGGTCACCCCGCCGGTATCGGCGACTGGTCACCCCGCCGGTATCGGCGACTGGTCACCCCGCCGGTATCGGCGACTGGTCACCCCGCCAGTATCGGCGACTGGTCACCCCGCCAGTATCGGCGACTGGTCACCCCGCCGGTATCGGCGACTGGTCACCCCGCCAGTATCGGCGACTGGTCACCCCGCCAGTATCGGCGACTGGTCACCCCGCCGGTATCGGCGACTGGTCACCCCGCCAGTATCGGCGACTGGTCACCCCGCCGGTATGGCGACGTATCGGCGACTGGACCCGCCGATCGGCGACTGGTCACCCGCCGGTATCGGCGACTGGTACCGCCGTAGCGACTGGACCGTATCGGCGACTGGTACCCGCCAGTATCGGCGACTGGTCACCCGCCGTATCGGCGACTGGTCACCCCGCCGGTATCGGCGACTGGTCACCCCGCCAGTATCGGCGACTGGTCACCCCGCCAGTATCGGCGACTGGTCACCCCGCCGGTTCCGCCAGTATCGGCGACTGGTCACCCCGCCAGTATCGGCGACTGGTCACCCCGCCAGTATCGGCGACTGGTCACCCCGCCGGTATCGGCGACTGGTACTGGTACCCCGCCAGTATCGGCGACTGGTCACCCGCCGGTATCGCCCGCGTATCGGCGACTGGTCACCCCGCCAGTATCGGCGACTGGTCACCCCGCCAGTATCGGCGACTGGTCACCCCGCCGGTATCGGCGACTGGTCACCCCGCCAGTATCGAGGCGTATCGGCGACTGGTCACCCCGCCGGTATCGGCGACTGGTCACCCCGGTATACCCGCCGGTATCGGCGACTGGTCACCCCGCCAGTATCGGCGACTGGTCACCCGGTATCGGCGACTGGTCACCCCGCCGGTATCGGCGACTGGTCACCCCGCCAGTATCGGCGACTGGTCACCCCGCCAGTATCGGCGACTGGTCACCCCGCCAGTATCGGCGACTGGTCACCCCGCCAGTATCGGCGACTGGTCACCCCGCCAGTATCGGCGACTGGTCACCCCGCCGGTATCGGCGACTGGTCACCCCGCCAGTATCGGCGACTGGTCACCCCGCCAGTATCGGCGACTGGTCACCCCGCCAGTATCGGCGACTGGTCACCCCGCCAGTATCGGCGACTGGTCACCCCGCCAGTATCGGCGACTGGTCACCCCGCCGGTATCGGCGACTGGTCACCCCGCCAGTATCGGCGACTGGTCACCCCGTGGCACCGACCGGCAGGTACGTCAACGCCAAACAGAAGGACGGCGAGAAAGTGAACGTGTTCTACTCGACGCCGTCGTGCTACCTGAAGGCGCTGCACGACGCCAAGCTGGTCTGGTCCACGGTGGAGGTGGGTACTGTCACCGCAGGCTGGGTAGCGTGGCTACTGAGCTGCGCTACTGAGCTGCGCTACTGAACTGTACTACTGAGCTGCACTACTGAGCTGGGCCACTGGGCTGCGCTACTGAGCTGGGCCACTGGCCTGGGCTTCTGGGCTGGGCTTCTGGGCTGGGACACTGGGCTGGGCCGCTGAGCTGGGCAGCTGAGCTGGGCAGCTGAGGTGGGCAGCTGAGCTGGCCAGCTGAGTTGGGCAGCTGAGCTGGGCAGCTGAGGTGGGCAGCTGAGCTGAGCTGGGCAGCTGAGCTGGGCAGCTGAGCTGGGCAGCTGAGCTGGGCAGCTGAGCTGGGCAGCTGAGCTGGGCAGCTGAGGTGGGCAGCTGAGGTGGGCAGCTGAGCTGGGCAGCTGAGATGGACAGCTGAGATGGACAGCTGAGATGGCAGCTTAACTACTGTACTGGGCTGTAGAGTTACCGAGCTGGGCTACTGAGCTGGTGACTATGGTAGTCCCGGTGACACTGGACCAAGGGCGTTGGTGTTTTTACGAACAATAGCAGGAGTGCTCAGAGTGTAGGTGATGCTTTGCTCGAGAAGTTACATGTGCCATGTCGTGCCGCGCCGTGCTGGTATGCTGTGTAATATGCCGCTGTTTTTATTGACGTTTATTCTAGATGTGAATAATTCCTCTTATTTGAGCAGCGTGTTTTATGTAATAAAGTCGAATATTACGGCAGGTCCGCCTTCGACTGATTATCCTCGCCTTTTCGCCGCCTATTCTCCTGGGTCTGATGTAGCTTGGTAGTGTTGAAAAGTCAATGCAGGTTCCATTCAGCAAAGTATATTTCAACTTGCTCAGAGCACGTTCAAATAGTCGAATCTAACCCGAGCCAATATCTAACCCGGTGTGATGCTGGTATTTTGGACAATACAAACACGGCTTCCATGAATCACGCAATCGGTTATCAAATTAAGGCCATCAGAAACGCTTCGATTCGTGTTTTTTTTAAAGGCAAAAGTGTTAGAACCCATCAGACCCAGACAAAACTATCTCTTTCAAACCACATACCTGAACCTGAATATCAACTGTTTCACGTTTATTGTAAATACATGGGCTACAAATTTACCCTGCCCATCTGTTGAAGCTGAATGTTCTGCTCCTGTTCTGCTGGTGGCTCTTGCTGGTGCTGGTTTGTATCAGTGCTTATCTGTCTGTTCCTCACCCTGCTCCAAACAGAGTAGAGCAACTTGAAGCAAGTTGGAGTATTTCTGAACAGGCTCTGTATAAACGATTGCTGGATGTCTGGAGCAACTTGGAATATAATGCAGCTGCTGACGCTTGTATTATGGTTATATATAAGACATATACATATATATATATATATATATATATATATATATATATAACGCAGATGCTAGAATCTTGTATTGCGCCACTTCAGCCATTACACAACATTGTATGGGATAGGCAATCATTGCGGTTCGAGGTTAATTTTATATTATTGTGTAGCATAGAATTACCGTCTGACCATCAGTTAGCGACAGGAATACTCCAAATTTAAAACTGAAGAAATTTAAGGCAGTCACAAAGCGCTTCACAAATGTGTCTTCAGCGCCACATTTGTTCTACTCCAAGTTGCTCCAAGCTGCCCCTGCTCTCGGCCGGAGTAAGTTGGAATATATTGGAGTTACTCCGATCTGCATCGAAAACGCATGGGAACACGGAGCAGCTACTCCAACTTGCTCGGAGCAGTTTAGAGCAGGGTCAGGAACAGACCCTGTGTTGTGAGTCTATGCATAATAACACAAGTTTACCTATGGTGTCGTGCAATTTCGACATGAAGGAATGAACTGAAGAGAATCTGGCTTCATCACTTGTACCAGTGCTAGGAAAACGTAACTAATTTGTTTTGACATTGATTTGCACATATATGCGTCTCCAGTATATCTCCACTAAACTCCACGCCTACAAAGCTGTCTCATAGAGCAGGCATGTCCGACATAATTCATTCCCCACGCGGTCATCGCTTTGGCATACCTTTTCCGGATATCCAATGGGAACTTTTCCGAAAGTCGGACCGCATCGTAGCGTCGCAATGTTGCCAGTAGTGTTGCCTGTTGTGTTGCCTGTTGTGTTGCCAGTAGTGTTGCCTGTTGTGTTGCCTGTTGTGTTGCCTGTTGTGTTACCTGTTGTGTTACCTGTAGTGTTGCCTGTTGTGTTGCCTGTTGTGTTGCCAGTAGTGTTGCCTGTTGTGTTGCCTGTTGTGTTGCCAGTAGTGTTGCCTGTTGTGTTGCCTGTTGTGTTGCCATGTAGTGTTGCCTGTTGTGTTGCCTGTTGTGTTGCCTGTTGTGTTGCCTGTTGTGTTGCCAGTAGTGTTGCCTGTTGTGTTGCCTGTTGTGTTGCCAGTAGTGTTGCCTGTTGGGTTGCCTGTTGTGTTACCTGTTGTGTTGCCAGTAGTGTTGCCAGTAGTGTTGCCTGTTGTGTTGCCAGTAGTGTTGCCTGTTGTGTTGCCTGTTGTGTTGCCAGTAGTGTTGCCTGTTGTGTTGCCTGTTGTGTTGCCTGTTGTGTTGCCTGTTGTGTTGCCTGTTGTGTTACCTGTTGTGTTGCCTGTAGTGTTGCCAGTAGTGTTGCCTGTTGTATTGTCTGCAATGTTGGGCCTGCATTGTTGAGCCTATCCTGATCCGTTCACCAGGACGACTTCATGCCGTACGCCAGCGACCCGTGGGCGTACTGGAGCGGCTACTTCACCTCGCGACCGGCCCAGAAGGGGTTCATCCGCAAGTCCAACAACTTCCTCCAGGTACGGCTTCGGGCAGTCTATTGGCGCGAGCTGCCTCCGCGTGAATGGCTTGTGTGAGTGTCAGTGACCTGTGTGCGAGTTGTCTCAATGACTTGAGCAAGCTACTTGTGTGTGTTGCTGGGGGTGAGGTACTTTTGTGACTTGTGTGTGCTGCTGGAGTGAGGCATTTTTGTGACTTGTGTAAGATACTAGTTTCAGGTACTTTTGTGAGCGACTTGGGCGTTTTGATTTGTGATTGACGTTTGCGGAAGCCCTGCATAGATGTTTTAGCCTATGTGAGCATTGCAATATCCCTGAGACGCCCAGCTCAACCGTCACCATGGAATGGGCCAGAGCGATGGTGGCGTGCCCTACACAGCGACGGTGGCGCTCCCTACACAGCGACGGTGGCGCTCCCTACACAGCGACGGTGGCGCTCCCTACACAGCGACGGTGGCGCTCCCTACACAGCGACGGTGGCGCTCCCTACACAGCGACGGTGGCGCTCCCTACACAGCGACGGTGGCGCTCCCTACACAGCGACGGTGGCGCTCCCTACACAGCGACGGTGGCGCTCCCTACACAGCGACGGTGGCGCGCCATATTCAGTTCCTCGACGACCGACAGCTGGTGGCGTTCGACCAACATGTGTGACGCCTCACTCATGGAGCGGACAATCCTGTCCGAGAATTGGCAACACAGCTCGCCAGGGAACTCGCAGTGCAGCGGGGTCGTCTTGATTCTGAACCTTTAGAGGTGGTCGGCACTGTTAGATTAGTGAAACCATCCGTCCCGCGGGGGATTACGACTACAAGCAAGGTCTCGCGTTTGCCACCATTTGCAATGCGGGAAGTGTCAATGTGGCTCCTCATTCACAAGTTAAACCAATCGGTGCGGGATAATTTGTTTCCAGTGATAGTGCGTGGAGTCTGTTTGACACCCCGGTCGCGTCGCCAGCCTGTGCGCTGTGTGACGTGAATGATCCATTCACGGTGTTCAGCCACCACTAAGCAGCGACAACAGCTTGAGAGTGAAAATTGCACACGAAATTCGGGGTCAACCACCGGATGAATTCCGACTCTGCAGACCGCTGTTCCAGTTGACATTCATAGACGCAGGTGTCCAAATAAGTGGCCTGGTAGCGCGAGATGCTCGCTCTGTGTTCAGCTCTGTGTTCGCCCTGTGTTCGCTCTGTGCCTCAAGTCGACGATGATTGATTTTCTCAAGTCTGTCGACGAATGTAAAAACAATACCCAGTTTCGGAAAGCAGAAAAATCGTCAGAACTGCAAAGGTCAGAACGAGGCGTTGCGACCGTGACTGAATACGCAGTAGTTATCACTGCAGTTGAGTCCTCGCCAGGAATTGCTCCGAGTTGTTGAAGCCAGAAGTGGTGGTGACAGCCCATACTCTCCTAATGTGACCTCGCGCCAGAAGTAGTAGTGACAGCCCATACTCTCCTAATGTGACCTCGCGCCAGAAGTGGTAGTGACAGCCCATACTCTCCTAATGTGACCTCGCGCCAGAAGTAGTAGTGACAGCCCAGACTCTCCTAATGTGACCTGGCGCCAGAAGTAGTAGTGACAGCCCCTACTCTCCTAATGTGACCTCGCGCCAGAAGTGGTAGTGACAACCCATACTCTCCTAATGTGACCTCGCGCCAGAAGTGGTAGTGACAGCCCATACTCTCCTAATGTGACCTCGCGCCAGAAGTGGTAGTGACAGCCCATACTCTCCTAATGTGACCTCGCGCCAGAAGTGGTAGTGACAGCCCATACTCTCCTAATGTGACCTCGCGCCAGAAGTGGTAGTGACAGCCCATACTCTCCTAATGTGACCTCGCGCCAGAAGTGGTAGTGACAACCCAGTTGTGCACACATGACGTGTTGGCTGTGTGTACTAAGCCAACCAGCACCTTCGCTTCTTGCTTCAATAAGAGAAGAGGCAGCTAGCAATCTGTTCTTTGCAAATCCAACAATTCCGTGATTAGTAAGCGATCAGTTCGAAAAAGTTGGGTCAGTCCAAGCAATACACAGCCATGGCGCTAGCTTTCATTCCGCATGGTAAGTCGATCAAGACTTCGACACCGTGAGAGCGGATATGAGTCAAACTTCGAAGGCAATGAACTATCCCAAGGAGGACTTTTGTTCTGGAAATGTTGCGCATCTACATCAAACGATCATGACACGGAGTTATACTCGAGCCGCGCGAGTTCAAAGTCCAGCACTTTAACAGAACTTGAGTGAGGTGACCTGTGTGAGTGGCCTGTGCGAGTGACCTGTGTGCGTGACCTGCGTAAGTGACATCCGCAGAAGTGACTTGCGGTGAGTGGCTTCGAAGTGGGCATCTCCGGCGCACGTGACTGTCGCACTTACTGCGTCACAAATCACCAGAGTGAAAGGTGAACGACAATACCGTTGGCGAACGCTGCCGGCTATGGAATTCCGGGATTCGCGATGTTGCCTTTACCTAGATATCCCTTAAGAAACGTGACGTTCTGTTATACGTGAAAAGTATTTGTATACATTTCATGCTGTACCTAATCACCCATCGCATGTAATGATAGGATTATGCCCAATAATTAATGTTAGTGGTTTTTTTTGTTGGTAACCAATCAGTTGTTGGACAGTGCTTGCTGTCCATTAATACTTGCATTACGCAGTGTGTTCATCACATGTATCCATTACCTACTACTTCAACTGGGTGGATTAAGGGGAAGTTATCGTTGTCGAGAGTAAAAAAATTAATAGGCAGTGACTATTCACTACAATCAATGTACTGGTACCTCATGCTTTTTTTTGTTAAAAACAAACTTTAATATCGCTCCATTCGTATGAATATCGCTCGAAATCTCACTTCACAAGTGCCGGCAGTTGAATAAGGAAGTGCTCAGTTTGACGTTTCTGGCACTTCTCCACGGAACCTTCCTTCCGTCGATCAGAACATGAATGCTGTTTTCGATAAACATTATGTTGCAGTTAGCGTCTGGCAAGCCAGAGGTACGGGGTTCGATTCCCCGCAATGCCCGCCCTTCCTGCCAGGGTGAGAGGCAGGTGACGCCATATGGTCTCGCTGCTGAGTGCGTCGTAAAGCCACAATCCAATCCATTCGGTAGCAGTTACGACTTAGACAGTCATCGTGTCATGGCTTTTTCGTCTTCGTTGTTCTCTTCACTACCGATCCTATCCTATCCGAGTTATTTTCGAATAAGTAGCGAATGATCAACTCTGGTCGAAGTGCCCTAAAGCCCAAATAGCTAACTAAATAAGTACAAACGTGCAAACGGGTGTGTTCATGTGTGTCTGTGCGCCGTTTCGCCTCAGGTTTGCAAACAGCTGACGGCGATGTTACAAACTGAGCGCATGTACGAGACACCGAACCGAGTGGATTATCTGCGCTACGCCATGGGGGTGAATCAACACCACGATGCGGTCACAGGTTAGTTTCAGCGTCACAATATTGTCACATGGTCACAGTACTGTTACATCAGCGTCACTGTACCGTCACATCACCGTCACAGTGCTGTCACTGTAGTGCCACAGTGCCGTTACAGTAGTGCCATAGTACCGTTGCAGCAGTACTACAGTACCATTGCAGTAGTACCACTGTACCGTTACAGTACCGCCATAGCTACGTCACAGTACAGGCACAGTACCTCCACGTCATCACTGTGCCGTAACAGTACCGCCACACTGCATCCATAGTAGTATAGTGACTGTGACAGTATCGTCACAATATCGTCACAGTGCCGTCACAGTATCGTCACAGTACCGTCACAGTATCGTCACAGTACCGTCACAATATCGTCACAGTACCGTCACAGTATCGTCGCAGCAGCGTTGCAGCAGCGTTGCAGCAGCGTCGTAGCAGCTTTACAGTACCGTCGCAGCACCTTCACAGCACCTTCACAGCACCTTCACAGCACCTTCACAGCACCTTCACAGCACCTTCACAGCACCTTCACAGCACCTTCACAGCACCTTCACAGCACCTTCACAGCACCTTCACAGCACCTTCACAGCACCTTCACAGCACCTTCACAGTACCTTCACAGTACCTTCACAGTACCTTCACAGTACCTTCACAGTACCTTCACAGTACCTTCACAGTACCTTCACAGTACCTTCACAGCACCTTCACAGTACCTTCACAGTACCTTCACAGTACCTTCACAGTACCTTCACAGTACCTTCACAGTACCTTCACAGTACCTTCACAGTACCTTCACAGTACCTTCACAGTACCTTCACAGTACCTTCACAGTACCTTCACAGTACCTTCACAGCACCTTCACAGCACCTTCACAGCACCTTCACAGCACCTTCACAGCACCTTCACAGCACCTTCACAGCACCTTCACAGCACCTTCACAGCACCTTCACAGCACCTTCACAGCACCTTCACAGCACCTTCACAGCACCTTCACAGCACCTTCACAGCACCTTCACAGCACCTTCACAGCACCTTCACAGCACCTTCACAGCACCTTCACAGCACCTTCACAGCACCTTCACAGCACCTTCACAGCACCTTCACAGCACCTTCACAGCACCTTCACAGCACCTTCACAGCACCTTCACAGCACCTTCACAGCACCTTCACAGCACCTTCACAGCACCTTCACAGCACCTTCACAGCACCTTCACAGCACCTTCACAGCACCTTCACAGTACCTTCACAGTACCTTCAAAGTGCCGTCGCAGCAGCGTTGTAGTGTCCCTGCCATTCGTGCCAAGTATCCGTCCATTGTCGTCATTGCGGTCATAAAAGCACTGTGGACTCTCTGGGTTATCCGTCAGCCAGCAGTTGCACCGTTGCTGAGTGGACTGGACCTAACTACAAATAGCACCAGCATTTCGATAGCGAAGCTTGTCGCCTGGTGGCTGTGTGCTCGCATTGAACTGTGTTCGCCTGCTGTGCGGGTTTTCAGGAACCGAGAAGCAGCACGTCGCCGACGACTACGTGCTGCGACTGAGCGAAGCCACCGAGTCCTGCCAGAACGCTGTCAACGAGTCCCTGACGTGAGTGACGTCACACCGGTCCCGTCCGGGAGCCGTCAATGGTATCTGCTGGTGGATGACGTCATTTGGTCCTGTCCGGTAACTGTTGTATCCACTTGTGGGTGACGTAATTTGATCCTGCCAGGTAACTGTTGTATCCACTTGTGGATGACGTAATTTGGTCCTGCCAGGTAACTGTTATATCCACTGGTGGATGACGTAATTTGATCCTCCCAGGTAACTGGTATATCCACTTGTGGGTGACGTCATTTGGTCCTGTCCGGTATCTGTTATATCCACTTGTGGATGACGTAATTTGATCCTGCCAGGTAACTGTTATATCCACTTGTGGGTGACGTAATTTGATCCTGTCAGGTAACTGTTATATCCACTTGTGGGTGACGTAATTTGATCCCGCCAATGATATCCTCTTGTGAGTAGAGTCATTGTGTTCCGCCAGGAGGCTGTCGTTGCCGCCCGCGAGTGAATGGCATGTTGTAGTCCTGTCGCAAGGCTGCCGATGGTGTCTTTGTATGGGTGACGTCATATCAGGCCAGTCTGGACACTCTCAGATATGGGACAGTATATTTGTGGAATGATCGTTTTCCGAAGCTGTGCACATTAGGTAATATTTCCCTCTTCACCCCCTTCCCCAAAAGGAACACCTTGAAGCGGAAGGCTTGATATATTTATACGATAAAACGACAATATCATCATGTAGGAGAGTGTGCATTTTGATCTCTTTGGTGTGTATTTTGCTACCAGCCAGCCGACCACCAAAAATAAATTCAGTAACGTACTTAGTTCCGCCAGGGAAATCGCCCCCGGAAATGTGCAAGAGTTGGTGAAGTATTTTTTTGGGATGATTTGCCTTTTAGTCAGCCACCGTTGACCAACTAGTTGTTTTGAAGTAATGATTCAATATTTCTAAACGCCGACACGATGAGCCACACAAACTTGGCAAACCACAAACACAAACCCTCGAAGTTACCAAACATGTATCACAAGAGGAAAAGTGCCCCAACATCAGAGCATGATAATGTCGTAATGGGTGGAAAATCTTGAACATTCGACGTTGTCAATCCCACACCAGTAGTTCTGAACTTGTATAGTTCTATGATGTTCATTTGAAAGGATGGGTTTGAAAAGCATTCTGACAATGTCATATATTCTGGGAAACCATCGTGCTCGTCACATAAAACGACCTACCCTTGCGTGTGGGAGCGATATCAAATTCACGTATTCGGATTAACCCGAAGCCAGATCCAACCGGATCCAATTGTAGAGGCTATTCGTCGGTGGACGCATGCAACTTGGATTCGCACAAGCGCTGCTTTGATGGCCATGTAAACATTCCTCCTGGAATGAATGATTCCTGCCGTCTTCTACGGCAACAAGGGAATTCTCGCTCGGATTGGTGCTAAAATGACGCGTCCGACCTCCGGTCAAATTAGATGCTATTTATTCTCCAATAAAGTTGGCGGGCATTCCAGTGTAGACATCCCGCGCCTGATATGGCTGCTCCTCACCGCAGACGGCCAGGTATAGGTCTCCAAACGTTCAGCAACATGACCTTCCGCTCCTGGTCAAGCCACTTCTTCAGCATCCACGCTCCCAAGGGGTCGAGTAGTTTAGGGGCAAGCTGCCAATCTCACAATCGAAGGATTGTGGGCTCGAGTCTCGCCTGTCGCTACTCCTCTCCCGCAACCAATCGGCGTGAGAGATTGGCGACGCTACATGACTGGACGGTCGACGTGTCGCAATACCAATAACCGCCACCAGCATTCACACCCCCTCATGCCTGTTCTGTGACGCGTTCTTCTGCGCCCGCAGACGAGTCGGGCTGCCCGCCCAGACCTTCTGCAACCTGCTCAACACATCGTCGTGCCACGTGACCGAACAGAACGACAAGTTCGTGACCTATGTGTACAACCCTCTGGCGAGGAGCGTCAGCCCGTGGGTGCGGGTGCCGGTACCGGGGCAGTCCTATACGGTGATCGGCCCGCAAGGTAATCACGTGCCAGCGGCTCTGACGGTAGTGGGTGCCGGTACCGGGGCAGTCCTATACGGTGCTCGGCCCGCAAGGTAATCACGTGCCAGCGGCTCTGACGGTAGCGGGTGCCGGTACCGGGGCAGTCCTACACGGTGCTCGGCCTACAGGGTAATCACGTGCCAGCGGCTCTGACGGTAGTGGGTACCGGTACCGGGGCAGTCCTACACGGTGCTCGGCCCGCAGGGTAATCACGTGCCAGCGGCTCTGACGGTAGTGGGTGCCGGTACCGGGGCAGTCCTACACGGTGCTCGGCCCGCAGGGTAATCACGTGCCAGCGGCTCTGACGGTAGTGGGTGCCGGTACCGGGGCAGTCCTACACGGTGCTCGGCCCGCAGGGTAATCACGTGCCAGCTGCTCTACGGTCGGTAGTGGGTGCCGGTACCGGGGCAGTCCTACACGGTGCTCGGCCCGCAAGGTAATCACGTGCCAGCTGCTCTGACGGTAGTGGGTGCCGGTACCGGGGCAGTCCTACACGGTGCTCGGCCCGCAAGGTAATCACGTGCCAGCTGCTCTACGGTCGGTAGTGGGTGCCGGTACCGGGGCAGTCCTACACGGTGCTCGGCCCGCAGGGTAATCACGTGCCAGCTGCTCTACGGTCGGTAGTGGGTGCCGGTACCGGGGCAGTCCTACACGGTGCTCGGCCCGCAGGGTAATCACGTGCCAGCTGCTCTACGGTCGGTAGTGGGTGCCGGTACCGGGGCAGTCCTACACGGTGCTCGGCCCGCAGGGTAATCACGTGCCAGCTGCTCTGACGGTAGTGGGTGCCGGTACCGGGGCAGTCCTACACGGTGCTCGGCCCGCAAGGTAATCACGTGCCAGCTGCTCTGACGGTAGTGGGTGCCGGTACCGGGGCAGTCCTACACGGTGCTCGGCCCGCAAGGTAATCACGTGCCAGCGGCTCTGACGGTAGTGGGTGCCGGTACCGGGGCAGTCCTACACGGTGCTCGGCCCGCAAGGTAATCACGTGCCGTGCTCGGGGGTGGGGAAGTGGAAGGTAATCACGTGCCAGGGCTCTGACGGTAGTGGGTGCCGTTACCGGGGCAGTCCTATACGGTGCTCGGCCCGCAAGGTAATCACGTGCCAGCGGCTCTGACGGTAGTGGGTGCCGGTACCGGGGCAGTCCTGTACGGTGCTCGGCCCACAGGGTAATCACGTGCCAGCGGCTCTGACGGTAGTGGGTGCCGGTACCGGGGCAGTCCTACACGGTGCTCGGCCCGCAAGGTAATCACGTGCCAGCGGCTCTGACGGTAGTGGGTGCCGGTACCGGGGCAGTCCTATACGGTGCTCGGCCCGCAAGGTAATCACGTGCCAGCGGCTCTGACGGTAGCGGGTGCCGGTACCGGGGCAGTCCTACACGGTGCTCGGCCCGCAAGGTAATCACGTGTCAGCGGCTAGCCGCTGCATCAGTGAGAAAGTTGACGAGGCACAAAATAGTGTGCGCGTTCCGTATTTCATCACATTCAACCCAAACTCATTGGATGGCTCTGGTAAATATATAAGGTGACGAAGATTCCAGCCTTCCAAGGCAACATGACACTGCCGCTGTGGGCAGGCTGGTCAGGACACCCCCTTGTGACTGTTGGTGCATCGCGCAGTAGAGAGCCCTGTACTGTTCAGACCTTGGGCTTGATGCCACGGAAAAGCAGCAGCTTAGTTACACAGCACTAGTGTAGTTACGGATGCTTTCCGTTGATTCCGTGGGGCTAGCGCGATCAAATATTACTGTGTAAACATAAAAAACTGCTGAAGTGCTGCTGACTATGCGTCATCTCATTAGCACATTCGAAGAGCATGTTTCCTTGACCCACCCCGAATGCCGACATTTCTAAAGGTCAAAATACACTGGCACTCTTTTTATGAATCTTAGAAAATGACCCTCGAGATTCCAGAATGCTCTGTCTCTCCGTGGTGATAGGCCATGCAGAGAGTTCAGGTCGAATCCAAATGAACGAACTCTGATGTCCATGACCACTGCCGTCGATGCTTCCCAAAACCACAATAAGCAATCCAGCATTCTGATGCATTGTAATAATACTTCAAGGATGTGGCAAATTGCCCGTGCGAATGGTCGTCGGAAATTGGCGTCACGCTGTAGGACCCACGCACGTGCGACAAATTGGTCCAACATGGATGATGTGCCAAAGTATGCACGTGCTCCCAGTCGTCTGGATGGGGAAATGTCGACGTTCTTCTTCCCTGGGATTAACAGACGGATATTCGTCTTCATTTCAGGCGAGACAGTGGAGATCCAGCTGAGCCCAATTCCTGATGAGGTGCAGCACTTGCCGGGTCGCAACTCCATTGCCAACTTCGAACTCGTCTTCCAGGCGTCCGACCTGCCACCGCTTGGCTTCAAGTAGGCAACAAGATTTGACAGGGACATGAAGACGCAGCATTGGGATTGTACTGTTTACCGAGATTGGTCTACGGGGGACGAGTGGTCTAGTGGTGACTTGCCCGTCTCACAATCGAAAGATTGTGGGTTCGAGCCTCGCCTATCGCTACCTTTTGTCCGCAACCAACCGGCGTGAGATGTTGGCGACGGCTTTTGCTGCCGCACTATTCTTGGGATTGTTCCGGAAGCCTTGATTATTCGCCGTAGTTGGTGTACCGTAACAAGAACGAAACGATAACGCCACAGCTTGAGAAATGTCACTGGAAGGTTTCCTTAGCAATTACCTGAACTCGATGACGGATACCTCTTCCTACTGGAAACCCCTAGACTTGAAGTGACCACTTTGCCAATGGATTTCAGTCACTTTGAGATAGTGAGATATACCGTCATATGTCTTCGTTTTGGTCCAATCGGAGAAGCATATTAGCTCGGCTGCTTTTGACACGAACACATTGCGGTCCATCGTAGCCTGCTGGCGCTCTAGAATGTACGGCTAACAGTGGTGGTTTTGTCGCCAGGGCGTACTTGATTCAGAAACAGCCGGGCCTCTCCGCCGCCCAACACGCCATCAAGCGGCCACACCTGAAAACACTCACCAACGGTCACGTGACCATCGACCTTGACCCGCAGACCCTGCGCCTGGGGCGCTACCGCACCGACAGTGTCGATGTGAAGGTCAGTTTGGTGTTGACCAACCAATGCATGAGAGAAGTTCGCTTCGATTTGAAAACGGAACACCTTGAGAATGACTGCGACGGCTACCAGGATAAAATATGTCATGGCTGGACCAGACACCTGAGAGGCTCTTGAAGCCGCCCACGTGGTGCGACTGCTGGTGGCGTCACCATCAGCGCATTAAACATCGGTGCAGAGGCCAGCTAATGCCATCACGTGGATGCGCAATGTGCACACCTGTAGCCAATTTAGTGATGTTCGCTTGCATTCGCCATTGCTTTAATCGCGATTCTATGGCTAGTGGAAGTAGATGTGACGCCGTCGTGTTCGTTTTCACATCGGATCCACCACGTCGTGGCGTGCACTGTGCCCCACGTTCCCGTCGTACATTGTGCCGCACGTTCCAGTCGTGCATTGTGTTACACGTTCCCGTCGTGCATTGTGTTACACGTTACCGTCGTGCATTGTGTTACACGTTCCCGTCGTACATTGTGCTACACGTTCCCGTCGTGCATTGTGCCGCACGTTCCCGTCGTGTACTATGTTACACGTTCCTGTCGTGCATTGTGTTACACGTTTCCGTCGTGCATTGTGTTACACGTTTCCGTCGTGCATTGTGCCGCACGTTCCCGTCGTACACTGCGCCCCACGTTCCCGTCGTACATTGTGCTACACGTTCCCGTCGCACATTGTGTTACACGTTCCCGTCGTGTACTATGTTACACGTTCCCGTCGTGCACTATGCTACACGTTCCTGTCGTGCATTGTGTTACACGTTCCCGTCGTGTACTATGTTACACGTTCCCGTCGTGCACTATGCTACACGTTCCTGTCGTGCATTGTGTTACACGTTCCTGTCGTGCATTGTGTTACACGTTCCCGTCGCAGAGCAACGCCTCATCAATATATATATATATATATATAATGTTTGTGTGTGTGCACGCACCGCCCGGCAGATAAACCAGACGTTTATGTGGTACCACGGCTACGGAGACGTCAACGGCTCGAGCTGGGAGTTGCCGCAGCGGCCCACCGGGGCGTACATCTTCAACCCCATCGGCGAGGCACAGGCCATCGAGGCCAAGGTGAGAGCAACCGTGGGGCCCAGCAAGGCGTGGGATCAACGATTCGGGATCTGTCCAAGGTGGGCTAAATCTGCAGCGGCGCGCTCTCTGTGCGGGAGGTCGCGCAATAAGGACAATACGTCGCACAACATCCACATTTTATTTGGAAGCACGTTCAAAGTAGCCCAGTGGATTGCTTCGCCGTAGAAGCGCAGCATGTCCGCAGAATTATGCCAACCAATCAGACTTCAGCGATATGTACTCATGACGTAAATAACCTTTTCATTTGTTGTTCGAAGTCTTACTTTCTTTATTCAGACTATTCTTTGCTACCAAGTTTTGCTTTTTGACAGCTTCATTGCGATGTATCCTTCGAGGTAGACTCTCTGTCGAAGGACAACGTGCTGATCCGTACTATGTATTGCGTTGCGCCAGGTCCAGGAGCCTATAGCGACCTGGTGTTCATACTTCCACGGGCTGCCAAAAGGAGCAGTAGAGACCTGCCCACAAGATCATTAAATCTGTCTTGATTTATTCATGTAACTGCCATTGGAATTACAGCACTTTCAGATTAGGTCGTCAGGTAAACCAATGCGTGTTAGCATAAAGTAACGGTTTAATATTGATATACTCGTGTGATAATGAATGCCAGTATACTGGCTACAAGGGCCCCATCCTGTGCCTGCAGAACGGAAAATCTTTGGTCCGCCTTTTGCCATCGCTAGTCCAGCATCCCTAGTGGTACTCCATGCTGGTGGGATAATATGGGTAATCGCCAAATTATTCAGTGATCTGACTACCACCAAAGCCAGTTGGACAAGACTGAGAAAGAGCTGCAATCAAGAGCGCTGTAAAGAAACATGATTTTCTAGGGAGAGTAGGGAGAGGCGACACCCTCGAGGTTCCTAGGGGAGCACCCAGAGGTGTCCGTGAGCGATGTCTCCTCCCCTACTCCTGGCTCTGATTGTGTTCGGGGACGACCAGGAGGTCAATGTAACACCATCAACGTGCGTTGCATGCATGGTTCAGGTCAGAAGATCGGGTCGAGAGCAACCGTCAAAAACGTCTATCGAAGTTGTCTGGTGTGCTGAAGCTGTACCTTCAGGGATAGCTGCATCCAGGCGTATGGTAGCATCAGCCTTCCGATGCTTTAATTGTGCTCTGAACTTTATGATTGTGCTTATGAATTATTGCTAACCGCAATCGTTTGTGTTCTCATATATGCTCATGAAGCATCTGCAGGATAAACACGAGCATCGGCCATGCATTGGCACCTGACTGATTGACGTCATGTAGTGCCGCCGGCGCCCTGTGCACCCTCGGTGGTGGGTACCGCTGAGTACCGCTGGGTACCCGCTGGGTAGTGGGTACCGCTGAGTACCGCTGGCTGGATGGTGGGTACCGCTGGCTGATGCCCCTTCCTGCTCTTCCTTCTACCCCCGGCTCACCTGTGGTCTTATCCGCGCAGGCTGTCCTGACGCTGGACGGTCCCCTGGTGAAGGAGTTCCACCACACCTTCGAGCTGGACTGGGTCTACCAGGTCACCCGGCTCTACAAGGGAGAGCCGTACGCGGAAGTCGAGTGGCAAGTCGGACCAATTCCCATCGAGTGAGTGACGCCCAGCCGGCCTACAACTGCCAAGCTCTATACCTGTTGTGAAGATTAAGTCGTGAATTACTGTGCGCCATTCCCTGGCGAGTGATTGTGGTCCCTACATTTGAAGCGGTGTAATTTGCTTCCCATCAGCACTTTGTTTAGCATTCCAGTGTGGCTTTTATGCATTCCAGTGACCATGCATTGTCCCTCCTCGGAATTAGTTTGGGAACTTTTCATCTGACGTGCGACAAACACGAGACTGATATGCGACAGATACAAGACTGATGTTCCAGCAAATACGAGACTGATAGTGACCGAGGCCAGAATAGTGATTTATTTATAACTAGTGTGTGGCTGTTGTGTGACTAATGTGTGACTAATGTGTGACTGATGTGTGCCTAGTGAGTGACTAGTGCGTGATTGATGTGTGACTGATGTGTGACTGATGTGTGGCTGATGTGTGACTAATGTGTGACTGATGTGTGACTAATGTGTGACTAATGTGTGACTAATGTGTGACTAGTGAGTGACTAGTGCGTGACTGATGTGCGACTGATGTGTGGCTGATGTGTGACTGATGTGTGACGGATGTGTGGCTGATGTGTGACTAATGTGTGACTAATGTATGGGTGATGTAATGTGTGAGTGATGTGACTGTTGTGTGACGGATGTGCGACTGTGGTGTTGCCCCTACCTGTGAGTGACGTCTCCCGCATGACGTGGGGCGAATGAATGGATTAAGTGAATATGATGCGAATGACGCATGACGAATTTCCCCAAGGGACGGCATGGCCAAGGAGGTCATCAGCCGCTTCAGCAGCGACATCAACTCCACCGACACCTTCAACACAGACTCCAATGGCAGGCAGATGATGAAACGTCAGTCTCAGCTCACTAACTCCGTGCATATAATAAGTTCGCTTGCGCGGCCGGTGTGTGTACCTTTGCGAATTGTCTTCCAGAAGAATCAAATAATTCCTGAAGACATCAGGAAAAGATGAATGCGCTCGCCCAAAAAAGATCAACTTCAAATTCACGAATGTGTCATTTAACGATGGTGTCGAACCCCTCCCCTGCGACGTTAGCTGGTAGAGGCTTTAATTGAGGAAGGTCGAAGTGCATGTACGTCTCCTGATGCAGTTTGATGAGGGGAGGGGAGGGGAGGACACGTGACTTTGTGGTGGCAAAATCTTCCCCAAGAACCATTCATATCTGGTGTACGCCCATATGCCCAATGGTCAAGCTCTAGTCTGATTGCGGGCGGGGGGGGGGGAGGATCGACGATTGAGGGTGTGCTAGTAACCCCCACTAGGATATTCACCGCCCTGACAGAGGTGATTTCCAACATCGCATCTCACTACTAAAGCGGTCTTTGTCCGCTCCTCCCTTATCGTGCGACTGACATAGACTGACTCTGGAAGGTATGTGGAGATAGTAAAGATATTTTGGAAGTTGTGGCAGAAGAGCAACATTTTCCGGCCTTACATTTTGCGGCCTAGTAGGGAGAAATATGCCCAGTGTAATCCGGTCTAGTTATTTTCAGATGCACGGTCAATATGGAATATAACTTTGCACGGTGACAATGTCTACTTCGATTTCAGGAAGAACAAATACTTCAGACTTGTCCATGGCTAGCAAGGCCACTGTTTCTATAATCTGATGGCCTGCAATCATTTAAATTTAGCTTTGAACGATATGTAAGGTCACCAGGATCACCTATGTAAAACGCAGCCGCGTCAACCCCAATTCAGTGCGACCCGACAGCAGGCTAAGACGATGAGGGTTTGGTCAAAAAGCCTCCTTTCTCGACCCACGTGACCGAAATGGTGACATATACGTGTGTGACCGACACTTTAATGTTAAAACTGCAACAAAATGTCCGATGTGTTAACCACATGTCCCCGATACATGAGTTGCTACCTACGTGTTGTCATACGCTTCCCCTCCTCATATCCACCCCAACCCCTAGCCGAATATAGCTTTCACCGTCCCCGGTGTTCCCATCATGATGTTCCATTACCACCACGCACGAAAATTCCGAGTTGAACTTGCTAGGTTAAACAATAAAACCATCTGATCAGTTCCAGTTATTTTTTGTTTTGTTTTTAACGCCTTCACCTTCCAAGTCCCTTCAATATCGTAGCACACATTTCTTGTTTGGATTAGCATCTCGCTGATTCGGTTCTCCCGAATCACAGGCGTGCGCAACCATCGCGACACGTGGACACTGAACGTGACCGAGCCGGTGGCGGGAAACTACTTCCCGGTCAATTCTCGGATGTACATCAAAGACGCCGCCAGTCAGCTGACGGTACTCACGGACCGCTCGCAAGGTGGCAGCAGCCTCGCCAGCGGCCAACTTGAGCTGATGGTAGGCGACACACTTCTCACTACACACGCTCCGTGAAGCGTTTTGGACACTGCGAAACGCGTGTCGTATAGGCGTACGTGATGTGTCAAGTGCTCCCGTCCAGCTCTGACAGTCATATTATCCCACGGACGACATGTTCTCCCACTGACTTAATATTCTCCCACTTGTCATATTACCCCCACTAACGTCGTATTAACCCACTAATGTGATATTCTACTATTAACGTCATATCCCACTTGCGTCATTATCCCACACACCATATTCTCCCACATACGCCATATTATCCCACTGACGTCACAATCTTTCACTGACGTCACGTTTTTCCACTGATGTCACGTTTTCCCACTGACGTCACCCTCTTCGACTGCCGTCACGTTCTCCTACTACCATCACGTTCCCCCACTGCCGTCACGTTCTGCCACTGCTGTCAATTTCTACAACTGCCGTCACGTTCTCCTGCTACCATCACGTTCTCCCACTGCCGTAACGTTCTCCCACTGCCGTCACGTTCTCCCACTGCCGTCACGTTCTCCCACTGCCGTCACGTTCTCCCACTGCCGTAACGTTCTCCCACTGCCGTCACGTTCTCCCACTGCCGTCACGTTCTCCCACTGCCGTCACGTTCTCCCACTGCCGTCACGTTCTCCCACTGCCGTCACGTTCTCCAACTGCCGTCACGTTCTCCCACTGCCGTTACGTTCTCCCACTGCCGTCACGTTCTCCCACTGCCGTCACGTTCTCCCACTGCCGTCACGTTCTCCCACTGCCGTCACGTTCTCCAACTGCCGTCACGTTCTCCCACTGCCGTCACGTTCTCCCACTGCCGTCACGTTCTCCCACTGCCGTCACGTTCTCCCACTGCCGTCACGTTCTCCCACTGCCGTCACGTTCTCCCACTGCCGTCACGTTCTCCCACTGCCGTCACGTTCTCCCACTGCCGTCACGTTCTGCCACTGACGTCACATTCGCCCACTGACGTCACCGTCCTGCCAGCTGCACCGGCGCACCGTACAGGACGACCGGTTCGGCGTGGGCGAGTCGCTGAACGAGACCGAGTTCGGCAGCGGGCTGGTGGTGCGCGGCCGCCACTGGCTGGTGGCCAGTCCGCCGGCGGAGGCGGCACGTCTCCACCGCCAGCTGGCGGAGCAGGTGTACATGGCGCCGCAGCTGAGCTTCGCGCCGGCGCCGGACATGACGTCAGAGAAGTGGGCCGGCGACGGGGTGGTGAAGCAGGTGAGGGGGCGTCAGGCGTGACGTCAGAACAGCGCGCCAGTGAACAGCGGGCCAGTGATCGGGTGGTGAAGGTGAGGGGTCGTCAGACATGCCAGAACAGCGGGCCAGTGATCGGGTGGTGAAGGTGAGGGGTCGTCAGACATGCCAGAACAGCGGGCCAGTGATTGGGTGGTGAAGGTGAGGGGTCGTCAGACATGCCAGAACAGCGGGCCAGTGATTGGGTGGTGAAGGTGAGGGGTCGTCAGACATGCCAGAACAGCGGGCCAGTGGGGGGGAGGGGGATGCGGGCCGGATGGGTGGTGAAGGTGAGGGGTCGTCAGACATGCCAGAACAGCGGGCCAGTGATTGGGTGGTGAAGGTGAGGGGTCGTCAGACATGCCAGAACAGCGGGCCAGTGATCGGGTGGTGAAGGTGAGGGGTCGTCAGACATGCCAGAACAGCGGGCCAGTGATCGGGTGGTGAAGCAGGTGAGGGGTCGTCAGGCGTGACGTCAGAACAGCGCGCCAGTGATCGGGTGGTGAAGGTGAGGGGTCGTCAGACATGCCAGAACAGCGGGCCAGTGATCGGGTGGTGAAGGTGAGGGGTCGTCAGACATGCCAGAACAGCGGGCCAGTGATCGGGTGGTGAAGGTGAGGGGTCGTCAGACATGCCAGAACAGCGGGCCAGTGATCGGGTGGTGAAGGTGAGGGGTCGTCAGACATGCCAGAACAGCAGGCCAGTGATCGGGTGGTGAAGCAGGTGAGGGGTCGTCAGACATGCCAGAACAGCGGGCCAGTGATCGGGTGGTGAAGGTGAGGGGGCGTCAGACATGCCAGAACAGCGGGCTAGTGATCGGGTGGTGAAGGTGAGGGGGCGTCAGACATGCCAGAACAGCGGGCCAGTGATCGGGTGGTGAAGCAGGTGAGGTGTAGTCGCCGGATGTGGCGCACGATATGTGAGCCGACGATCCTTGGCGAGGGAAAATGACCACTTATGTGTTGTGTTGTGCTTTCTGTGTGTGTGTTTATAGCACGTGATGTGCGTACGTACGTGTTGTGTGGTGCATGCTGCGTATCTTCATCACCATTCGTGCTGTGAGTACATATGTGCTAGGATGTGCTGACTAGAGAATGGACGACGGCAAGTTGCAGGTCCACCACGAAAGCCGCGAAGTTGGCCAGTTGTATGTGCGCGATTTGCCAGCACGTCGGTGCTCTGCGCTCAGTTCACAGGGATGAAGCCGCTGCCACCCAACGTGCACCTGCTGACGCTGGAGATGTACAAGCCCAACCAGCTGCTCATTCGTCTGGAACATCAGTTCGAATCCAACGAGGACCCCGAGCTCAGCAAACCTGTTGACATCCATCTCGAGGTTAGGCTCCGAACGTGCTCAGAAGGTACAGGAGTGCTGGTGCCTGGGATCGACTTGTGTGGGGTTGTTAGACATGGGTATGGATGGACATGGGTATGGATGAACATGGGTAGGGATGGACATGGATAGTGATTGACACGTATTGGTATCGTTGTGGGAAGGCATTGGTATATGTAGGTATTGATATGGGTAGGGATTGCCATGTGCAGGTATTGATATGGGTAGTATTTGGCGTGCATACATAGATAGGGATTGACTTGAGACGGAATTGATTTGGGCAGGGATTTGTATGGGCAATTATTGATATAGGTACGACATATGGCTTGCGATTTGTATGGGCATTTTGATATATATATATATATATATATATATATATATATATATATATATATATATATATATATATATATATATTGGAATGGATTGTTTTAGGTAGGGCACATGGCTAGTGATTGGCATGGCTATTTATTTATATATGCAGGGGTTTATATGGGTATGGCTTGACGCAGGTAGGGACTGCCACGGATCACCGCTTGCCGCAGTGGTCTATGGCCAGTGCTTAGTGACGACGCTGACGCCGAGTTTGAGGTAGAATGACTATTTAAACGCCCGGCGAGGTGTCTATTTAATGAAAGTGCATCGATATTGGCAAACAAAAGTAGTCGGTACCGGTGTACGAATCGTTCGAAAGTCTCTTGGTGGCAAATATAGAGTATCTGGCGTGTCATGTGCTGCTGCGATGGTGCAGCTGTGGTGTCTCCTGAGCTGCTGTGATGGTGCAGCTGTGGTGTCTCCTGTGCTGCTGTGATGGTGCAGCTGTGGTGTCTCCTGTGCTGCTGTGATGGTGGTGTCTCCTGCGCTGCTGTGATGGTGCAGCTGTGGTGTCTCCTGTGCTGCTGTGATGGTGCAGCTGTGGTGTCTCCTGTGCTGCTGTGATGGTGCAGCTGTGGTGTCTCCTGTGCTGCTGTGATGGTGCAGCTGTGGTGTCTCCTGAGCTGCTGTGATGGTGCAGCTGTGGTGTCTCCTGTGCTGCTGTGATGGTGCAGCTGTGGTGTCTCCTGTGCTGCTGTGATGGTGCAGCTGTGGTGTCTCCTGATCTGCTGTGATGGTGCAGCTGTGGTGTCTCCTGTGCTGCTGCGATGGTGCAGCTATGGTGTCTCCTGAGCTGCTGTGATGGTGCAGCTGTGGTGTCTCCTGTACTGCTGTGATGGTGCAGCTGTGGTGTCTCCTGAGCTGCTGTGATGGTGCAGCTGTGGTGTCTCCTGTGCTGCTGTGATGGTGCAGCTGTGGTGTCTCCTGTACTGCTGTGATGGTGCAGCTGTGGTGTCTCCTGTGCTGCTGTGATGGTGCAGCTGTGGTGTCTCCTGTGCTGCTGTGATGGTGCAGCTGTGGTGTCTCCTGTGCTGCTGTGATGGTGCAGCTGTGGTGTCTCCTGTACTGCTGTGATAGTGCAGCTGTGGTGTCCCCTGAGCTGCTGTGACGGTGCAGCTGTGGTGTCTCCTGTGCTGCTGTGACGGTGCAGCTGTGGTGTCTCCTGTGCTGCTGTGATGGTGCAGCTGTGGTGTCTCCTGTGCTGCTGTGATGATGCAGCTGTGGTGTCTCCTGTGCTGCTGTGATGGTGCAGCTGTGGTGTCTCCTGTGCTGCTGTGATGGTGCTGTCTCCTGTGCTGCTGTGATGGTGCAGCTGGAGCTGTGACCACATGGGAGGCAGTGGCGGGGTCGGGACACTGCTTCCGTGCTTCACGAGAATATTTATCCGGTATTCCAGTAACAATACCGGTCCTCTGTCATTTTCTTCGAAAAACTTCAACGTGAAGAACTGTATCAAACTCGCTCGATGATCTTTCCTCGATGATTAGCAAAACAGCCGAAAGTAACTTTCATGTTGGTGTATATTCGGGTATAACCTTTCACCAAACCAGAAAGCATACGCAATACCAACTAACAGTTGAATTATCACTGCCATACTTTATTATGTATGTCGATGTCGTGCCGTGCCGGGCATAGGCTTTTTGATTCCCGAGACCCGTCCCGTCTCGGGGGTGGTCAACAGCCCCCCTTATATTTTTTCGTGGATAGCGGACGAACGGCGCACGGCAGCGCACCCAAATTTGGCATACCATTTCCCACATCAATTTGACATTCTGATTCAAAATGCTTAGTTCAGGTCATCTAAGGTCAACGCGTTAGTCAAGGTCAAGTGAGGTCACCTCCAAAAACGTTCAACCAGTCGTTACGCTTTAACGGATACAGATATTTGAATGACACTTTCAGCGTTTGCTTATCTTTAGGGATGGAACACAACGTACCAGATAAATTTTTCATTCTTTTCGTTTTTGACTACATATATATTTTGCGCATTTGCCAAATTACAGTTCAAATAGAGGATTCTGGCTAAAGTAAGCATTTTTTATTATGGCAAGTTGACTTCCAACAACGTTTCTCGGTCTGATCTACATATTGGAAAAGGAAAATTAACGAAAACCTGACAACTCAAAATTTGGAAATTTCAAAAATTAACATTTATATTTTTATTTTTGGGGCCCAAAAAAATGATGGCCCTGGTCGATTTCGCTGTCCTTTTCTCATTCCAAATAATTTTTTTGATATATCACCCAAAATTAACTCCCCAGAGTCAAAAACAAATGTAAGTCGTGAAAAGTCGTGAAAATTTAGCCCCCCTGGTGACGTCACTTTTGTGGGGAAATTGTTTTGGAGGGTGGATCCGAACCTTACTCGTCGAGCGCTTTCCGATGACACCTCTTTCATTTTCGTGCGATGCTTAATTTGGATTTTGGAGGAGGGTCTTCAACCGCCCAAGACGGGGTGGTAGGATTTGACCGGAAAGACGGCGCGAGTTAATATACTTGACATGCACGCAATATACACACACTGTGGATACGTACCTAACGACTAATGATATCATAATATCGGCCAAGAGGATGTGTTCGAGTTTAGGTTAGGTTTGTGTTCTCTAATGAGTAATGACTCGACCATCTCCTAATCCGCATGATCTTCCGCTTCGAATAGTGTCCGAAGGTCCAAAGGAATTGATGTCTAGTGATCCTGTACGTGGGCGTTTCTGAAGTGGGCTCCAAAAGGGGTGTCTGCTTTTGCAAATTTGATCACTGTTCTGTGATAGTATTTGGCGTCGGAATGACGTTTCGGCAGCAGTTATATTAATCGGCTGGGCGCTGGGCCAACGTCTCCGCTGCGCTGACCCCTGCCCGTCGATTAGCGCGAAGACGTTGCCACAGTGGGGCAGGGATGGCCGAGTGGTTAAGGTGCTGAGCTCTTGGTTACAAAGGTCCCGGGTTCAACACTCGCACCATTCGGGAAACTTCCCAGTCTCGCGGCCACCGGCGAAACAGTGCGGGCAGCGCCATTAGCCGTGATCGTACATAAACTGGGTCGAAAACCGTCCTACAAACAAACGACGACGTCGCTGCGGTGGGATCGCTTTGCCCGTTCCGTGACGCGTGACGGTGTTGTGATGCCACCGCCTCCGGCGCGTCCACCGTTGGTCCGTCTGGCTGACAACCGTCTGCTCTCCAGGACCTGTTCACGACGCTCAACATCACCGGTGTGCAGGAGTTCGGTCTGTCCGCTGACCGTCCCCTGCAGGACATCAGCCGCCTCCACTGGCAGCACGTGCAGTCCAACCGGCTGCCGGCCAACTTCCGCCGAGCCGCCGGCGAGGTGTACCGCAACACGCGGCTGGCCGACGACCCGCTCTCGGTGGGTCCCGCCACCTGTGGTGACCCTCGATCCGCTCTCGGTGGGTCCTGCCACCTGTGGTGACCCTCAATCCGCTCTCGGTGGGTCCTGCCACCTATGGTGACCCTCGACCCGCTCTCGGTGGGTCCTGTCACCTATGGTCCCCCCTCTGTGTGCCCTGACACCGTGGTGACCCTCACCGCCAGTGGGTCCGCCACCTATGGTGACCCTCAACCTTCTCGGTGGGTCCGGTCTCCTGTGGTGAACCTCGACCCGCTCTCGGTGGGTCCTGTCTCCTGTAGTGACCCTCGATCTACACTTGGTGGGTCCTGTCTCCTGTGGTGACCCTGGACCCGCTCTTGTTGGATCCTGTCTCCTGTGGTGACCCTCGACCCGCTCTCGGTGGGTCCTGTCTCCTGTGGTGACCCTCAACCCGCTCTCGGTGGGTCCTGCCACCTATGTTGACCCTCAAGCCGCTTTCGGTGGGTCCCGCCACCTGTGGTGACCCTCGACCCGCTCTTGGTGGGTCCTGTCTCCTGTAGTGACCCTCGACCCACTCTTGGTGGGTCCTGTCTCCTGTAGTGAGCCTTGACCTACTCTTGGTGGGTCCTGTCTCCTGTGGTGACCCTCGACCCGCTCTTGGTGGGTCCTGTCTCCTGTGGTGACCCTCGATCCGCTCTTGGTGGGTCCCATCACTTGTGGTGACCTTCGACCCGCTCTTGGTGGGTTCCGCCGCCTGGGCCCTGTCACCTGTGGTGACCCTCGACCCGCTCTCGGTGGGTTCCGCCACCTATGGTGACCCTGGACCCGCTCTTATTGGATCCTGTCTCCTGTGGTGACCCTCGATCCGTCTTGGTGGGTTCCGGCCTGGGCCCTGTCACCTGTGGTGACCCTCGACCCGCTCTTGGTGGTTTCCGCCGCCTGGGCCCTGCCACCTGTGGTGACCCTCGATCCGCTCTTGGTGGGTTCCGCCGCCTGGGCCCTGTCACCTGTGGTACCCTCGACCCGCTCTTGGTGGTTTCCGCCGCCTGGGCCCTGTCACCTGTGGTGACCCTCGACCCGCTCTTGGTGGGTCCCATCACTTGTGGTGACCTTCGACCCGCTCTTGGTGGGTTCCGCCGCCTGGGCCCTGTCACCTGTGGTGACCCTCGACCCGCTCTTGGTGGTTTCCGCCGCCTGGGCCCTGCCACCTGTGGTGACCCTCGACGCCTGAGCTGAGGTCCTCGGCACACAGCCTCTGGCCATTGGCGTGCAGCACGTGACTATTAACACGTGATCTGGGACCCTGGCGTGTGAATTGTGACCTTCGGCAAATGGTCTGTGATGGGCATCGGTAGCTCGGTGGTTAAGCCGAGCGTCTGACATACCAGAGGTACGGGAGTCCGATGATACCCGCGGCGCCCGCCCTTCCTGCCAGGGTGAGAGGCAGGCGACGTCACATGGCCTCAGCCGCTGAGTGCATCGTAAAGTCACAACCACCACCACCACCAAATGATCTGTGACCCAAGGCATGTGGTCTAAGCTGTAGACCATCATATTCTATCTGAACTCCGTAAGCCCCGACTTTTGACCTGTACCTATGACGTGTGGCTTGTAACCTGGATGTTTGGTCCCTAACCTGCGAAATTTGACATGTGACCTGTGAGATATGACATTTTGCCTGCGAGGTGACTGTGACTTTGTGATATATGACTGTGACCTGTGAGATGTCTGTGACCTGTGAAATATGACGGACTTGTGAGATGTGGCTGTGACCTGTGACATATGCCTGTGACCTGTGAGATGCGGCTGTAACCTGTGAGATATGAATGTTACCTGTGAGATATGGCTGTAACCAGTGAGATATGACTGTGACCTGTGAGATATGGCTGCAACCTGTGAGATATGACTGCAACCTGTGAGATATGGCTGTAACCAGTGAGATATGGCTGTGACCTGTGAGATATGACTGTGACCTATGAGATATGACTGCAACCTGTGAGATATGGCTGTAACCAGTGAGATATGGCTGTCACCTGTGAGATATGAATGTTACCTGTGAGATATGACTGTGACCTGTGAGATATGGCTGCAACCTGTGAGATATGACTGTGACCTGTGAGATATGGCTGTGACCTGTGAGATATGACTGTGACCTATGAGATATGGCTGTGACCTGTGAGATATGACTGCAACCTGTGAGATATGGCTGTGACCTGTGAGATATGGCTGTGACCTGTGAGATATGAATGTTACCTGTGAGATATGACTGTGACCTATGAGATATGGCTGTGACCTGCGAGATATGACTGCAACCTGTGAGATATGGCTGTGACCTGTGAGATATGGCTGTGACCTGTGAGATATGAATGTTACCTGTGAGATATGACTGTGACCTGTGAGATATGACTGTAACCTGTGAGATATGACTGTGACCTGTGAGATATGGCTGTGACCTGTGAGATATGACTGCAACCTGTGAGATATGGCTGTGACCTGTGAGATATGGCTGTGACCTGTGAGATATGAATGTTACCTGTGAGATATGACTGTGACCTATGAGATATGACTGCAACCTGTGAGATATGGCTGTAACCAGTGAGATATGGCTGTGACCTGTGAGATATGAATGTTACCTGTGAGATATGACTGCAACCTGTGAGATATGGCTGTGACCTGTGAGATATGGCTGTGACCTGTGAGATATGGCTGTGACCTGTGAGATATGGCTGTGACCTGTGAGATATGGCTGTGACCTGTGAGATATGGCTGTGACCTGTGAGATATGGCTGTGACCTGTGAGATATGGCTGTGACCTGTGAGATATGACTGTGACCTGTGAGATATGACTGTTACCTGTGAGATATGGCTGCAACCTGTGAGATATGGCTGTGACCTGTGAGATATGGCTGTGACCTGTGAGATATGGCTGTGACCTGTGAGATATGCCTGTGACCTGTGAGATATGACTGTGACCTGTGAGATATGGCTGTGACCTGCGATCCACGGCCGCTGACTGGATCAGGACTGGAGAAAAGCGACCCTCTCCTGAACTTGTCATCCAGAGTACTTTGCTGGGAAGTGAAGTTAGAAATCTTCCTCACTACCCTAGCACCACGTGACCTCACGACAATTGTTGAAGTACTGCCACTCTGTGATACAACACGGTAAGGGGACTGAAGTTGGAGATTTTCCTCACCAGCCTAACACCTCGTTACCTAAGAACAATTCATCTGCAACGCAATTAATGAACGCCGATACAAATCCTTGAGGCGAAATCCAATGTGTTAACGTTGTTAAATCAAGGTATTGCCCTTATTTATAAATATTAGCATTAATACTCGTCATATCAGTATTGCTGTTCCAAATGTAGCTCATCTTCGTCTAGCGTCGCATCTTGAAAACGAACCACAATATCCGACAATCATCTCGTGCTTAGCTTCGACATGCGGCTCATGTGACACCGCAGTAAGCTCCGTTCTCCATTCTCAGGTGACCCTGAACCCGATGGAGATTCGCACCTTCGTCGCCACCTACCAGAGCCAATACCCGCCTCCCACACCACCCAGCTAGGTGGGCGAGTGACCTCAGGTCATCGGTCACACAGCCAGTGGCTCTGCTCTGCTGGTCATCCGGTCTGCTCATCGGATTCGCATTCTTCGGGTGTTTGAATGACTTGGGAAATATTTATGTGCGTCTATGCTGGCATACAAGCACACAATCAATGTAGCATATACAAGCATATAGCATGACATTATAGCAGTCACTCCTGTGATTGAGACACACTTCGGGATCATAAAATTGTGCTAGTCTTGCTTTTGTTTCCACGTGTCGCTTAGCATTCACAGATGTGGACATGCGTGGGCATGTTAATACCAAAATGGCAACCTTGCTTTGTGATTTTACGGTGAATGGCTGGAAAATACAGAGTTTACCGCGCCGCTGGTCGGTTTTTGAACAGCGACAAACGTGACAGAAGATCGTCTCATGGCAGATACAGTCCAACTGAACACTTGCTAAAAGGTACATTTAAAACATATCACGTATCTTCCGTGTTTTGCATTGTCCCGATAGAATGAAATAAAACCAAGAAATCGGTCCACAGAAAACAGTCTCAGTCGGCTGACGGTCAGGCTAGCGTAAGGTTCCAGTAAGCCAGACACTCCAGCTGGCCCACCAAACTACAGGGGCGGCTGTAGGGAAGTTTTGCTCCCCAGAGCCTTATCAGACATTTTCCAAAACTGTCTGAGGTAAACCTCCAATTGGCTTAGCGATAGTCTATTGACCTCGACGTTTGCGATATTTAGAACCCCGGGTGTAATGTCAATAACTCTGAGCCTCCATCCCAGAGTTCTGATTCAATCACGTCTCTTGACTGGTGCCGCAAAATCCAGCACTCAAATATGGATTTTTATCGCTGTTTAATTAGGAATTAAACAGCGATAAATATTCAGATTTCCAATAGTACAGCGTGGTGGTCGAAATTAGTACATCAGCCTTGATTAGCGCAGACAGCCTCAACTGGCACATGCAGGTTCAACTGCTGCATACATGCATCCACGTCTTCGTACATCTCAGCCGCTCGTTAACGTCGGTCACCTCAAGGCACATCATATCCACCTCTTTACACAGCGATTTTCGACAGAGTCCCAGACATACTTCAAGTGGTGAACCCGGGCGGCTGGCCGGTGGCCAGTCGCCCTGCGGCGACCTGATCGGGCGCAAGCCCCGATGTCAAGTATCCGAGTCCGAATGAGAATGAGAATGGGAGCGATCCATCTCGCTCGGCGCCTATATAACCTCTGGGCCACCGCCCTTGGCCCCATGCCAGGGCCACATCATCGTCACACTGCTGCGCGTCGCCCTGTCTCTGACTCAGACATTCTATGACTCCAGAGTCGTTTGTGAGCCTCGGCCGCCCCGCGAGAATCCTGCTGAATCTGCGCGCGCCCGTCCGGTATCACAGCGCCGACCGATCCACTTCCGTCAGACATGCTGTACCGCGCTGCACACAGGCAGCCGGCAGATTCGGGGCGCTACAGTCGAACTACATTTCACCTGTCATAGACACATGAACAGTCATCCAGCAGTCATTCATTTCACGTCCCTATTACATTCATAAATCACAGACTCGACACACGCAACATTCACACCTCTCACGTCAAGCACACATGGCACAGCCACAGACACCACACAGACATTGGTCACGTGGTATGACGTCTGTCATACCTCTGTCACTCCACATGCACTCATACTGCACACGGGACACACCTGTTATTACAAGTGCACACTTCGCACTACGGACACACCTTCTATTACAGGTTCACCCTTCACCTTACGGCCACATAACATTCACTTCTGACATATCACAGATACCTGCAACCCCGACATCACATCATAAACATACTACTGTAATCTCAGTCATTCCATTCAGCCATACTCATGCACGTGTTCTATTAGACAACTGTCACACTACTCGTATACTCGGACTCCTGCCACATACTGTCACGTACACACACACACACACACACACACACACACACACACACACACACACACACACACACACACACACACACACACACACACACACACACACACACACACACACACACACACACACACACACACACACACACACACACACACACACACACACACACACACACACACACACACACACACATATATATATATATATATACACACACACACACACACACACACACACACAGACACACAGACATACAGACACACAGACACACAGACACACACAGACACACACAGACACACACAGACACACACAGACACACACAGACACACACAGACACACACAGACACACACAGACACACACAGACACACACAGACACACACACACACACACACACACACAGACACACACACACACACACACACACACACACACACACACACACACACACACACACACACACACACACACACACACACACACACACACACACACACACACACACACACACACACACACACACACACACACACACACACACACACACACACACACACACACACACACACACACACACACACACACACACACACACTTGCCCAGAGGGTTCCCACAATGGACTGTCATATAATGTATACTAGGGCGTGTCGCCTGAACGGTTTTTCTTATGCTTAGTGAAATTATCGTGCAGATCACTTAAAAAAACCCTGTGGTCGAAACCAAATCGAAATCAAACAATAAACAAAATATGCAACAGGCCGATAAAGAAACGAATTGCCGGGCGCCCGGCGTTGAAGTCTCCAGTGATGGCGCTCCGTTGCGATTGGCATCTAACACCACGCGTCGGCCGCCGTCGGAGCGCCGCCGCGGCTCTGTGACGAAAAAGGCGGCAGTCGGTGCTCTGGATGACTTATGAATGGATTCTGGTAATTCAAAAACAGATCAGGGGAGCTGGGATATATCTGATTGTAAAGATTAAATTTCACTGAAGGACTGATCGCTCCACTTTCCTTTGTCTGTGCTCCACCTTTCACAGTGGTATGAATCATCATTCGAATAAATTGTTTTTTTGGTTAAAACGCAATTTATACTAAATAAGGGCTTTTGGTTCCTTCTGAACTAAAAACAAACCGACTGCCCACGAGAATTGACGTTCTGAATTACTTGAGTAAAGTGAATAGAGACTAATGCGTTGCGAACAAAAGGTTGAAAGAGAGGCTAGCACCCCATATAAAGTTTGTCGCGGAAAGTGTGATGAAAATGTGGTGCTGCGAAGGAATACCAATTGTTGGGAGGGCCTGAGTCGAACATATGGTTCGAGAATGCCACGATCGCTACTTGCGATACATGAAAACTGCTGGAATGAAGTCGGCATCACCAGGTGTACGTCCGTCCGGTGACGAGTGGTTTGGAAAATTGTTTGATATAGCCCGCTGCAAATGTGCTGATATCGATAGCTGCAAATGTGCAATTGCCGACAGAGTGACACGAACGGAGTTTCCCTTTGTCCAGGACCAGAGAGGACCTCGCCAAATGCAAATCGGCACGCAGATATCCGTGAAACCACTCGTCGACGCGCCATGGACGAAAGGAGGCGTCTGACCGCCGAGAGAGTCACATCACCACAACCGGGACCTTCTGGAATGGCCCAGCTAGATTCTAATTCCGACCAAGATTCCGCCACAGATTCATCATCGCTCACATCTGTAGTCAATGAGTCAGAGTATATGGTGAACAGTAACACAGACGAACTGCTAAATACGGCTCTAGCAGCAGATCGGTACGGAGGTCTAATCGTGCGTGTGTTGCGATCATAAACGGTTTCAAAGTGGACATTGGTCGGATCACTTCTGACGATATGGACTGCATAGTGGATAGCAAAAAAGTATGGCGAGCAAGGGATCGGATTAGAAGAGATGTAGTAGCCCAGAGCCATGAGGATCATGCAGGTCGTGTATCTGGTCTCTACTTCGACGGTAGAAAAGACGACACGCTTATGACAGCCAGTTCAAAGAAGACGGAAGAGCACATTGTGGTTGTATCCGAGCCAGACAGTGCATATTTAGGACATTTTACCCCAGAGACTGGGAAAGCGGAGGCCATTTTTCAGGACCTGAACGCCGTGGCATATGAGTTGGCTGGTGGCTGACTCTGGCGGCGCGAATTCTCCGGCTCTACATATCAACCGAACAGCCATCAGACAGTCTGAGAATGCTAGCCGAGTTCATCGTGTGCCACTATACTCTCATGTGGTTCTGCATCAAGAAGAACCGGAAATGTTCTGACGGTCCTGGCAATGCGCTGCACAGCGTGCAACTTCTCAAAGGTTTGCGACCTGAGATAGCGGCCATGGTGCAGCCGGTAATACAGCGCAACAGCTACTGGTGTCACCCTGAGGCAGTACTGCTAGCAATGGCAGCGGGCCAAGATCAAGCCACACGGGAAAGGGCGGTTACTCAAATCCAGCAGTGTCGCAGAACTCAAGTCGATAGTGATACTACGAAGTGCGGAAGTTCAAGCTTCCAAAAGTGAATATGGGGGGTAAACAGCATCATTGAGCTGATTGATTGGTGTAATGAGGCGATAACCGAGCCGCCCTTGACGCAACAACTGTCCGATGATGACTTACTAGACATCATCGCGAGTCCTCTCGAAGTACCGTCATACCCCGTGCACAGTCAGACGGTGGAACGGATGGCGAAAGTGGTGACCGAGGCGTCTTTGAAGGTAATTGGTGAAGAGGCCCGCCACGGTTACATTGTGGCGAAGTTGAAGCACAGGTCAGCAATGCCAGTGCTCAGCAGCAAAAAGGATTTCATGTCGGGTTTTCTGTCGAGCATGTAGACAAGTAGTACAGTTATAAAATGATAGTTCGTACAAAAAATGTGGCCGCTCGTACAAAAGGTGACGTCGCTGTATGCCCGTCTCCTTCGGTTGTAGTGGAACGGAGCATGATGCCGATTTCGCCTGGTCTATTTGTCATAACAATAAGATATCAAGTGTCTCAGAATGATTTAATTGGTCTTCGATGTAAGCGGACGAGGAATTTTGAAGATGTTCCAGCTTTCAAAAGTGAAAATATTAGCATTATACGCCGATAGATCTACTGATTGAAAATGGAACGAACAAGCGACGTAAAGTGAACCTTTCTTTCATGCGTCAGATATCCAGGCAACTTATTAAGCGACTGGTGCTTATCAAAAACCTTTTACCCCACTAAACACTTTCATTGAGTTTTATTAATGAGCTTCATCACCAGAATCAATTCATCAGTCATCCACCGCACCGAATGCGGCTTTTTTCGTCACAGCGCCGCGGCGGCGCTCCGACGGTGGCCGGACGCATGGTGTTAGATGCCAATCGCAACGGAGCGCCATCACTGGAGACTTCAACGCCGGGCGCCCGGCAAATTTGTTTCTTTATCGGCCTGTCGCATATTTTGTTTATTGCTTGATTTCGATTTGGTTTCGACCACAGGTTTTTTTAAGGTGATCTGCACGATAATTTCACTAAGCAAAGTGCAATTTCCCAAAAAAAGGTCCTTCGTGACACACCCTAATGTATACCCATGACGGTCGCATCCAACTGTCAGACACTGACATGTCATCTGACCTCAGAGACAGCGGCGGCCGACGGCGGTGGTGGTCTAGCGAGGTCACGTCGTCAGCCACTGACGTGTCAACATCAGGCGGACAGCGGCGGCCGACGGCGCCAAAAAGTCCAATATGCACTTTGCCCGGAGGGGAGGGGACACAATAGGCCTGACCTCGGCGGCGACTGCCGAGTAAGCAGCGACCGGTCGGTGCCGGGACCGATGATTTCCTGTGACGATACCTGCTGCTACATGAACGGGGGAGGGTAAGGGACCAACCAGCGTGAGAGATTGGCGATGCTACATGACTCAACGGTCGGCACGTCGTAAAACCAATAACCAACCAACCAACCGTCCTACGAACTACTGCGGCTGCGAGCTTTTGCGAAACGAGCGCCTCTCCGACCAACAGTTGGTTTTCGACCAGTCTACTTGTGTAGTACTGGCACGTGACACGGAATATCGCTGAAGGTGACGCCAATGTAAGGGGCTCTCAGCACGTAATGTATCGCAGCGCATGTCAAGTGCGGAGCTAAACAATGCCAGCTTAGCCTGACGTGCAATCGCAGATTTTCTATGTGCCACGAAACATTAGCGTGATTGGCATCATGGGCGTTGCGTAGGCGTGGTGGGCACACCTGTGATGACCGTTGTCCCGCCCTAACCCTGCTGCGCTTCTGCTGAACATGGTCAGCCCGAACATGGTCAGCCCGAACATGGTCAACCTGAACATGGTCAGCCCGAACATGGTCAGCCTGAACATGGTCAGCCTGAACATGGTCAGCCTGAACATGGTCAGCCCGAACATGGTCAGCCTGAACATGGTCAGCCCGAACATGGTCAGCCGATGGTCAGCCTGAACATGGTCAGCCCGAACATGGTCAGCGAACATGGTGCCGAACATGGTCAGCCGAACATGGTCATGAACATGGTCAGCCTGAACATGGTCAGCCCGAACATGGTCAGCCTGAACATGGTCAGCCTGAACATGGTCAGCCTGAACATGGTCAGCCTGAACATGGTCAGCCTGAACATGGTCAGCCTGAACATGGTCAGCCTGAACATGGTCAGCCTGAACATGGTCAGCCTGAACATGGTTCAGCCCGAACATGGTCAGCCTGAACATGGTCAGCCTGAACATGGTCAGCCTGAACATGGTCAACCTGAACATGGTCAGCCCGAACATGGTCAGCCCACCTGGTGGGACTCCCCAGTCGGTACAGATCGTGCGTTTGGGAACTTTGCGTCGCACGTGAGACGTGGCAGTTCTTGTGTGCGGTGACCATCTTCACTGCAACAATCTGCCACATGGCCGGTTAACGTTCAGCAAAAATACATCGGGGAACATTTTTTAAACAACAAACATGGTCAATGGTGAAGTGAGCGACCGTGATCGTGAGTTGGAGGTCTTGGAAAATCCGCCGTTCATGATCCAAGACAAGTCGCGGGTTTCTGTTTGGATAATTCACACTTATGCACTTTGGGTGGACACTCGACGCCTTGGATGTGCTCTTTCAGTGGATATGGCATCTTGTGTCATTTGAATTCGAATCTGCCCTGTCGAATTAATTATTATTTATAATTAACTATTAACAATAATTCACACCCTTCATCTGTATCGCTTACGTCGGTAAAACCCACACGAGTTCCTGTGTCACTGTTTACTGTATTACCGATAGCGTGATCACCGTAGCAGTATTTTAATCGGCATTGATAACGCACCTTCTGCATGTGTGCCCAAACCTAGACACAAAGGGCACCAACCTTCTGTAATGCATGCAATACCTTTTATAGGCTAAGTCACTGCAGCATATGCGATCTCTGGTGTCTTACGCACCGTACTATACGATCATCGTGATGTTGGAATCAGATGTTCCTATGTGCTACTCGTATCCACCATGCTCCCAGTCACATACATAGATATGTGATGTAAGACCTGACCAGACCGTGACATTTAACCTCTGACAGTTCTCCTATGGAGTGTGACAAACACAAGCGCTCTTGACATCAACTAGATAACTTATTGCGCAAGCTTCGGTGAAAGCGGATTCCACAAATCGAATTAGAACGTTATTGGAAGGTTGTCTCAATAAAACGTCAAGAATACGTAGCGAGGCTACGAAGATGTTATTTCGTCTTATGAATTCCACCTATGATAGGATCGAATTAAGAATGAAATACGACAAGCACAATAATATGGCATGACTGAAATTGAGCTTAACAGACCCCTTCCAATGATACATAGGTTCGTTATTCTAGACACTACTATCATAAAGGGACAATTCATAGTATATTGGTACCGTGGAATTTGTGTCGCGTCAATAAATTTCGACGGTCCATGTCACGTGACTGATATGATCTGTGACTGTGAATGTCGGAATCGAAATTAGGGCCGAAGATTATTCTGCATGTGAAATGTGAGCAACATTGGGGTGAGTGTGGCGAGGTATTTATTCATACCCTATTGATTTATCATGAAATTGTTGCTAAGTCATGATACGGGAAACTGGGGATATCATTTCAATATATAAACAGCATGCTTTGAATACATACGGCTCAAAATCATACTTTGAAATCATTCGCATCACTATAGTAATGCGAATTCATCACTATAGTGATGAACATATGCCCCTCCTCAGGATGATAACGTAGAGGGTGGTTACGAATCCCCTGCAATAAATCGGGATCCACAATGTTAGTTGAAGTGGCTGGACCTAACCAGTTCCTCGTCGGGCACCTCAGACCCTGCCGGTGCAAAACCCGTGCCGAAGCCCCTGCACACGGACATAGATGCATTCGAACGTATCAAATGAAAACAGAAATACATCGCATCATCGAAATCAAGACTACCGACCACGAACAGTCTAGATAAGAAATAACGAGACGAGTCATGGCAGCAAGAAAAGTTATGTGGCCCCCCAAAAATCCGCCGCTTGTGTTTCGCCCATCTGTACTTATCTGCATGAAAAGTGCATGAGGATCGAATATGACGTACAACACTTGGCGGCCACCCGAGATTCAGAGTTCCTAAAACCCAGCATCCAGATTCCCAACCACTCAACATCCAAAGTGGGCGAGAACAGGAACCCGAGGTCACCCCGGGTAACCCCTGATGACCTATGCGTTGCATGTGCTGGCGGGTAAAAGAGCGGTGTCTAGTATTGAGACCAGCAAGCACCAGGTCTCCTCTCCTACCGTCCAGCATCCATTGTCCCCTCGATTGGTGGACAGGTTGGTCAGGAAGTGCAGGAGGTAAGCCTTGGGAACTTCGGCTTCGGCTACGGCGACTTTGGCTTCGGCTTCGTCTACGGCGGTCTCGACTTCGGCTACGGTCGTGGTTATACTGGACGCGGCGGCTACAGCGGCTACAGTGGCTACGGCGGCTACGGCGGCTACAGAGAGTGAGTTGGTTGTTCGGGTTTTGTCGTCGCGATTTGTCCACCCGGTCCAGTGGTGCATTTCTCAACATTGATTATCACATCAATGATTATCAGCAATTTTTGTATAGTTGTTTTAAAATAAATGTAATCAGATATCATGCTGGGGCGACTTCATGAACCAGGATGCTATCGCTAAGCAGAGCTTGTTGCGTGAACCCTGGCCCCACCACCCAATCCATTAATTCCAGTTCGACGGCAGGATTTTGACCGAAAGTTCAACGTGCCGTCAATGCACCGTCACGGCCGCCTGGTAGCTCGTCCCCGGCCTTACTGGGCCAGCTGCCAGCTGACCCTCCCAGCCGGGGGCTAAATACGAGCGCGTGAAGCGACTCAAACCCGGTGTCGCCAGGACAGGGGAGACCAGTGCAGGCCAGCGCTTTAAAGTGAAAATAGGGCAATAGTTTTGGTCTTGTACTGTAATTTGCATACGATAGAGAATGTGTTTATAGCCAATTGCATGACTCTGTTGCCAATTTTTCTCATATGAGCACCTGATCGTCCATTAAATGCACTTCAAGGACATTTTTCACCTTTGTCACTGGCAAGATCATGATTATGGGATGGGATGGGATGGCATATCGTAGCCATTGTCAGACATAAAGGGATGAAGAAAATTAGTATACGCTTAATTCTCTCCGACTGCTTGCCATATATACTTGTTTCCATTAATATTTGCAATCATTTGACTTTTCGTCCTTCTTACTTTACCCTCTATTACATTTTGCTATTGGACTTTTGGTCTGCTGACTTTTTCACTTCTGACCTGCGGCCAGAAGTGAAAATTGAGTCATACACCTGACTCTGACTGGATGTCAGAACTCATGATAAAACGCGGCACCGAAAATTGTCCTACGTAATGTTAATGTACTCCTAAAATTGTCGGGATAGAAGCATCTACGAAGCCAGGAGTTGCACCCGGGCTCCTGCCTCGGGCCCATCATGCCATCCAGTTCAGCACCAACGCAAACTAGTCTGATTACCAATCCATCAGTGTCGCTGCAGCGAAGCACGCAGTGGCTACGACAGCCCGGGCCGGAGCTATAACAAATACTGGAACGGCCACGGTCAGGGCTACGGCCGTGCCGTGCCGTATCCTGCGGACTACGGCCTGGACGCCGGCTACGGCTCTGACGACTGCTGCTGAGGAAGGTTTGGTCCGTGGAGGACTTCACATTATCCCTGCCTTATCACGCCCCGTCATCGGTGTGCAAAACACATCGAATATCGATATGTGCCAGCCATGCTGCTGCTACTGCACTGCTGTTCAAATACACAGGAAAAAGGCAATTCCAGTTTATCGGCATACACATCGCATGAAATGTCCGCTTTTACGTGGCTGAACCGATTGCATTGCCAATTCACGAGCTCTGTGACAGACATTTCATATGTGACCTCGTAAAGCCTTCAGCCACCACGGTGTTCAGCGAAGTATGTGCATGTTCCACAGTCGTTGTTTCGAACTGGCTTGTGGGACTTTTGCGTCGTCATCGTGAGGAAATCGTCGCAGTGCTGCAGTGTTGAAGTGCTGCTGTGAGCAGTAGCATACCGACAGATGGCCTGCCAACCTGCCAACCCGCCAACCTGCCAAAGTGACCGCCAAGCCACAACGACTGGAAGGAAGCCGACCAAGCTGCAAAGGCACCGCACTGGTTGGGGCTCAGCAGATCTTTTTTGTCGTTTTACTTTTATCCTCGCATATTTTTTCCTGTTGGACTTTTCATCCTTTCACTTTTTCATGTTTTGACCTGGGTCGGAGGTGAAAATTTGTCTTACATGATTTGTAAGACGACCTCTCAAAGCACACCAGCACTGATGTAGACAGGTAGGCACATAGCTGGATAAGGCAACAGCCACGGGAAGTTGAAGAAGGATGAAGCAACGAAGGAAAGGAATGCGTTTCTAGTGCATATAGGTGGAATTTTTCGACATCGCCTGGCTAAAAAGGCAAGTGAGAAACGACAGCAATAGGGATGTTTCTGAATGAGATGAACATTTTTTAACGTTTTGATGTACTCAGTGGTGGCTTCGAACAGCGTGCTCTTAATTCACCTCCACACTTCCGATTCGAACGATAACTGCGCAGTTGGTGCATATGCCTCAGTCGGCGATGACGCTATGCAATTGCGCCATCACATTTTGCGGACGGCTGGCAAAAAACCCATTGAAAGATGATCGATTCAGGGAGGTGGGTGGCAATACGTGCACGGCCCGAGCGTGAACATGGGGTCGTGCCCCCAGGGCTCGTGTCGAAGCTCGGCGCATCGGGACATTATGGAAGGGAATCCGGCTCGCACAGGAGCACGCTTGTCACCACTCATGGTGGCATGCAGTATGCCACGTGCAGCATGCCACGGGCAGCATGCCCCGGGCAGCATGCCACGTGCAGCATGCTACGTGCAGCATGCCACGTGCAGCATGCCACGTGCAGCATGCCATCTGTAGCATTCCACGGGCAGTATGCCACGGGCACTGCCCAGGCGTCACTTGAAATATGAAGAGGGAGGCTGTGTCAAAAGGAGTGGCATGCTGCCCGTGGCATACTGCCCGTGGTATACTGCTCGTGGCATGCTGCCCGTGGCATGCTGCCCGTGGCATGCCGCCCGTTAGGCTGGTCCGGTTTGCGGTTTTTTCTCGAAAATGCACTAGGTCGCCCCCCTAGTTTATGCCTTTTTGGGCGCTCAGCGCGATGCGCTCATCAAAATTCCAAATTTCGAAAAAAACTACTGACCGTGACCCCCGCTCAAAGGTTTCGGCGATCTTGCAAATTCGCCTTTTTCGGCTTATTATTCCAAAATTTGTGACAGGAAATAGGAAAAGCAGCATGGACAAGCTGAACCAGGTATGTTTCTTCAGATATTCGCACAAACCAGCGGCTTTCACTCAATTTACATATCTGCAAAAACACTGTATCCGTACTAGTTCCAAATTTCACGGCCTACTTCAGCACGCCACACATAGATTGCGTTGGTGGCGATCCCGTGTATTAAAGACATAAAGACATAAAATATTAGTGCAACTATGAGCCACAAGGGCCCTCCTTGGTTGCACTCTGTACACTGAACCAGTTGCCCACCAAATGTGTCAATCAGCCCTCCCTGTAATACTGAAAAGCAAGCCCTCTATTCTTACAATGATTGTCTATGCTGTTTTTAAAGATGTTCAATGTGCTGCTACTGACGATGTTTTCTGGCAGCTGGTTCCAGTGTTCTACTACCCTGTTGGTGAAGAAAGTTTGCCTTAACCTTGTTCTGCTGTGCTTAACTTTAATTTTGAATTTATGACCTCTAATTGCATCATTTCTGTTAAATTCAAACATTTCCCCAAGGTATCCCTTCTCCAGACCATGGACAAATTTAAAGACCTCGATGAGATCTCCTCTCAGCCTTCTATATCTAAGTGAAAACATATTCAATTTCTTCAATCCTTCCTCATATGCCAGGTTGCTTATGCCATTAACCATTTTTGTAGCCCTCTTTTGTACTCTCTCTAAAATCCAACAATCTTTTTCATAGCTAGGAGACCAAGCTTGGATGCAGTATTCCAAATGTGGCCTGACGTATGTACAGTAAAGCTTCCTGATCACTTCCTCACTTCTGTATGATACATTGCTATTTATTGCCCCGAGCATTCTCAGGGCCTTCTTCCTGGCTTCCTTGGTCTGTTCTGATGCCCCCAGTTTTGTGTTTAGAATAACACCTAAATCCTTCTCCTGTTGAGTCACTGATAGCACTTGGCCACCCACCAAGTATGGAACCTTCATATGCTGCTTACCTACATGCATGATTTTGCACTTATCAAAATTAAATTTCATTTGCCATTCTTCGGACCACTTCACAAGTTCGTCTAAGTCTTTTTGCAGCGAGATATGCTCATCTTGACCTGTTATTGCCCTAAGGACCTTCAAATCATCCGCAAATTTCAAAACTTTACTGCTTAGGCCACTTTCAATGTTATTTACAAATATAATGAACAGTAATGGCCCTAGTACTGACCACTGGGGGACTCCACTAAGAACGTTTTGCCATAATGACGTTGTACCATTTAGCATCACTCTTTGCTGTCTATCTGAAAGCCACAACTCTATCCATTTTAAGATGCTACCTGCAATACCATGGGACTGAAGCTGTATCATTAACCGTGTATGGGGTACCTTGTCAAAGGCCTTACTAAAGTCAAGATATGCTACATCAACCTGATTTCCCTGATCAAATTGTTCTGTGGCGAAGTTAAAATAGTCCAAGATGTTTGTGAGACACGATCGTCCTTTTCTAAACCCATGTTGAGTATCTTGAATCAATCTGCTACCTTCCAGATAACTAACTATTATATCCTTGATAATTCATTCGAGTACCTTGCAGACTAGGGATGTGAGACTTACTGGCCTATGGTTTTCAACTTTCCCTCTTTCTCCTTTCTTGAAAATAGGAACTACATTTGCCCTTTTCCAATGGGTTGGAATTTCATTATGTGAAACTGATCTACAAAATATTATACTAAGTGGAAATGCCAGTTCCTTTTCAGTTTGCCTCAACACCCTAGCATAAATTTCATCAGGTCCTGCTGCCTTGTTTGGCTTTATTTTCCTGATATGATTGTAAACAACATCACTATCAATGAAATCAACATCATTTGTCAGATCCCATGTCACTGAACTATGGTGTACGGTCGGCAGATTGGTCATATCTTCCAATGTAAACACTGATTTGAACTGCTTGCTCAGCTCCTCAACCATCTCACTATCCTCACCCAATGTAGTCCCGTTTACTTCCAGTGGACCAATTGTGCTAGAAACCTTACTCAGCCTGTAGAAACTAAAAAACTTTTTACTGCCCCGATTACAGTTTCTAGCTAAATCCAGTTATTTTGCTCGCTTTGCTGCTCTGGTTTTTTCCTTCACAGTGTCTCTAGCTTTTCGATACGCCTTTAGATTAACGACATTTGAGGCTTCTTTAAAGACTCTAAATGCAGTTTTCTTAGCCTTAATTGCTTTTATCAAGTCTGGCGTAAGCCATGCTGGCTTTCCTACCCTTCTTTTGCGTCTTTGCTTTTGGGGGACATGTCTAATCTGAGTTTCCATCAAGTAAGATTTGAACTTTTCCCACATTTCACAGGCATTTAAATTGGAGAATTCTTCTTCCCATCTGATGGCAACTAAAGCCACTCTCATGCCGTCAAAGTCAGCTCTGTTGAAATTTGGAACCTTTACCAAATTATCCTTGATAATTTCCCCTACATGTGCCTTGAATCTAACTATGTTATGGTCACTTTTTCCCAGAGTTTCGCCAACAGTGAAGTCTTGAAGTATTCCATCGCACGGACATTGACAATGGAGTGCAGGGGCGAATTTAAGGGGGGACAAGGGGCCAGTGCCCCCAGAGCCATTTTCCCTCCCCCCAAACGCCCCGAAAAATGGTCAATATGGCTATTTGCAGCTGCTTGCCCCCCTAAAAACTACCGTTTGCCCCCCAAACACCCGGCTAGATCTGCCACTGATGGAGTGACGCTGATCTGAAGGATCCATCTCTTGAGAGTGCTGCAACTATTAAACAATTTTAAATAGCACAATCACAATGCATTACAGGTGATAATATATAAAATAATCGGCTCACCACAACCATCACCATTATAGGTTCATTGGGTCCGATCGAAATTTCATGGCATAGCTACGGTAGCTATCGATCATAGAATGGCATAGCTACGGTAGCTATCGATCAGTTAAACTGAGGAGAAATGTTAATTTGTGATTATTTTTTCACGTCAAAATTCGTGGAAAAGGTATTGAATTTTACGGGAGTAATTATCTACCAAATTACGTTTTATGCTCAATATTAAATGTTTTTATCATCCAATGCTATTTGTAATACTAACCTGCTGCATTATTGTTTGTTCCAATGAACGTGACCTTAGCCAGTCGAAAAGCTCGCTATCTGTATCGGGACGTCGTCATTAAATTGGAAGGACAAGCATTTAGAAAGAAAATGAAGGAACCTCATCCTCAGTTTGGGATAACGTCTCGTCGCTTGCCTGGAAGCCAGCTTCCCACCATGGTCGACGTCATTGACCGCTTGATGATGGTCAGATCGGAGAAGATGGCGGAGAGTTCCACAGATGAAAGTACGTACCAATGAAAGAGTGCATATAGCAAGTAGCAAATGAGATAATGCTACTCTGGGACAGGGCTTCACTACCGAAAAGGACGAGGCCACGTGTTCTGGGAAAGGTGAAGCAGCTGTGGGAAAGAAAAGAGGGCGTCCGAAAAACGTCGAAGAAACATCATTCTGCTCTTACAGCCCGTTTAACAACTGCTGCTGTCTCCGACTTCGGTGAACTCTTCGACATTTCGAACACAGCCCGCCAGCCAGAGCTTGCCAATGACAGAGTTCCTGGCCGACCAGCGTGGCCTCAGGAGACGCAACATTGGTGGGGTCGACCAGCAGATGGCGGGGCGCTGGTACAGGAGAGATGAGCGGGCGACAGGCTCGTCAAGCCAGCAGAGCTGCCACCGTCACTGCCGCCGCCGCCGTCGCCGGACCGTCCGACAAGCCTCGCCACGTCCCAACGGCTGCCCACGCCTCAGGTCCGCGACACCGATTACTTCATTGGCATTGGCATGCATGAGATTGTCGCTATATTGCTTTAATAAGGGCGACATTACCTCTCCTGACTGCTTCAAACTAACTGATGCTCCCTAACCCACCTCAGGTCGCCTCTCTCGCGCCTCCACCGCTGCCGCTAATAGACCATCAGCGGCTCCTCGCGAGGCCCGCACGCCCATCGCCGTAGCTGTTGGGCCCTCAGCCGCTCATCCCAAGAGCCGTACAGCAGCTTCGACATCTCGTGCCGCCGCCGTTGAAGGCGCTCCTCTTCCTGTCTCCGTATCCGCAGCTGCCGGCACCTGCCGGCACCGGGCCAATCGGCCAGATGGTGGCGGGCACGGTGCATGAGCTACCATTGGTGGAGTTCCAGTCCTTGGCCTCCGCCGAGCTACCGCTCCTGCCGGCTGATGTAGAGCAGTCGCTGAGCTCGGATCTACGGCTGCTTTACCAGTGTGCAAAGTGCGCGGCGTCCGGCGATGGCGGCCTAGTGGCGCACCGGATCCACGGCCAGCTCAACTTGGCACGGTGGTACACGGCGCAGAGCCGGCTGCTGCGGGTACATATGTCCCAGCAGAGCCCCGGTTACCAGCTAACGACCCTGGCCCTATACATCGTAGCCGTGTACGTCCCCACAGCCATGGCCATTAGGGTGTGTCACCAATCGCAGTGCAAGGTGCCCCTATGATTTTATCATGCCCTGTCCATATAGAAACAGCGTGGCACTATTCATTCCCTCTGAATTTTAACCCCCATCTAGCTCCAAGCGAGAGATGTTCGGCCGATCTGCTAACACTAGCGACACTAGCGCCACCATAGCGGAGAGCGTATGAACTAATGACACCCAATCGTTTCCAGAGCCTTCTTTCACTCGCCAGGTCACACAACTGAAATATTTGACCGTGTACCGACTCCTCGTCGACTAAGCCATCGAAGGAACACATAATAAACGATTGATATTGATCTAACCCCATTCTTAACTAGGTATTTAACTCACTCTTACCGAGCACAAGCAATCACTATTCGCAGGACCGCCGCAGTCCCACATGATTCGCAACAAGACCCATGTTATCGGTGGCTGCCAAACATACGTACAATGAGTCATCGAGCATCCCGTCTCTCGGCACCTGATCCGGAAGGTTCCCACTTCGCTCGGTCCCATGCTTGACGCAAGAGAGCTGTCATCTGAGGCAGCAGCACGCAGCGCCATTGTCTGGCTCCGACCGGCTCCAACTATGTTAGGCTATTACATGGCCAAAAACCCAACTTGAGATCGAAAATGCTGTCAGCTGAAATATTTAAGCCGGTCACTGAGCGGGTATTGAAAATTTGGAACGACCAAGGCATCCCGTCGATGCAGTTAAAAGGTGTGCAGCGAAAGGTCGCTGCCTGCTACAGCCAGTATAAGAAGCTCAATAAAACCAAAACGGTGGACCGTGAAGCCAAAAGCTCGGCGTCGGAGAAAGCTCGAAGCTATTTCGGAAGGCTGTTTGACATAGCTCTATGTCGATGTAAAGATCTGCGCCATTGCAGATGTCCTCGGGAAAGAAAAGTGCCCGAAAAAGAGATCAGCTTTCTCAGAGACCAGAGGCGCTCTCGTAAGATGCTCCTGGGAGGCATCGACCGCAGGGAAAGTGAGTCACGTATTCTCCCCCAGGCTCGGCTACAACGGCAATGTGCTCTTCAGAACACTCTGTGGATCGGCCGGTGTTAGTGTGGGCATCCTTTCGCCCGTCGAAATACAGAGACTGCAAGGCACTGCCATGCCTCTTGTCGGACCTGGCCTCAACCGAGGTTCGTCGCATCCTGACTCTCTCCTGCCAAACCTTTTTAGGGTCCAGCAGCAGTGTGGGATTTTCAGAAGAGGCCCTTCCGATGTCCAGCTGGAAAGCATTAATGACGGCAGCTACCGACCGGTTTGATAGGCCGAACAAAGGTAGCAGCCAGCGCTGTATTTGTCAGCGTGTCACAATTTGCGACAAGCGGTTCGCCCGCCGAGACAGTTGCACTATTCTCCGAGACAGTCACACTGTCTGACTGACTGCCACTGGAAAAGTCAACTGAATCATGGGAGCTCTGATCGCCCATTGCGACGTCTGGCGTGTCAGACTGTCCGGCCTCGCTGCGACCGCTCTGGCTGTCATCACTGGGACCAGCGAGGCTCCCCGGTTGTAGCTGTCCCTCAGCTTGCCGTTGCCTCAGCCTTCTAGAAGTTGCAGTTTTACGTCGGGCACTTTCCCTGCGGTCGATGCCTCCCAGGAGCATCTTACGAGAGCGCCTCTGGTCTCTGAGAAAGCTGATCTCTTTTTTCGGGCACTTTTCTTTCCCGAGGACATCTGCAATGGCGCAGATCTTTACATCGACATAGAGCTATGTCAAACAGCCTTCTGAAATAGCTTCGAGCTTTCTCCGACGCCGAGCTTTTGGCTTCACGGTCCACCGTTTTGGTTTTATTGAGCTTCTTATACTGGCTGTAGCAGGCAGCGACCTTTCGCTGCACACCTTTTAACTGCATCGACGGGATGCCTTGGTCGTTCCAAATTTTCAATACCCGCTCAGCGACCGGCTTAAATATTTCAGCTGACAGCACTTTCGATCTCAAGTTGGGTTTTTGGCCATGTAATAGCCTAACATAGTTGATGACATCTTTGTTAGCGGGAAACTGATTGGCAGGTAGGTTCTTCGGAGGTCCGGGGCTGAAGTGTTTTGCCCGGCTTCGAAGGGACATCCTGAATGACGGATGAGGATCTGCAAATGACAGAAACTGGGATAAAAAAATGTATTCTAGTCATACGTTGTTCAATTATGAACGATTAACTAGCCGAAAGTTTCGAGAGTCTTCAGTGGCGGATGGATAAAATGCCAAATCGAGATGATGCCTCATAAGACATTATATTTTCTAACACTATAAAAAATCACCAACTGTAGGTATAGTTCCAGTCTCAATTCAAGAACTCAAGACCGCAATGCAGGGGAATGGGTCGGATGTCTTCACTCAGCGGGAATGTCATAGGTACTCCCAATAAAATTAAAAAAATGCTACAGCCTGTACTTAGTTATTTGACCTTATAAGTTATTACAGACTCAAACGCCGCAACGCTGGTCTGCGCTAGTCATATATCACAAATCAGTGACGAATTGAAAATAGAACGCTGGCAGCCATGCAGTTCGGCAGAGACGGCGGACGCGGAGAGGGGCAGAGGGGGCAGTTCCCCTCCCCCAAATTTCCGACTAAGGACATTGGGGTACCGTGTAAGGCGACGGGCGCCTAAAACGAAATGCACAAAATTCGTTTTTTTTTCTCGTTGTTTGTACCTAAGGGCGCCTTTCAGTAGACGGGTATGGGTGCGTCCTGAATTTCCCTACCCCTAAACCTAAAATGCCTTCGGCAGCCGCTGAGTTTGGAAGCCCTTAATTAACACCCTCTCCCCCACCCCACCCCACCCCTGAACACAAAACTAACCAATCGTTGAACTGACCTGTAAAAGACGGCACAGCGCACTCTGCCTCGCTCTGAGTCACTCAGCCGACTCCCACGCTCTCCGCCCGGCTGCGACCCTGTCTGGTAGGCAGCTACTCAACACCGCGAGATCAGGATCCACTTTCGTCAGTGTCATTTAACATCAGTGTCATTGAACATCAGTGGTGCCAGCAGCGGATAACGCGAGCGAATCCTGTGCGATATCTGAGCCGGCTAGCACGCAGCCGCCGGTCGGAGCCAGACAATGGCGCTGCGTGCTACTGCATCAGATGACAGCTCTCTTGCGTCAAGCATTGGACCGAGCGAGGTGGGAACCTTCCGGATCAGGTGCCGAGAGACGGGATGCTCGATGACTCATTGTACGTATGTTTGGCAGCCACCGATAACATGGGTCTTGTTCCGAATCATGTGGGACTGCGGCGGTCCTGCGAATAGTGATTGCTTGTGCTCGGTAAGAGTGAGTTAAATACCTAGTTAAGAATGGGGTTAGATGAATATCAATCGTTTATTATGTGTTCCTTCGATGGCTTAGTCGCCGAGGAGTCGGTACACGGTCAAATATTTCAGTTGTGTGACCTGGCGAGTGAAAGAGGCTCTGGAAACGATTGGGTGTCATTAGTTCATACGCTCTCCGCTATGGTGGCGCTAGTGTCGCTAGTGTTAGCAGATCGGCCGAACATCTCTCGCTTGGAGCTAGATGGGGGTTAAAATTCAGAGGGAATGAATAGTGCCACGCTGTTTCTATATGGACAGGGCATGATAAAATCATAGGGGCACCTTGCATCGGTAAAAAAAGTGCCTGAAGTGACACACCATTAAGGCCATTAAGCCCAGGCCGGACCTGGTGGAAGCGCCCCGCCACCTGTTTGATCAGCTGCGACGGCAGCAGCGGCACTTGAGCGGCGCCGACCTGGAAACCGTGCAGGAACGCCTGTGCGGGAATGCCCTGATGGCCCACCCAGAGAGCGTGGTGATGTCGATGCTGGGCGACGAGCGCCCGGAGCTCAGGGCGAGGGCCGTGCAGATGGTGCGCGAGGCCCGAGAGCGCCGGCAGCCCGGACCAGTCCGCCAGCTCCGGGTGCAAGGCTTAACGATCAACGTGACTGCACGCCAGTACAAGGAGCTGGTGAACATCAACCAGTATGCTCGGGAGGCCGACATCGAGCCACCATGTGTCCGTTCTCTCTGACGAGCTAGCCGGCTCCTGGACGAGTCGATCCGGACGGGGGTGCCCTGCCACACCCAGTCCACCGAGCGCGTCGTCAAGCTGACGACCGAGGCCGCAGCGGCCGTCGTGGGCGCGGAAAAACAAGACGGTCACAGCCTAAATAAGTTGGCCTTCCGGCGGGCGTCTCTTCAGGGGCCAGCAGACCAGCTCGAAGACCAGACGAAGCAAGGCTAGAGCGTTTGTGGCAGGGTCGGTGGCTTCAGACTGATGAATGTGGCGAGTCTGATGAGAAGGCGTCATTTCGGTAGTGGTTGGGTTTTGTTCGATTGGCTTGTGTGTTTGTAATTAGTAATGGACCTCAGACCTGTGGTAATGATTGCTTGTTGAGTAATTAATTATAAATGTGTAGTGTAAACACTGGAATTGTTCTATCAGATGCAGATCTAGGGGAGGGGCAACGGCGGAGGGAGCTGCCCCACCTCATACCCACCCCGATGAAAAGTGGCGACCTTCTGGAGAGGCAGCCTCCAACGATGAAACACATGCGATCGCCACCAACGCCATCTATGGGTGGCGTGCTGAAGTAGGTCGTGAAATTCGGAAAAAGTACAGACACAGTGTTTTTTAATTATGTAAATGGAGTGAAAGCCGCTGGTTTGCGCGAATATCTGAAGAAACATACCTGGTTCTTGTCCATGCTGCTTTTCCTATTTCCTATCACAAATTTCGGAATAATGAGCCGAAAAAGGCGAATTTGCAAAATCGCCGAAACCTTTGAGCGGGCGTAACAGTCAGTAGTTTTTCGAAATTTGGAATTTTGATGAGCGCATCGCGCTCAGCGCCCAAAAATGCATCAACTAGGAGGGCGACCTAGTGCATTTTCCAGAAAAAACGCAAACCGGACCAGCCTAACGGGCAGCATGTCACGGGCAGTATGCAACTCCTTTTGACACAGCCTCCCTCTTCATATTTCAAGTGATGCCTACTCGAACCAGAAGTCTTCTGGACGGTTGGGCCACCTCCTGTACGAGTACGTTCAGTGTGTTCGAGTGTGTACAGCGGGTGTACGCTGTGTTCGAGTGTGTACTGTGGGTGTACGCTGTGTTCTAGTGTGTACAGTGGGTGTACGCTGTGTTAGAAGGTGCACAGTGGGTGTACGCTGTGTTAGAGTGTGTACAGTGGGTGCACGCTGTGTTAGAGTGTGTACAGTGGATGCACGCTGTGTTAGAGTGTGTACAGTGGGTGTACGCTGTGTTCGAGTGTGTACAGTGGGTGTACGCTGTGTTAGAGTGTGTACAGTGGGTGTACGCTGTGTTAGAGTGTGTACAGTGGGTGCACGCTGTGTTAGAGTGTGTACAGTGGATGCACGCTGTGTTAGAGTGTGTACTGTGGGTGTACGCTGTGTTCGAGTGTGTACAGTGGGTGTACGCTGTGTTAGAGTGTGTACAGTGGGTGTACGCTGTGTTAGAGTGTGTACAGTGGGTGTACGCTGTGTTAGAGTGTGTACAGTGGGTGTACGCTGTGTACGTGGGTGTAGCTGTGTTAGTGTGTACAGTGGGTGTACGTTGTGTTCTAGTGTGTACAGTGGGTGCACGCTGTGTTAGAGGGTGCACATTGGGTGTACGCTGTGTTAGAGTGTGTACAGTGGGTGCACGCTGTGTTAGAGTGTGTACAGTGGATGCACGCTGTGTTAGAGTGTGTACAGTGGGTGTACGCTGTGTTCGAGTGTGTACAGTGGGTGTACGCTGTGTTAGAGTGTGTACAGTGGATGCATGCTGTGTTCGAGTGTGTACAGCAGGTGTACCCTGTGTTAGAGTGTGTACAGTGGGTGCACGCTGTGTTAGAGTGTGTACAGTGGGTGTACGCTGTGTTAGAGTGTGCACAGTGGGTGTACACTGTGTTAGAGTGTGTACAGTGGGTGTACGCTGTGTTAGAGTGTGTACAGTGGGTGTACGCTGTGTTAGAGTGTGTACAGTGGGTGCACGCTGTGTTAGAGTGTGTACAGTGGGTGTACGCTGTGTTAGAGTGTGTACAGTGGGTGTACGCTGTGTTAGAGTGTGTACAGTGGGTGCACGCTGTGTTAGAGTGTGTACAGTGGGTGTACACTGTGCGCGCTACTTTCTCCACCTCGCCACCGGCTCAGCCGGGTGTTCTGACCGCACCGTCTGAGAGACGCAGAGATGGCTGGCGGAGATCGGCTGGCGGAGATGGCTGGCGGAGATCGGCTAGCAGAGATGGCTGGCGGAGATCGGCTAGCAGAGATGGCTGGCGGAGATCGGCTAGCAGAGATCGGCTGACGGAGTTCGGTTGGCGGAGATCGGCTGGAGATCGGCCCGATAAATCCGTCTAGTTTGGTTTTTTATGGCGCACTTTGCCAACTGGGTCACGCGGTGTTCGATGCTCTGCGGGTGGCCTCGGCCAGCCACGTAGTACACGTGGCCATACGATCTTGTCTCGTGGGATTTTCGCACTGCCGGCAACGGGGATGGAGCGGTCCACGACAAAAGGAGTGGTCCACGACAAATGGAGCGGTCCACGACAAAAGGAACGGTCCACGACAAAAGGAACGGTCCACGACAAATGGAGCGGTCCACGACAAAAGGAACGGCCCACGACAAAAGGAGCGGTCCACGACAAAAGGAACGGTCCACGACAAATGGAGCGGTCCACGACAAAAGGAACGGTCCACGACAAATGGAGCGGTCCACGACAAAAGGAACGGTCCACGACAAAAGGAGCGGTCCACGACAAAAGGAACGGTCCACGACAAATGGAGCGGTCCACGACAAAAGGAGCGGTCCACGACAAAAGGAGCGGTCCACGACAAAAGGAACGGTCCACGACAAATGGAGCGGTCCACGACAAAAGGAGCGGTCCACGACAAAAGGAGCGGTACACGACAAAAGGAGCGGTCCACGACAAATGAAGCGGTCCACGACAAAAGGAACGGTCCACGACACAAGGAGCGGTCCACGACAAAAGGAGCGGTCCATGACAAAAGGAGCGGTCCACGACAAAAGGAACGGTCCACGACAAAAGGAACGGTCCACGACAAAAGGAGCGGTCCACGACAAAAGGATCGGTCCACGACAAATGGAGCGGTTCACGACAAAAGGAGCGGTCCACGACAAAAGGAACGGTCCACGACAAATGTAACAGTCCACGACAAAAGGAGCGGTCCGCGACAAAAGGAACGGTCCACGATAAAAGGAGCGGTTCACGACAAATGTAACGGCCCACGACAAATGGAACGGTTCACCACAAAAGGAGCGGTCCACGACAATTGAAAAGGTCCACGACAAAAGGAGCAGTCCACGTCACATTTTCTTGTCAGCGTGGACAGCAAGGATACTTTGTGTCTTCATTTTTTGTTCGCATAACGACAAACACTGCCCTACGCATCCCCTTGTCCCTCCCTTGTAACCGTAATCTTCGAGATGCATCCGGGCGCCGCCGTAGCGCTGGTCGCAGCCGGGTAACCGGGGCCATAGCCTCTGGCTCCGAAGCCACCATAGACGAAGCCGAAGTCGGCAAGCCTGGCATCCTGCGCCTCGTGATCGGCGGCCTTGCTGTTCTTCGAGAGGACAGCGGCGACAAGAGCAGCGAGTACCAGGCAGGGTGAGGACATGCTGGAGCACAGTAGCTCAGGACATGCTGGAGCACAGTAGCTCAGGACATGCTGGAGCACAGTAGCTCAGGACATGCTGAAACACAGTAGCTCAGGATATGCTGGAGCACAGTAACCCAGGACATGCTGGAGCACAGTAGCTCAGGACATGCTGGAGCACAGTAACCCAGGACATGCTGGAGCACAGTAGCTCAGGACATGCTGGAGCACAGTAGCTCAGGACATGCTGGAGCACAGTAGCTCAGGATATGCTGGAACACACTAGCTCAGGACATGCTGGAGCACAGTAGCTCAGGACATGCTGGAGCACAGTAGCTCAGGACATGCTGGAGCACAGCCGCTCAGGACATGCTGGAGCACAGTAACCCAGGACATGCTGGAGCACAGTAGCTCAGGACATGCTGGAGCACAGTAGCTCAGGATATGCTGGAGCACAGTAGCTCAGGACATGCTGGAGCACAGTAGCTCAGGACATGCTGGAGCACAGTAGCTCAGGACAATGCTGGAGCACAGTAGCTCAGGACAAGCTGGACATGCTGGAGTACCAGGACATGCTGGGCACAGTACCCAGACATGCTGGAGCACCTCAGGACATGCTGGAGCACAGTAGCTCAGGACATGCTGGAGCACAGTAGCTCAGGACATGCTGGAGCACAGTAGCTCAGGACATGCTGGGATCACAGTAGCTCAGGACATGCTGGAGCACATTAGCTCAGGACATGCTGGAGCACAGTAGCTCAGGACATGCTGGAGCACAGTAACTCAGGACATGCTGGAGCACAGTAGCTCAGGACATGCTGGAGCACAGTAGCTCAGGACATGCTGGAGCACAGTAGCTCAGGACATGCTGGAGCACAGTAGCTCAGGACATGCTGGAGCACAGTAGCTCAGGACATGCTGGAGCACAGTAGCTCAGGACATGCTGGAGCACAGTAGCTCAGGACATGCTGGAGCACAGTAGCTCAGGACATGCTGGAGCACAGTAGCTCAGGACATGCTGGAGCACAGTAGCTCAGGACATGCTGGAGCACAGTAGCTCAGGACATGCTGGAGCACAGTAGCTCAGGACATGCTGGAGCACAGTAGCTCAGGACATGCTGGAGCACAGTAGCTCAGGACATGCTGGAGCACAGTAGCTCAGGACATGCTGGAGCACAGTAGCTCAGGACATGCTGGAGCACAGTAGCTCAGGACATGCTGGAGCACAGTAGCTCAGGACATGCTGGAGCACAGTAGCTCAGGACATGCTGGAGCACAGTAGCTCAGGACATGCTGGAGCACAGTAGCTCAGGACATGTGGAGCACAGTAGCTCAGGACATGCTGGAGCACAGTAGCTCAGGACATGCTGGAGCACAGTAGCTCAGGACATGCTGGAGCACAGTAGCTCAGGACATGCTGGAGCACAGTAGCTCAGGACATGCTGGAGCACAGTAGCTCAGACATAGCTCAGGACATGCTGGAGCACAGTAGTCAGGACATGCTGGAGCACAGTAGCTCAGGACATGCTGAAGTAGGCACAGTAGCTCGGATATGCTGGAGCACAGTAGCTCAGGACATGCTGGAGCACAAGCTGAGCACAGATGTGCTGGAGCACAGTAGCTCAGGACATGCTGGAGCACAGTAGCTCAGGACATGCTGGAGCACAGTAGCTCAGGACATGCTGGAGCACAGTAGCTCAGGACATGCTGGAGCACAGTAGCTCAGGACATGCTGGAGCACAGTAGCTCAGGACATGCTGGAGCACAGTAGCTCAGGACATGCTGGAGCACAGTAGCTCAGGACATGCTGGAGCACAGTAGATCAGGACATGCTGGAGGAGGTGGTGAACGGTGCGAGAGAAGTGACGGTGTGTGCTGTAACACCTGACACCGCTCCTACGGCACCCAGCACGTACATCACAGAGGTCACGTGGCGACCTTGACATTGCGTTCCGAACTGCTGTAGACTTGCATGACTAGTGGGTGCTTGTAGCAAGGTGTTCTCACAGTAGGCAGTCCTGCGGTGGCAGGTTATAGCGCACGAATGGGAGCGTAAAATGGCAATTGGTCTGTTTATAGCGTCATCATCAGGGAAGACCCATACGCGGAACTTAAATTCAGAGTTTGTGGGCAGGCTGTATCATAAAACAGTGAAAGACAAGTTTGCATGTGCCCTACTATCAAATGGCCATCAAATGGTTGCAGAATACCGGCGGCACATTCTCGTGCTCGCAATACGGGGGGGGGGGAGGGGGACATTTGAAACCACAGCTTGGCCTCCCAGCTTGGCCTTCAGCTTTCCTAAGCATTACAAAATGACATCAGACACACGTCCATGTGGCTGCAACATGAATGAGTATTGAGCATATGCTGACATACAAATGGCGCATCTAGGAGTGGGCACAATGAGGGTACAGCTCCTCGTGCTGACATTATTGGAACCCAAGGAAATTTGGGGAGTGCCTAGGGTCTTAGAAGAAAAAAAACCCTCCGAAAAAAGTCAAGAGGCCAAGCGTTTGAAATAGGAATCCAGGTCCAGATTTGATAGCATGTCAGCTTTGAACCTCTTCAAAGAGTCTGGCTTTTTTGGGAGGGCGAGGGGGTGCAAAATATTTGTCTCCGTCAGAAATCCTGTTCAATTCGTTTTGCAATTCGTTAATGTGTACTTTTACAATTCGTTAGTTATTTTGAGCCTAGATAAAGTGGATACCAAACGAATAATTGATAGCTTAGACAACAACGAGCCGCTCGAGTTATCAGAAGAGGAAATCTGAAGATTGGTTTTCTAAACATATATGCTAGATGGATTGGACACAAACACATGTCATTTTGCAGTTGCTAACCACGTCCGTTTAGGGTTGGTTAGTTATTTGAGCCTCGGGATGCCATCGATGCCATCTGACATTTGGCACCCATACACATTTTACACTTGCATATGCTGTTTGTATGCTGAAGTGGTGGAATGGGGTGCATGAACAAACTATGTACGTATTGAGGCAAGTCTAAGCCAAACAGAACTACATTCTGGAGAACTGAGTTGAAATAAAAACATGAAATTGTGGAGTTTTCGTTTTCGTATTCCTCCGGTGTGCATTTTGAACATTTTAAGGGCGTGACTGGACACACACTCAGTCACGACTATTCGCGTATTCTATTTCGCGATACAAGCTGACCGTATGTTGTCGGGATCGCACCAGGGGGGGGGGATACTCCCTGCACATAAAACTGAAAAAGCTCATTCCTGATTGCTAGGAAAAAGTTACCATCCGGCACCGCATGTGTGCATTACTTGGTCTGGCAGCATAAGTGCTGCACGTTGGTTTCCGGTGCTTCAGGGCTGTTGGTTTCCGGTGGGATTCCCTGCTTCAGGGCTGTTCGAGATGTGTTTGGTCGGATGCGCTGTTCCAGGGATGTTCGAAGGACTTCCAGCGGAATTTGTTCCTCCAGGGATGTTTGAAGGGTTTGGGGATAATGTGCCCTACACACTGGTTGATCCAGAAAACCAGATTTCGACCGGTTTGGGACGGAGAAAATGTTTAAATTCTGATCTCCAATTAAAAAAAATACTATTTGGATTTTAACAGCATTCGGTGGATTCGCTAAGATCATATTGCCCTAATAAAGTGTTTTTTGGATTACAAGAAAATATCATCTCAGTGCACAAGTTTGGACCAAATCGTCATTTCATTTTTCGGAGGTGACTATGACCACCGTTTCCCCTCTGTATGCATCATGAATCCAACACATCCATCTCGGTGCGTGTCGCTGTGGTTTGGCAAATCTCCATCCTGAATCACTTCCGAGATGTCAGTCGCCTTCCAATTGGTTTTCACTGCCAGTCAGCAGCCAATTAGCGTCGCGCTTGCGCCGCGACCTTGTGACGGCGTGGGTGCGTGTTGGCGGCGGGCTGCTGATGCCGGCTGATCACCTGATCAAGCCCGCGACCTTGTGACGGCGTGAGTGCGTGTTGGCGGCGGGCTGCTGGTGCCGGCTGATCACCTGATCAAGCCCGCGACCTTGTGACGGCGTGAGTGCCTGCTGGCGGCGGGCTGCTGGTGCCGACTGATCACCTGATCAAGCCCGCGACCTTGTGACGGCGTGAGTGCCTGCTGGCGGCGGGCTGCTGGTGCCGGCTGATCACCTGATCAAGCCCGCGACCTTGTGACGGCGTGAGTGCCTGCTGGCGGCGGGCTGCTGGTGCCGGCTGATCACCTGATCAAGCCCGCGACCTTGTGACGGCGTGAGTGCGTGCTGGCGGCGGGCTGCTGGTGCCGACTGATCACCTGATCAAGCCCGCGACCTTGTGACGGCGTGAGTGCCTGCTGGCGGCGGGCTGCTGGTGCCGGCTGATCACCTGATCAAGCCCGCGACCTTGTGACGGCGTGAGTGCCTGCTGGCGGCGGGCTGCTGGTGCCGGCTGATCACCTGATCAAGCCCGCGACCTTGTGACGGCGTGGGGGCGTGCTGGCGGCGGGCTGCTGGTGCCGGCTGATCACCTGATCAAGCCCGCGACCTTGTGACGGCGTGAGTGCGTGCTGGCGGCGGGCTGCTGGTGCCGACTGATCACCTGATCACGCATGTCTGACTGGAGGTGACCCACCATGCGTGCTGCCGACCGCCGGCTAACGTGCCACTTCGGCAACAGGTGAGAGAGGTCACGAGCCGGCACTCGAGCAGCTGACCCCGCGGTCTTATTCGCTCGCTCAGTGTGGCCTGTCGAACCAGTGACGTGAGAAAACGACCAGAGGAGATCGTCGTGAGGCCACGAGGCGACCCAGCGTTGCACGCGCCGGCGACTATAAGAGCGGTGTGTGGCGCTGAGGCCGGCACACACGGACACATCTCTCCCGTCGCTCAGCACTCGCTTCAGCATGTCCCGCTCTGTGGCGTTCGCCGGCCTGGTTCTCGCCGCCCTTGTGGCCGCCGCTCTCTCTGCGAGCAGCGCCGCCGATCAAGAGGCGCAGGAGGCCAGGCTCGGCTACCCCGGCTACCACGACGTCCGCGGCTACCCCGGCTACCGCGGCTTCCGCGACGGAGGCTACGACCGCGAGTACCCGAGACACGGCGGCTTCGGCGACTATGGCGCGCGGCCCTACAACGGGTAAGTCCATGGCCAAGAGGCGGTTCGTAACTAGCTGCATACACGTGCAAGACATTCTCCTCAGGATACGGTAGTTCTGAATATAGGTTGCATTAGTGACGAGAAAAGGTAGACACAATGTTCACACATCGACGCACAAACATTTGCCCACCATTATTCGACATCAATGCAGACGCTTCAGCCATCGGTGGTGCAATCTATAATGACATGTAAGCCGTCGGGAGCATTATAGTGATGTGTGTCGACGCTCAACTGATACATGTCAGGATTCTATTGATATATCTCGGCCTTCTACTGATGTGTGTAGACGTTCCACTTGCATATGTCGACATTTCATTGAATGGATTTCGACAATCTACTGATGTGTGTCGACGTTCTACTGATGCATAGCAACATTCTACTGATGTGTGTCGACATTTTACTGATGTATATCGACATTCTACTGATGTGTGTCGACATTCTACTGACGTGTGTCGACATTTTACTGATGTATATCAACATTCTACTGATGTGTGTCGACCTTTTACTGATGTACATTGACATTGTACTGGTGTGTGTCGACATTCTACTGATGTGTGTCGACATTCTACTGACGTGTGTCGACATTTTACTGATGTATATAAACATTCTACTGATGTGTGTCGACATTTTACTGATGTGTGTCGACATTCTACTGACGTGTGTCGACATTTTACTGATGTATATCAACATTCTACTGATGTGTGTCGACATTTTACTGATGTACATTGACATTGTACTGGTGTGTGTCGACATTCTACTGATGTGTGTCGACATTCTACTGATGTGTGTCGACATTTTACTGATGTGTGTCGACATTCTACTGACATTCGTCGACAGTTAGCCGATCGGCTGTGCTGTCTCGTGAGAGAAGCGTGGGCCGCCCGTGGGAGAGTGGGAGAGCACGCCCAATGTCTCGCGCAGTGGGGCCACAGTAGAGGTCGCAATGTCGACGTGGTATTGAATTAAGCACCTGCCGGCTCTCATGCACAGCGGGCCTGATGAAAAGCAGAGTGAATGCAATTGTATCGAAGAGTTTCTGTTACTGTCGGTTTGCGCCTGACTCGACCAGAACAGTGGCAGCCAGCGAAATAGGAGTGCGCTGACCAGAGTCACCGAGAGCGGCCGACTCTAGTCGCAGGCGGCCAGGTACTAATCGTCACTTGCCAGTGACCAGCGAATAATAGTCACTTACCAGTCGCGAGCCAATATGGAAAAGCCATCACTTGCCATCACAGAGCGGCAACAACCGCTTGTCGTGAATCAGTGAATCAGTAGATCAGTGAATCAGAGCAGCTCGGTCACCACGCGGCCGAGGTGCCAGAGCCGTCAGTGTTGTGCGTGCTGTAGGAGACTTTACTGTCTCCGTTGTCGTCTGCTGTGTTTGCTGAGTGTCAGTGCCACCCAATTCTCAGCTTGATGAGACACTTCGTTTGATCTCATAGACATCTTGCTTTGCCCCATAGAAATGTGATTACTTCAGCCCAATCATAAATATGCCCAACACCAAATTCCAATTCCGTCGAGAAAGATGTCCATCAGATTCCATCTAAAGCGTATAATAGGAGAAGAAAACGATTGACTACGAGGGGTTACTATTCATTGAAAAGTATCCAGTGAATAGCGTAACTGTTGCCAATTGTCACTACCATACCTCTTCCATTTGCAATCTACATATAAGCGGATCTAAACCGCACAACTGCACGTGACGTCGGCTTATATGTACCAGTTAATGGTTTATTATTCGCGGCCATCTTCATTCAAAGGGGAAACAGCTTCTGTGACCACTGATGCTGACAATGTCTCGGAAACGTGCACCGGTTTATACACAAAGCAGCGTTGCAAATCTGCCAAGAAAAACTGCTTATTTCAGCTACGGACGCACCGGCTACGGCGGTCCCGGCCGTAGCTACAACAGCTACTGGAACGGCTACGACCAACGGTACGGCGGTACCGTCATGTACCCCGAGGACTACGGCCTGGACGGTGGATACGGCTACCGCGACTATTACTACTAAGCAAGCGCACATGATTCGAATCGCTATCCACGCCGTTCGTACGCGTCGACGTCTCGTACTGTAGCCATGGACGTTGCTGACAGTCTGAAGGACGACCAAGGGTGCCGTAGCTAGCCGTCAGCGATACCACCGCAGCTACAGCTGACACCAACGTCACCGATCGGTGAATAACACCACTTTCGAGCGTCCTTCCAGCAGCCTTTGGAGTTGTGTCCGTGTCTCTTGGCGTCTAGTTCTTCCTTGTAATACATATGTCGAACATGATGTATTTGCCTCGTGGCGTGAACCGGAAGTTGGAAGTGCTCGGTACATGCCGAACACTTCAAACATTTGCGACACATTCGACTGTGGGGTCGCATGTGTCGCTCAACGCTCACGCCGATTGGTCGCGGGCGGACTCGGTAATCCCTCCGATTGGGGGATTCGAACCCACGATCTTACGATCCGTGGGTTGGACGTGCCACCGGCTGAGTCACCGACCATCCGCGTCGGTAGCGTCCCGCCGACCATCCACGTCGGTAGCGTCCCGCCGACCATCCACGTCGGTAGCGTCCCGCCGACCATCCGCGTCGGTAGCGTCCCGCCGACCATCCACATCGGTAGCGTCCCGCCGACCATCCACGTCGGTAGCGTCCCGCCGACCATCCACGTCGGTAGCGTCCCGCCGACCATCCGCGTCGGTAGCGTCCCGCCGACCATCCACGTCGGTAGCGTCCCGCCGACCATCCACGTCGGTAGCGTCCCGCCGACCATCCACGTCGGTAGCGTCCCGCCGACCATCCACGTCGGTAGCGTCCCGCCGACCATCCACGTCGGTAGCGTCCCGCCGACCATCCACGTCGGTAGCGTCCCGCCGACCATCCACGTCGGTAGCGTCCCGCCGACCATCCACGTCGGTAGCGTCCCGCCGACCATCCACGTCGGTAGCGTCCCGCCGACCATCCACGTCGGTAGCGTCCCGCCGACCATCCACGTCGGTAGCGTCCCGCCGACCATCCACATCGGTAGCGTCCCGCCGACCATCCACGTCGGTAGCGTCCCGCCGACCATCCGCGTCGGTAGAGTCCCGCCGACGCCCGACTGCGAAGGGGCGGCGCGAAGCGTTCAGCATATTCATCCACTTCAGCTGCCAATAACTCAGGTTGATGGTGTTTGCTTAGCAGATAATCGAAAACCCTGGTGTTGTCAGTTTGAAAAGTATACCTGTCAGTCACTGCCAACCACGCCGGCACTCTGCGACAAGTGCTTGAGGTTTTAGAGGAAGCGACCGACCGAGGCGTCAAACGCGTCAACACAGCCTGCTCCGCCCTGTGCCGCAGCATCTGCTACTTTTGTATCTTATCCGGTGGTTTGCGACGCACTTTATGCACGATCCCGGCTAATGTCGCCGCTTACACTGTGTAGCCGGCGGACCGCTGGATTGGAAAGTGGCCCGCGTGGTGCGAATGTTGAATCCGGGACTTCGGTATCCAGAACTCAACACCTCACCCACTCGGTCCTCCGTCCCTGCACCGTAACATGATGTTCTGCCTCTACGCACTATCTCCTCTGATTCATCGATCCCAGTCTCGAAATAACCAGCCAATGCTGGGTGGAAATATTTTATCAAAAGACCAAATCAGCTGGGACAGGAAGAAAATCCTGGAAAAAAGAATTGCCCGTTGTCATAATCAACCGATTAATTCGGATCGGTGTCTAAGAACGCATTTGCTGGAAAAATGTCCAGTTAAGGGATGTTTTCGTTTCATATTCTACCAAGCCTGTTTTGGGTATATGTGTTACTATTTTTGTAGGCCTCCTGTTGGGATATTGTTGGGCCCCGGTACGATTCTTTGGGCTCCAGTGCATATATTTTTTTCGGTGCTTCAAAACGCTTCATTTCCGGGGCCCGACACGCTTTAGGGGTGCTTGGCGCATTTTTTTTTGTGGCCGCAGAGTGACATTCCGGGTAGGAATTGATTTTCGGAAAGACAGCTGCGACTTGTGGGGTGCCGGTGCAACATTTTGGGCCCCTTGTGTGAATTCATAGTGCAGCGGTGCGACATTTTTCTGTCTAAGAAGGATTTTTTAAACCCTGTCCTCATTTGTTGGGATATCTATCGCGAGTTTTAGTGGCATCGACAGGTCTTTGGATGCCCAACACGCTCTGTTTTCTTTTGGAGCGATTGCTGAAACCCCAGGGTGATTTTCCGTGTCTGGACTGTATTTTTTTTCGATGGCCCAGCTTCATTTGTTGGAAGTCCTCGATGAGACTATCGGAGCTCCAGTGAGACCTGTCGAGACCCTAGCCTGATTTTCAGGGTCCCGGGCATGACTGTCCGGTACCTGCAGGTTCAGCGTGATTTTCAGGGGCCCCGGCCCTTTCATAGATATCTCTTATGGTCACCGTTGTGATTTTACAGAATCTCAGCACGATTTTGTTCAACCCCTAGTGTGATTTCCGGGGCCCAGGCGCGAAAGTTTGAGGCTCACAACTACATTTTCAAGGGCCCAGGCCGCATTTTTGCAGCCCCCGTCGTGATCTTCAATGACCACGAGACGACTTGTTTTGTGCTCCCAGCGTGATTTTCAAGGGTCCCAGTCCGACATTTTGGGGGCCTCGGTGCGATTATCAGGGGCATCGACCCGACGTTTTGACACCCAACGTGATTTTGAGGGCCCGGGCAATCTTTTTCAAGTCCATCGTCATTTTCGGGGGTCTTGGCGAGACGTTTTGGCGCCCAGTGTGATTTCCAGGGGCCTGGCCCAACCTTGGCATTACCATCATGTTCTCGTACCATGGCGCGCCTTTTCGGGATCCCGGCGCGACTTTTTGGGGGCTTAGCAGGATTTCCGGGGCTCGGTCTCACATTCTGGGGCCCTCTGCGTCTTTTTTAGGGTTCCGGAACAATTTTTGAGGCTCCCAACGCAAGGCGTCAGACGCAGTGTTAATGCGGACATTAGAGGATCTCTACTAAGGAAAGAAAACGGGTAGGTTCCCGATGCCATTCAAGAACTCTGAAATATGTGCACGCAACAAGCACGCCCGGGTGCTCCCTACTGTGTGCGCGAAGAATATAGTCACAATTTATGAGAATATGTCTCAATAAAATATGATGCTAAGTTCATTTATGAAAGTTAGCTTGCCTTCGGACGTCAATTTAATTGCCAATTACGGTGATGCATTGTGCATATTCTTGCTTTGCGTTTTGCGTTCTCGAACTATTTTCCCCCAGTGACGGCCGGCTGCCGGCGGCTATGGCGGCACCCAGCTGCCGGCGGCTATGGCGGCTCCCGGCTGCCGGCGGCTATGGTGGCTCCCGGCTGCCGGCGGCTATGGTGGCTCCCGGCTATGGCGGCACCCAGCTGCCGGCGGCTATGGCGGCACCCAGCTGCCGGCGGCTATGGTGGCTCCCAGCTGCCGGCGGCTATGGTGGCTCCCAGCTGCCGGCTTCCCCCGGCCCGTCCCCGGCCGCACGCCGCCATTCTAATATGGTGGGGTGCGGACCATTCCCTGAACGTTGATCCGCTCCAACGCCAAAGTTACAAGCAGATTTTCAGACTTGAAACGATAGGCGATTTCCCGGACATGAGCTACGACACCATTGTAGCCGAGGCTGACAGGTTTTCTCAATGTCGTGTAAGAACATTATGTCATGGTCGTTAGATGGAAAGAATGCATCTACAGCCGTGAATTTCTCCTACGCCATTTTGACATGGCAGAGCCGATTTTGCTTAGTATTGTTGAAAGGTGGAACTTTACTTTTTGTTATGCCACCGCTCGGCGGCCCTCCGGATCTTCTGGGTAGCAATTATCGGCGCTGGACGTGCATCGAGCCGTGCCGGAACCTCAATAATGCCGGACAGCTGCATGTCAAGAGGTAAAAATGTCATGGTTAGTTATCTACAAAAGTAGTCGAGTATGGCATCAGAAGGCAACTGATTTAATGCCGGTTTATTTGAGACTATTGGAAAGTAATTCCCTAATGTATAACATCTGATATAAAAAATAAAAGTAATGCAATGTGATAATTGGAGACGGAAATCCTGCGGTTGAGTGCAGAAATGACGGGATTATATGTCTATAAAAGTAGTCGAGTATGGAATCGGAAGGCAGCTGATTTTATGTCAGTTTATTTGAGACCATTGGGAATTAACTCGCTAAAGTAGTAAACTTGAATAATGAACTTGGCGGAATACAATGCGATAATTCAAGACACAAATCCTGGAATTCAGTGCAAAAATGACAGGAGTAAATATATATAAACGTAGTTGAGTATGGCAACAAAAGGTGGCTGAACTTATGCCGGTTCAGTTGATACCATTGGCTATTAATTCCGTAATGTAGAACATCTGATATACAATTTGAAGTAGTACGATATGATAATTTCGGACACAAATTCTGCAATTGAGTGCAAAAGTGGCATGGTTAAACCTTCATGAAAGTTATTCAAGCTGATGTAATAATGTAGCACGCTCGATTTTTGTTTATTTAAAAACATTGGAAACTGTCAGCACAACACACAGAAGATGCATGACGCGTCTTTGTCACAAGATGTTGGGTGGCCAATTGCTCGCATTTCACTTTAAGTGCAAAGTGACAGGGTGAAATGGCTTGATAATATAACTACACATCATAAGAGAGCTTGTTTCAATGTTGTTTAAATTTGACCATTGGAAATCACTTGCACCTTCTCTAGAAACCATAATATAGCTCTAATCAGAGCAAGCCTACTCTGGTGGTGTTCCTTCACAAACCCGCCAGCAGAGGCGCAACCGGTATTATGTCCGCCAATGACGCCTAAAGAATGTTATTTTCAGCGGTATTTGCGTGATTTTGGGGTGAACTGTGGCACTTTCAGAAGGCCCTGCGCCACTGTTTTGTGCCCCCAGTTATATTTTTATGGGCAGTGGTGCGATTGTTGGAAACACCAGCAGGATTTTTAGGGACACTGATGATATTTTCCGAACTTTCCAAACTTAGGGGCCCTACAACCTCTCGGGGGCGGGGGGCTGCCACAATTCCCCACTTCGGTACGCCACTGCTCATTTCCAAATGATTTTATAGCTTAACAATGACGCCTATGGAGTATATATCGCACAAAATTTACTTTAATCCGTCCAGTCTCTCCGGTCAGATCCTCGCACCCCGTCTCGGGGGGGGGGGCTGATAGAACCCCTTCTAATATCAAAACTAAGCGTCGCACGAAAACGAAAGAGGTGTCATCGGAAAGCGCTCGAGGAGTAGGGCCCGACGCCAACCCCCAAAATACGTTTCCATAAAAGTGACGTCACTAAATGGCTTAGACTTTCATATCTTGCGTCATTTGTATTGGATCTGGGGAGTTCATTTTGTGGGATATTTGAAAAAGCAAAAATGATTTGAAATACGAAAATGACAGCGACGTCGACCAGGACCATACAATGTTTTGGCCAGGCAAAAATCAAAATTTATTTTTTGAAAATTAAACATTTTGAATTTTACAATTTTCTTTACTTTTCCTTTTCCAATGGGTAGAGCTGGCCGATAAACGTTGTTCGAAGTCAACTTGCTCTCATAAAAAGACGCCGTATGCTAGCTTTAGCCATAATCTTCAATTTGAACTCTAATAGGCCAATATGCAAAAATAATAGGTAATCAAAAAAGGGGAAAAAAAATGTTATCGTACGATTTGTCGCATCCCTAAAGATAAGAAAAGATAAGATAAGAAAACGCTGAAAGTTTAATTTAAACATCTCTATCCGTTAAAGCGTAACTACTGGTTGAACTTTTTTGGAGGTGACCTCACTTGACCTGTACTAACTCATAGACCCTACATGACCTGACTTCAAAAGTTTGACACAACATATCAAATTGATGTTGGAAACTGTATGCCAAAGTTCGGCGCGCTGCCACGCGCCGTTTTTTCACTACCCGCGAAAATCCTGAAGGGTGCGGTTGAAGACCCCCCACCCGAGAGGGTGTGGGCTAATATGCTCACTTAATTGCTTGTACCACAAGTAGTGTTTAGAAATATGCACACTGCAATTGACTTAAGTTCATATCATTATCTTCTGGGTGCTTAATTCTCAGCCTGGGCGCACACATCACTGGACGATGAAAATGCATCTGAATATTAATGGACGAGCCCATACGTGCTGCGAATACCTCTTCCCCCGTCTGTTACCACGCGTGGTGCGCCAGTTTTGCAGTAAGTGCAGTGGCTTAAATCCGAGAAGAAACAATGATTTGTGCGTAGGTTAAGTCGAACATTGGGTAGTTGGCTACTATCAAATGGTCAGTTGGACCCGCCAGTGAGACATGAGCCCGCTCAGGGCTCACGACAGGCTTCCATTGCTGGATGAAGGGCCGTGCTCGATAGCTTAATCACACAAAGACGAAGCAGCCGGCCGGCACAGCTGCAGTACCGGCGGTCGCATGTCATGTCCAGGGTAGTTGTTGCAGCCGACCGTTGAAGTTTGCAAGCGTGAATCCAATCTGAAATACAGGGCGGACATGGGAGCCCCAAGGTTTGCTGGAACTCCCAGGGACGGTAAAGAGCATGTCATAGGGCCATAAGCCCAGTTCAGCACCGTCATAGTTCCGGGAGCGCGAACATGTAGATTCACTTCTTGATGAATATTTATTTTACATTACAAGGTTGAGAATGTCTATTGAACATGCGATCTACTAGTCGAATGTTCCTTTTTGATATTGCCAAAAGCAGTGTTGCCAGCAGTGTTGGTAGTATAAATCTTTGAAAAGGCCATGCACAATCATCATGCTGATATCCCTTGCCAGCGTCAACCGGTGAACTGACCTGACCTGTCAACTTGAGGACTTAACTGACCTATCGGAAGTACCCCTCCCCCACTACCCAAGTACTGTGCAATTATCAGAGACTATAAATATGTGACTGGAAAGTAATCATCTTGAAATTGAGATCACGTAAGTCAACCCATAATCGATTATCAGGCCGCCAGAGGTTCGCAATTTTGTGGTGCGTCACGCCTGTAGTATGCGTGCCACCGTCATTCTCGAATCTCATTTGATGGCTGTTCCAAGACCCCTAATCTGAGAACTTTCGTCGCTCTCGCTCTTCGCGCTTCACGGGCTAAATACCCCGGTCAGTTCCCCGGTCATGTTCGGCGACATAATTTCCCGACCGTTCGGACCCGACTATGATCGGCCAGTCCATGTTCTGCGGCACCGTACACCAGGACCGTTAGCCGTTCCGCTGGCCCCGCTAGCCATTCCTCGTCCCGTGCTTGGATTCCGATCCCTGCCGACCCAATACCCACCTTTGTTTTCTACCGACCCACCACCCGCTTCCGTTCCCTGGCGACCCACTACCCACTTCTGTTCCCTACCGACCCACCACCCACTTCCATTCCCTGCCAGCTCACTACCCACTTTTGTTCCATGCAGACTATTATTTTGCTCCATGGTTTTCCCTTCTTTTCCTCCAATCAAGGCTGCACAGGGGACATTACCAAACAGCAACTTCGGCCTTCTTAGCCGGCTCCAAAGGCATCGATGCATCGGTGAGTTTGCCGGAGCCAACTTCATGGGTTAAACATTGAACCGTCGCACGTACTGTCACGCCAGCCAAACCATGGATGATGTATGCCTGGATTGAAAACTCCGCGTTGGCGCCTTTCGTCTGCGCGTATCATAGCGGCAACAACCTGCCACCTAGCGGAGGGTAAGTAAAAACACGGAAACGTGGCCAGTTTTGGGCCTTGCGCCTATGGGAGTTTGGGGTATGCGTTTTGTATAGGCATTTTTACAATTAATTAACCCGTCCCGTTTCGGGGGTCTTCAACCGCCCCCCTCAGGTTTTTCGTGGATAGTTGACGAACGCCACGCGGCATCGCGCCCAAATTTGTCATACCTTTTCTCACATAAATTTGGCCTGCTGTTTCAAAATGTTGGAGTCAGATCATCTGGGTCAACAAGTTAGTCAAGGTCAAGTGAGATCATCTCCAAAATAGTTCACCCAGTCGACACGCTTTAACGAATACAGATATTTTAATGACACTTTCAGCGTTTGCTTATCTTTGGGGATGCAACAAAACGTACGAGTGCAATTTCTCTTTTTTTCTCGTTTTTTACTGCATATACATTGTGCATACTTGCCAATTGCAGTTCAAATAGAGGATTATGGCTAAAGTAACCATTTTTTATTAGGGCAAGTTGACTTCCAACAACGTTTCTCGCTCTGTTCTACCCACTGGAATAGGAAAATAAAGGAAAACTTGAAAACTCAAAATGTTAAAATTTCACAAAAATAAAACTTATATTTTGGGGGGCCAAAAAATGTATGGCACTGGTCGATTTCGCTGTCCTTTTCTCATTCCAAATAATTTTTTTTTTCATATATGCTCCAAAATGAACTCCCCAGAGCGAAAAACATAATGCAAGTCGTGAAAATTTGTCAAAATCTAGCCCCCTGGTGACGTCCATTTTAGGGGGAAATTGTTTTGGGGGTGGAATAAAACCCAAATCGTCGAGCGCTTTCCGATGACATCCCTTTCGTTTTCGTGCGATGCTTAGCTTCGATTTTATAAGGGGGTTACTAACCTCGCCCACCCCGAGACGGGGTGTAAGGATCTGACCGGAAGACGGCGCGAGTTAAGCCACCCCAGGAGAGTTGCATATGCCTTTTATGATACACAGTTGATCGAGGAACCTTACCGTCCTTTCCTTATTCAGTTATTACGCTCCGTTCTGAAGTTGTGGTATGAATCGAAGGAATCTAGGGAGCCCGTTTAGCCGAAAAGGGTCGGCCCGCCGATGTTGATTTCGTAAAATGATCGCAGGGAGCAAAGTACATGAAGGCAATAGGCAGACCAAAATGGATAGGGGGTCACATTCCATAGGCTCCCATGTTAGAAGTTGAAATTACTGCGGGTGGGGAAGCAAGCACTGAGGGGCAGTTTCACCCTCAAATATATGAATGGGCGGTTCTGCTTTCTCTGCCACCCTCCTTGCTCACTATATATGTGGCTGATATTTTCCTGGTGGAGTGGTTTACATAACTGAATTGGATAGTATGGACTTCGGCGTACCCACCAATCCGCAAAGAGGATTGAGCGAAAGTTTCATGGAGGGTACAAGCCCCCTGCCCTGCACCATGCCACTGACAGATTTGTGATTTTGCCAAGGATGCGTCATTTCTCCAGATAGGCGGCTCCTGGCCAAGAACATTTGGAAGGGGTACACTCCGATCTCCCAGAGGGGCACCATTTGTTTTTGTCTGAGGAGTGCCTTTCGCCAAAAAAATTGCGGCGTGCGCTCGGATTCTCGGAGGACTGCCGTTCCCAGGCCGAAGAGCGCGTTCCGCTGAGTATCTCGAGGGAGGGGATACACTGGAACCTCCAAGAGAGGCGACCTTCTGGTCATAAGAGGCGCCACTTTCTATTCCACCCCATTGGATCAGCCCTTGCAACAAATCCTAGCTGGCAGCAACACTACCTCTTGCCGATTCACCACCATTTGCCAGTCGACTCAGCAGGGGTGTTGTTTTATATACCTTTGATGGGGAATTGCCACCTCAATATTTGTCTAGCCTACCCCTGCAATTATTTCAACTTCTATCATGGGAGCCAATGGAAGTTGGCCCCCAATTCATTTTGGTCTGTCCGTTGCCTTCATGTATTTTGCCCCGTCCAATCATATCAAGATAAAGATAGAAAGATAAAGATCATCAACATATCAACATCGGTGGACCGACCCCTGGGGCGAGGTGGGCTCCCTTTCACAGAAGTCTTCATTTCGCACCACGACAACTTCTGAACGGAGCGTAATAAATCAGTAAGGAAAGAACTGCAAACTTCCTGAATCAATTCTGTATCGTGCAAGGCTGATACAATCCTGCTGGAATGGCATGACACTGCCGCTTTTTGCCAGACTCGGTACCATTTGAAGGGCCCGGTGCATTTCCGTCCTCCAGTTGTGGTCTCAGGGTGCCGCTGTGTTCATTTAGGGGTCCTCGCTCACATTTTTTGGGACCCCAACACGATATTGGTGGTCCTGGTGTAACTTCCCGGGGTCCGTCAAGACCTGTATGGCGCAGGTGCGTGGATGGGAGGGAGTTCCGACGCCAGTTTTCTGGGCTCGACACAATTTTTGGTGACTTCTTTCGAATTATGCAACATCCGAGCTACGGCCAGATTTTTCTGGCCCTGGCTACATTTTCTGGTGTCCCGTCGCGATGTTTCAAACTACGGTACATTTTTGGGTGCCATATGCCATTTGTTAAGGCATTCGATGGTATTTTGGGCCAAGGAGAGATTTTCCTACCTCGAAAATTTATTTTTCGGAATCTCTTTATTTTAGAGGGACCCGGCTCGATCGTTGTCTGGCTTCTATGCGAATTTTGGTCCACGCTGTGCCTATTTGTGGCCATCAACGTCAATTTTTGGGAGCCCCAGGGAAATTTGTCGTCCTCTGACCAGAATGTACGGAAATACGGAAATATGTACGGAAATCGACAGGAATGTTCGGTCACAAGGAATGTTCGGTCACAAGGAATGTGCGGTCACAAGGAATGTTCGGTCACAAGGAATGTTCGGTCACAAGCGCGATATTTGAGGCCTTGCATTAGTTAGCGCGTTTACTTATTTGGGCATCGGCGCGATTTTATCATCCCCGGACCGAATTGTTTGGCAGGGTGCAAGTTTTTTTGGTACTGGTTGTACATATTTATGACCTATAATTCTGGGCCCTCGACGCGAATCTATGGGGCCCTATCATCACTTGTTGCAATGAATGTAACCACTGGGGTGGGGGAGGGCATGTCCCCCAATTTACGAAAAGTGGAGATTTGTCCCTCTCAGTCTTTTTTTGTGTCCCCCAAGCCTCAGATACCTGAGTATAATCGCCGTAAAATTATACTTAGTAATTTATAACGTGAGAATATATATGCAAAAGAATCACCAAAAATACTAAAAGCCGATCTAGCCAATGAACGGGCTTCACAGGCTATCTGTCGTCACAAAACATTCGGATGGTAAATCAGCAAACGTTAAAAAATTATACTACCAATCAATTCTTGAAGAACATGAACATTGACCATCTTAAACAAATTTGCATTATCGCAGGGCTTTATGAGTCTTAGGTTGCATTCACCTGCTTGTATACTAATATATCTTGAAGGAATGTAACTCTGGGTGTCCTTGGGTACCTTGAAGAATATTGACGAAGTCACGGGCAGCCTTAAGGACGTACGTCAAGTTCATGTATTCGTATTCGTAATCAGCGACGAGTTCCCCAGAGGCGTATTTGTATTGACATCGGCATTCAGTGACGGCTTTATGATCGTTAGAATCACTTACCACAAATCCTTCTGCATGTACTGAACACTCTGGAAGGAAATGCAAAGGTCTCACATCACCACTTTAACGGCCAAGGTTCAACGCAAACCGGTTTCTTCGGTCGTCTCCAATTTGTTTTATCTCACCCAAGCCTGCCCAAAGATGGAATCAAGCAAAAGCCTGTGTTGAACCACTGTACAGCATTTCAAATCAGTACATTTCAAGGTTAAAATTATTGGTGAAAGGTTAGCTTTATTTCTTAGATGGCGATATTGAAGCGATGTCGACCGAACACGAGATTCGGTTGGATTCACCTCAATTTCCATCAAGTGAGCGTCATTCGACATAACTTGCTATGCAGTATCAGAAAGCTAAGCAGAGCACTTTTTTCAAGGACGAAGGCCAAGCTGATCCTTCGATCGTTAAGTTCTTCGTTTTCTCTCAAACCTATCCAAATCTGGTGTCAAACAATAATCAGTGGTGAACACTCGAGTACCATTTCAAACCGGGATAGGTCAAGCTCAAAGGTTTGACTGAGTTCTTCGATTTTCTTGCGTTTCGTCGCTATGGCTTCAATTTGCAGAAAATGGATGCCATTCGTGTTGTGTCATTCGTGATGTCTTGTTGTCCAGTACCAGAAAGTTGATATTTCGAAATTATTTGGACGGGTCAAAATTCAGGCTGATTTCTTCGATCGCCTAACCTTTTTTTGTGGTTTTCGCCCAGATCCACTATCAAGTGACAGCCCATGGTGAGCCATCGAGTAACATTTTTAAAACCGGGATATGTTAAGGTATGCCTAAAGTACAAAGGCTAGTTTGAATTTTTCGAAGTCCTCGCGATTCGTCGCTATGGGTTCAACTTGCACCAAATGGGTTTCACTCGACGTGGCTTGTGCCGTATTCTAATGCTACCAAATATAACTAATTTCTAAGGCCAAAGGCCAAACCGGTTTCTTTGGTCGCCTCGCATTTTTTCCTCGCCATAACCTACCCACATCTGGTACCAAGCAATAGCCCGTGGCGCACCTCGAGTAACATTTCAAACTGGGACATGTCAATGTCAAACCACAAGACCGAAGGTTAGCTTAAATGGTTCGAAGTCCCCACGCCTCGTCGCTATGTCCTCAATTCTCATCAACTGGAGCCATCCGATATGACGTGTCGCACTCTATGAGACTGTTCGGAAATCTCATTACTGTTCCAGGTCAAAGGTGGAACTCATTTCTTCTGTCGCCCCAAGTTTCTTCGTTTTCTCCAAAAGCTACCCATGCTTGGTATCAAGAGATAGCCCGTGGGAACTCTGGAGCAGCATTTCAACCCGGGACATATCAGATCAAGCCTCAAGGTAAAAAATTAGTTTAACTTTTAGAGTTCTCGCGTTTAGTGGCTATGGCTTCAATTAGCATTATGTGGGCGTCATTCGACGTGGTTTGCCGCACGGCATCAGAATGTTGAGATATCGAAAAAAAAGTTCAAAGATGTCGAAGGTCCGGAGTGCTAACAATGATTGAGTGGAGTAAAAATAGGAGGGTCAGGTCTATGTTTGCTTGCAGCCTTTGTGATAGCAAGCACTCGTATCCTACATGATTAAGGGCTTCCCAAGAAATCCGTCATAATCTGCTCGGACAGTGCTCTCATCGCTGGTTTTTAATCTACGCTGCCACATTGCTGTTCCGGACATATCAAATATACAACTTTTTCAGTGTGTCCGCTTTCCTCTTAATGGTTCAACGGAAGTTCTTAAATTCGCAAGAGAAGCCACACGTGAGTGCGCAAAATTTTACAACTAGCCCGAGGTCATAATCGCGAGAGAGCAATGTTGTAATCAGCTGTAGAACCCAAGAATTGTCATGTGGGTACCTGTCTGGAGGGGCGTTATTTCTTTAGAGCGGCGCCACTGTGAAATATCCTGAAGGGGCGCCTCTCGCTGCAAAATTCTAGCGGCGGGTTGCACACTCGACCCTTCCCCAAGGGGCGCCTTTCCTTCCGAAGGGGTGCCTTTTTATATCACAGAGGCGCCTCAGGCCGAAAAATTCGAGCGCGTACACTGGAAGATTTTCAGAGGGATGCATTTTCCCGGCCTGAGGGGCGCAACCTTTTACGTGGGGGTGCATACCCTCAGTTCCAGACCCTTTATCCTCCCTGGTTGTCATTGCATCGAAATGTGTCCTCGTAAAATACGAAAGCACGGAAAAGGAAATTGCATGTTCATATTTGCAACCATAAAACCATCGTCCGATATTCTATGTTTTCCTGCTACAAGAGGGCAACGTTTAACATACTTACAGCATTGCTCTATGGTGATCGTGAAATCGAGTCCATCACGTACGACGTAAAACTAGACGTTGGTAGGTAGCGATAAGTAGTGAAGCTTGCTAATTTTCGTGGAACATTTAGTGCCCAAAATATCATTTTTAGCAATGGTAAATCTGCAAAATTGAAATACGCCTAACATTACATTGAAGTGTCAGGAAATGGCATTGAAAAAGAAGTGGCTGAAATTCAAGGACTTGTTTACAGGGGAGGAGGGAGGGGAAAAAAGCGGGGATAGGTCCCTATATCCTGTTCATACTTGCCGCGTCCCGGGATTTTCGCCCCCCCCCCCCATTTCGAATCCGTGGTCACACCCATGCTTGTTGGGACTCCGACCCAATTATTGGGTTCTTGGAACAGCCAACGTATTTGGGTTAACCCTGAAGCAGGTTTGATTTAGTTTAATAACTAATCGATTATCCATTGGCATCATTGTTGCTCGACGTCAGCATATGCAAGTGTAATGTCAGATTGATATGGTGGCACCCGGATAATAAGCCGAGTGTAAAATGTCGCATCTCAAAATGTGTATGTTGCATGTGCAATGGCCGACCGCTCAATAGGGTAATTTAAGTAATTCATCGATATGTCGACACATCTTAAGCAAGCCGGCCCGCAGTTTGCCGACACTGTGGCTCAGTTGGTTTGGGTGCTGGCCTGCTCTGGTCTCCACTGCACTGGCGCGACATGGCTCGAGACGCTTCACGCGCTCGTGTTTAGCCCCCGGCTGGGAGGATCAGTTGGCAGCTGGCCCGATAAGGCCGGGGACCAGCTACCGGGCGGCCGTGTCGGTGTATTGACAGCGCGATAAACTTTCGATCAAAATTCTGCCGTTGAACTGGAATTCATGGAATGGGTGGTGGGGCCAGGGTTCACGCAACAAGCTCTGCTTAGCGATAGAGCCCTGGTTCATAAAACCATCCCAGCTACAACTCCGGCTAAATATATAAAATATAAATATATAATATAGGTAGTAAATTATATCATCATTTCAAGGCAAGAGGTTGCGCCATTGACATCATAATCCTCTCCCGCTCGTTCGTTACGTCCTTTGCAGCCGAACTCCTTCCAGCCTTTCGAGTTCATTCTGCGTTGCCCAAGTCCGAAATCCATATCTCGGTCAATGGTTGAGTGCAGGCCGGAGCGCAGTGGTGGACCGCTCGCTGAGCCGCCAATGCTGTTCGGCCGACTGAGGTATACAGCTCGGCTATTGCTGAGGCCCATATTTCTCGCTTTGTGGCTGCGCGGCCTACCGTCACGTAACAAGTAAATCATTGGTACATTGAGCCGTGCTGAACCTGGCAGGCTGTCACGCAACGCATAACCGTCAAGTGGCGCAGCCGACCGATACTTGCCGTGCAGCGGCACAGTCTACATTGCTGGTGACCAGCCATAGGGCGCGTTCTTTGTCACGTCCGTCCACCAGTGCCGTGGACTCTGACGTCATGTGTCGTTCTTTGTTCATTCCTCACGAATTCCGCGGCCAAATTTTGTGGATTCTGCAGGGAACATACGGACTGGAAAAAAACGCTGTCCAGCAACATCCTGTGCGGTTTCTTCCAAGATAGCGACGCACATTGGAAGTGATGAGCGGACCAAGGAAGACAATACAAATTCGCAAGCGATGTTGTCGAGTGGATACGAGATTTGGCTAGATTATACAAATATGTCACTAATGAATGTCATGTTCCCACCGGCGAGGATTTTCCATTGCAGCGTTGTCAAACTCTTAATTGTTGAGGTGAAACAGCGGTAAGATAGACACCACTTTCAGGAAGTTTTTTCTTCTGATTGCATCTCCACCCAGCAAACATGACGCGGTCTGCATGCATCGGGGCCAGTTCGACATCGCGTAAGCGGCAATGCCGATTTCGGGCCGATATCGGCCCGACATCGGCCTACTGATCTGGAATACGAACATATGACGGGTTGAATTCGGCATATCAATAGCGGCCAGCTGACGTCGGGCCGTTGTCGGACATTCCATTCCTCAGCCGACAGCGGGCCACAGGCATCCAGATAGCGAAACGACGTCAGTCCGCTGTCGGCATGTTCACTGGGCAATGGCACATGTAAGTTTTCTCCCTGCCATTGACATGCCTGTCATAGTTTGCCCTGGACATGTCTGAAATTAATCTACCTAGCACACGTCTGACATTCATCTTCCTAGCACAGGATCCATCTGAGTATGGTTTTCCATTTTTATCCTTTTTATTGTTGACACTATGAGCATTAAATTAGGCATAAAATCATGGCCAATAACAATAAGATCATAAGTGGGAGTTTTGTAGAATTACCGGTGTTGCCAACAAGAGGTTCAACCACATTACCATAATATAGCAGCATGCAATGAATGGTAATCATAAAAAATAGTAGGAAGGTTTGCGAACAGCGACACAACTGGCTCACACAAGTAAGCCGACGCGAAATTTCACAGAACGTTCCGTGGTTGAAGTCCACAAAATACGCAACGCCACACTCCACGGATCGTGGAGTGAAGGAGACAAAGAACGCACCCATAGTAATGGTATATCTGGATTATAGTTCGGTGACAGACTGTGCCTCTGGAGAACCGTCTTACGCTGTGCTGATGTATAGCAGATCGGCTCATCTCCGTCCGGCGACACCACTAGGCGCCAATGTCACATGTCACGGTGTTCCTTTCCTTAACCCACCAACCCATAGCTTGTCGGTGGGTTACCCTTCTCGGTGTCATCGAGACATTGGTGTGACCATTGATGCTCTATCAATCGGGTAGAGATTAAGGAAGATGTTTCAGTTCAAATTGATGGAGACCATCTTGAAGTCATATACGTATTATCACTCAAACGTTGTAGGCGATTTTTCATAGCAATATAAAAATCACCACAAAAAAAGTTTGTCTAGTTGATTGGAGGCTTCACGTTCAACGTAGCATTTGGAGGCACAGAAAAGTGACAACAAAATCTACGCGGATGCACATGTGCACCCATAGTGCAGCACTGAGGACCTTATTACCTGCTTCGTCGATGTTGCTTATGTGTAAAAAATGTATAAATAAATGACATGTTTTCTAGATCGTGAAATAGAGGTGGCTGGTATTCTTCTTCTTTTGGGGGGAGGACGAGGGGGGCTGACTACGCAAAATTAGTTTTCCCGCTCGCGAAGGGCCACAACCGCCCCTTAGTTCCATTGAACTAAGGGGCATTGAACTAATATTAACTAGTAATGCTCTGGAACATGGAAATACCACGACGAGTAAGTTGTTCAGAACTTCATCAATCGTGTTACAAAAACAATGTGACATCGATTTCGGTGTAACAGAGCAATATGTTCACTCCTTGACGTAACCTTTTTGGAACATTTTTGTACTGTGGTACAAACAACCACATAACGTTGGTACGCTATCGCATAATCTCGGTAGTTCCTTGTAGTAGCTGGCACGTGCTGACGAAACGCGATGAAATTCAGCTTGCTCGACACCAGTCCCAGTTTCCTTCACAGCACCGTTTCCTCTATATATTTGACATTGTTGGCTTTTCCAGCTATATTGCCATGAGAAGCGACAATGAGTCTTGGGGTTCCACGCATCACAAACACAAATCAGAGCTATAATGTGGCCCGTGAGGGATTAGAAGGTCCGTTCCGTGCTCCCCATCTACCCCGCGTACCGCACGCGCGTAGGCGCAAGCCATTCTAAATGAACCATAGCTTTGAAATATCGCGTAAATCACTCCCACATTGAACGTCCGTGTGCACCTGCATGCGGCTGTTCAGTGTGTGCCCCGATCACGATAATGGACTGGGAACGTCATTAAACCATACCGTAAAGTGACGTCATAAGCAGTCGACCGGCGGGCCTGGGAGTCTGGAATAGGACCTGCGAAATACTCTGTACATAGGCGGGGTCAGGGACACCACGCGTGGGTGTCGTACCCGGCGGCTTTGGCGGTGTACGACTGCGTGGGTGTCGTACCCGGCGGGTTTGGCGGTGTACGACTGTGTGGGTGTCGTACGCGGCGGGTTTGGCGGTGTACGACTGTGTGGGTGTCGTACCTTTCGACTGTGTGGGTGTCGTACGCGGCGGTTTTGGCGGTGTACGACTGTGTGGGTGTCGTACGCGGCTTTGGCGGTGTACGACTGTGTGGGTGTCGTACGCGGCGGGTTTGGCGGTGTACGACTGCGTGGGTGTCGTACGCGGCGGCTTTGGCGGTGTACGACTGTGTGGGTGTCGTACCCGGCGGCTTTGGCGGTGTACGACTGTGTGGGTGTCGTCCGCGGCGGCTTTGGCGGTGTACGAATGCGTGGGTGTCGTACGCGGCTTTGGCGATGTACGACTGTGTGGGTGTCGTACGCGGCGGCTTTGGCGGTGTACGACTGCGTGGGTGTCGTACGCGGCTTTGGCGGTGTACGACTGTGTGGGTGTCGTACCCGGCGGCTTTGGCGGTGTACGACTGTGTGGGTGTCGTACGCGGCGGGTTTGGCGGTGTACGACTGTGTGGGTGTCGTACGCGGCTTTGGCGGTGTACGACTGCGTGGGTGTCGTACGCGGCTTTGGCGGTGTACGACTGTGTGGGTGTCGTACGCGGCTTTGGCGGTGTACGACTGTGTGGGTGTCGTACGCGGCGGGTTTGGCGGTGTACGGCTGCGTGGGTGTCGTACGCGGCGGCTTTGGCGGTGTACGACTGCGTGGGTGTCGTACGCGGCTTTGGCGATGTACGACTGTGTGGGTGTCGTACCCGGCGGCTTTGGCGGTGTACGACTGTGTGGGTGTCGTCCGCGGCGGCTTTGGCGGTGTACGAATGCGTGGGTGTCGTACGCGGCTTTGGCGATGTACGACTGTGTGGGTGTCGTACGCGGCGGCTTTGGCGGTGTACGACTGCGTGAGTGTCGTACGCGGCTTTGGGTGTACGATTGTGGGTGTCGTACCCGGCGGCTTTGGCGGTGTACGACTGTGTGGGTGTCGTACGCGGCGGGTTTGGCGGTGTACGACTGCGTGGGTGTCGTACGCGGCGGGTTTGGCGGTGTACGACTGTGTGGGTGTCGTACGCGGCGGCTTTGGCGGTGTACGACTGTGTGGGTGTCGTACGCGGCGGGTTTGGCGGTGTACGACTGTGTGGGTGTCGTACGCGGCGGGTTTGGCGGTGTACGACTGTGTGGGTGTCGTACGCGGCGGGTTTGGCGGTGTACGACTGTGTGGGTGTCGTACGCGGCGGGTTTGGCGGTGTACGGCTGCGTGGGTGTCGTACGCGGCGGCTTTGGCGGTGTACGACTGTGTGGGTGTCGTACGCGGCGGGTTTGGCGGTGTACGGCTGCGTGGGTGTCGTACGCGGCGGCTTTGGCGGTGTACGACTGCGTGGGTGTCGTACGCGGCTTTGGCGGTGTACGACTGTGTGGGTGTCGTACGCGGCGGCTTTGGCGGTGTACGACTGTGTGGGTGTCGTACGCGGCGGCTTTGGCGGTGTACGACTGTGTGGGTGTCGTACGCGGCGGCTTTGGCGGTGTACGACTGTGTGGGTGTCGTACGCGGCGGCTTTGGCGGTGTACGACTGTGTGGGTGTCGTACGCGGCGGCTTTGGCGGTGTACGACTGTGTGGGTGTCGTACGCGGCGGCTTTGGGGTTGTGGGTTCTAAGCGGCTTTGGCGGTGTACGACTGTGTGGGTGTCGTACGCGGCGGCTTTGGCGGTGTACGACTGTGTGGGTGTCGTACGCGGCGGCTTTGGCGGTGTACGACTATGTGGGTGTCGTAAGCGGCTTTGGCGGTGTACGACTATGTGGGTGTCGTAAGCGGCTTTGGCGGTGTACGACTATGTGGGTGTCGTAAGCGGCTTTGGCGGTGTACGACTGTGTGGGTGTCGTACGCGGCGGCTTTGGCGGTGTACGACTATGTGGGTGTCGTAAGCGGCTTTGGCGGTGTACGACTGTGTGGGTGTCGTACGCCGCTTTGACGGTGTACGACTGTGTGGGTGTCGTACGCGGTTTTGGCGGTGTACGACTGTGTGGGTGTCGTACGCGGCTTTGGCGGTGTACTGCTGTGTGGGTGTCGTACGCGGCTTTGGCGGTGTACGGCTGCGTGGGTATCGTACGCGGCTTTGGCGGTGTACGACTGTGTGGGTGTCGTACGCGGCGGCTTTGGCGGTGTACGACTGTGTGGGTGTCGTACGCGGCGGCTTTGGCGGTGTACGACTGCGTGGGTGTCGTAAGCGGCTTTGGCGGTGTACGACTGCGTGGGTGTCGTACGCGGCGGGTTTGGCGGTGTACGACTGTGTGGGTGTCGTAAGCGGCTTTGGCGGTGTACGACTGTGTGGGTGTCGTACGCGGCGGGTTTGGCGGTGTACGACTGTGTGGGTGTCGTACGCGGCGGGTTTGGCGGTGTACGACTGTGTGGGTGTCGTAAGCGGCTTTGGCGGTGTACGACTGCGTGGGTGTCGTAAGCGGCTTTGGCGGTGTACGACTGCGTGGGTGTCGTACCCGGCGGCTTTGGCGGTGTACGACTGTGTGGGTGTCGTACGCGGCGGCTTTCGCGGTGTACGACTGCGTGGGTGTCGTACGCGGCGGGTTTGGCGGTGTACGGCTGCGTGGGTGTCGTACGCGGCGGGTTTGGCGGTGTACGACTGTGTGGGTGTCGTACGCGGCGGGTTTGGCGGTGTACGACTGTGTGGGTGTCGTACGCGGCGGGTTTGGCGGTGTACGACTGTGTGGGTGTCGTACGCGGCGGCTTTGGCGGTGTACGACTGTGTGGGTGTCGTACGCGGCGGCTTTGGCGGTGTACGACTGTGTGGGTGTCGTACGCGGCGGGTTTGGCGGTGTACGACTGTGTGGGTGTCGTACGCGGCGGGTTTGGCGGTGTACGACTGTGTGGGTGTCGTACGCGGCGGGTTTGGCGGTGTACGACTGTGTGGGTGTCGTACGCGGCGGGTTTGGCGGTGTACGATTGTGTGGGTGTCGTACGCGGCGGCTTTGGCGGTGTACGACTGTGTGGGTGTCGTACGCGGCGGGTTTGGCGGTGTACGACTGTGTGGGTGTCGTACGCGGCTTTGGCGGTGTACGGCTGTGTGGGTGTCGTACGCGGCGGGTTTGGCGGTGTACGACTGTGTGGGTGTCGTACGCGGCGGGTTTGGCGGTGTACGACTGTGTGGGTGTCGTACGCGGCTTTGGCAGTGTACGGCTGTGTGGGTGTCGTACGCGGCGGGTTTGGCGGTGTACGACTGTGTGGGTGTCGTACGCGGCGGGTTTGGCGGTGTACGACTGTGTGGGTGTCGTACGCGGCGGTGTTTGGCGGTGTACGACTGTGTGGGTGTCGTACGCGGCGGCTTTGGCGGTGTACGACTGTGTGGGTGTCGTACGCGGCGGGTTTGGCGGTGTACGACTGTGTGGGTGTCGTACGCGGCGGGTTTGGCGGTGTACGACTGTGTGGGTGTCGTACGCGGCGGGTTTGGCGGTGTACGACTGTGTGGGTGTCGTACGCGGCGTTTGGCGGTGTACGACTGTGTGGGTGTCGTACGCGGCTTTGGCGGTGTACGACTGTGTGGGTGTCGTACGCGGCGGGTTTGGCGGTGTACGACTGTGTGGGTGTCGTACGCGGCGGGTTTGGCGGTGTACGACTGTGTGGGTGTCGTACGCGGCGGGTTTGGCGGTGTACGACTGTGTGGGTGTCGTACGCGGCTTTGGCGGTGTACGACTGTGTGGGTGTCGTACGCGGCTTTGGCGGTGTACGACTGTGTGGGTGTCGTACGTGGCGGGTTTGGCGGTGTACGACTGTGTGGGTGTCGTACGCGGCGGGTTTGGCGGTGTACGACTGTGTGGGTGTCGTACGCGGCGGCTTTGGCGGTGTACGACTGTGTGGGTGTCGTACGCGGCTTTGGCGGTGTACGACTGTGTGGGTGTCGTACGCGGCGGGTTTGGCGGTGTACGGCTGCGTGGGTGTCGTACGCGGCGGGTTTGGCGGTGTACGACTGTGTGGGTGTCGTACGCGGCGGGTTTGGCGGTGTACGGCTGCGTGGGTGTCGTACGCGGCGGGTTTGGCGGTGTACGACTGCGTGGGTGTCGTACGCGGCGGGTTTGGCGGTGTACGACTGCGTGGGTGTCGTACGCGGCGGGTTTGGCGGTGTACGACTGTGTGGGTGTCGTAAGCGGCGGGTTTGGCGGTGTACGACTGTGTGGGTGTCGTACGCGGCGGGTTTGGCGGTGTACGACTGTGTGGGTGTCGTACGCGGCGGGTTTGGCGGTGTACGACTGTGTGGGTGTCGTACGCGGCGGGTTTGGCGGTGTACGACTGTGTGGGTGTCGTACGCGGCGGCTTTGGCGGTGTACGACTGCGTGCTTCCGGCACGTCAATGCGTGCGTGTCGGCACCAGTGAAGACAAAGACATCCACCTCGAGTTAGACGGCAGTCTCCAACAACCGGGGAAAGTCGGGCTTTGCGGTAGCTGGTCGGTGGTATGCAGAACTCCTTCAGATGTGCTTCGTTTCATTATTTCGTGCACGCTCCCAGGCAAACACCACACGTATTTCACCAATAAACAGTGAACTATTCGTACCGCACTGTGGCCACTATTCCAATGGCTGGTGCACGCCTCATTATATTTGATTTATTTGTATGTCGTTAATACAGCCCGTTGATATATGCCCTCAGCTATCCGGGAACCAGGCCTGGTGTATACAGTACATTGATGGATGTGGTATTGCGATGCATTATTACGACAGCTGCTGGAGCGCAGACAGAGTCGCAGCCAGGCATGGCGGAGGCTTCGATGAACCATGCACATATCCTTAGTTTACCTCATTCCTGAGAAGCTCAGATTACTGTTACCAACTGAGAATGAAATAACATGAAACTCCGATTGAATTGATCTCATGAGTGGAGGTAATCGTTCTCGGGATGAACACATACTTCCGTTGTTAGTAAGGGATCAATTAAATTTGCTTTATTCCATTCTCAATAGCTTCGGCTCTGTCGCCTCTGCGGCCGTCTGCCAACCGGTAGCCAGCTGCTGTCACCGTCCTCCAGCAGGTAACCAGCTGCCGTCACCGTCCTCCAGCAGGTAACCAGCTGCTGTCACCGTCCTCCAGCAGGTAACCAGCTGCCGTCACCGTCCTCCAGCAGGTAACCAGCTGCTGTCACCGTCCTCCAGCAGGTAACCAGCTGCTGTCACCGTCCTCCAGCAGGTAACCAGCTGCCGTCACCGTCCTCCAGCAGGTAACCAGCTGCTGTCACCGTCCTCCAGCAGGTAACCAGCTGCCGTCACCGTCATCCTACGGATAACCAGCTGCTGTCACTGTCCTCCAGCAGGTAACCAGCTGCCGTCACCGTCCTCCAGCAGGTAACCAGCTGCTGTCGCCGTCCTCCAGCAGGTAACCAGCTGCCGTCACAGTCATCCTACAGGTAACCAGCTGCTGTCACCGTCCTCCAGCAGGTAACCAGCTGCTGTCACCGTCCTCCAGCAGGTAACCAGCTGCCGTCACAGTCATCCTACAGGTAACCAGCTGCTGTCACCGTCCTCCAGCAGGTAACCAGCTGCTGTCACCGTCCTCCAGCAGGTAACCAGCTGCTGTCACCGTCCTCCAGCAGGTAACCAGCTGCCGTCACCGTCATCCTACGGATAACCAGCTGCTGTCACTGTCCTCCAGCAGGTAACCAGCTGCTGTCACCGTCCTCCAGCAGGTAACCAGCTGCTGTCACAGTCATCCTACGGGTAACCAGCTGCTGTCACCGTCCTCCAGCAGGTAACCAGCTGCTGTCACCGTCCTCCAGCAGGTAACCAGCTGCCGTCACAGTCATCCTACGGGTAACCAGCTGCTGTCACCGTCCTCCAGCAGGTAACCAGCTGCCGTCACCGTCCTCCAGCAGGTAACCAGCTGCTGTCACCGTCCTCCAGCAGGTAACCAGCTGCTGTCACCGTCATCCTACGGATAACCAGCTGCTGTCACTGTCCTCCAGCAGGTAACCAGCTGCTGTCGCCGTCCTCCAGCAGGTAACCAGCTGCCGTCACAGTCATCCTACAGGTAACCAGCTGCTGTCACCGTCCTCCAGCAGGTAACCAGCTGCTGTCACCGTCCTCCAGCAGGTACCCAGCTGCTGTCGCCGTCCTCCAGCAGGTAACCAGCTGCCGTCACAGTCATCCTACGGGTAACCAGCTGCTGTCACCGTCCTCCAGCAGGTAGCCAGCTGCTGTCGCCGTCCTCCAGCAGGTAACCAGCTGCTGTCGCCGTCCTCCAGCAGGTAACCAGCTGCTGTCACCGTCCTCCAGCAGGTAACCAGCTGCTGTCGCCGTCATTCAGCAGATAGCCATAACGTCCTCCAGAGTTCATAATGTCCAAAAATAGTTCCTCAGTTGTCCGCTAGATGAGTCAGTAGAACCGTGGCGGTGTAATCGTACGGCTATGTCTCCGCTTGCTGTGAACAGGTGGCAAGAGTGTGCGGTTATTGTCGCATAGCACCTCAGAAATGTGCTTCAAAATGTGGTTGGGTAGTTTTTTCAGGTGTGGATTCTGAGATCTTCTCCAGTTCCTCCAGGGGACGAATACATTTCCTGAGAGGGTCGCCTTCAGTAAAAAGTTTCGTTGAGCGGATGCACGGGCTGCGCTTGAGAACACTGAGGGGGAACCTTTTCCTTCGAAAAGGGCGCATTTGGGTGGAAAATCCGTTCTAAAGGGGTGCGAGAGGACCTTTCTCGGCTGGAGCGGCGCCACCTTACTCTGGGGAGCGGGGGTAATGACTGGAGCGGCGCCACCTTACTCTGGGGAGCGGGGGTAATGACTGGAGCGGCGCCACTTTACTCTGGGGAGCGGGTTTAAGGACTGCCGTGGGATGCTGCGGAATGTATCGGGACGTCGCTGCTTATCAGTTATCAGCTGCCTGGACGGTCCCTAATGCCGGGACTCTGGACTTTGACCATAAGGGGTGCAGCTCATCGACGCGCTGGGCCCGACATCCTAACAAGTGGTGGGACATAAGTTTGAATACATGCAGTTCAGTAGTTCAGTTTAGTGAACACACATCAAAATGGAATGGTGGATATATTTGCATTCGAATACAGGGCTGTATTATTGAAATATAAAAGCTAGGAAGTCAATTTTCCTAGCGTATTCTTATTTTCCTCCAGTTATTCACAATAAATAGCCTCGCGGCTTAGGAGAAAATGTACATAAATTGTCATGCGTGTTGCAAAGATTATGAAAATACCGGAGTTACGCCCAAATAGGGAAAACAAAACTGGATTCATTATGTCGGATATAGAAAATACACGACTAGAAACTGATTGAAACAGTTCTTGTTCACTCTGGTAGAGCATTATTGCCATGGGCGGATCCAGGCTGCAGGGTGAGACGTATATGGTGCAACAGATGCCTTTTATCTGATCGTATTTGCAAGGAACAGGCGTTCAAATATGTCGACCCGTCTTCGTTATGTGGTATTTCCGTCATTTAGCGCAAATATGCTCATTACCTGAAATGCATCCATGCACCAACGGCTTGACGGGTATTTGAGGTATTTTATACTCATTTTAAGTACATGACATCCCATATTTGTTTGTTCTGGAACCGCTCCTGTCCTTGTCCGCGAAGTGCAAAATAATCCCAAAGTGTCTACAAGAAATCTGCTGGCCCATTCAATGTTAAATCGACAAGTGAAAAGGCTAAAATATCACCCAATGTTGTATATTTCGGTGAAAATAATTAAGTGGGTTACCTGACACACCAAATGCAGCTGTGCCATTCTTAGAAAGAACAAATCACTGCTCAAGGAGTTACATACTGAGGCACTTGCCGCCCCGGTAGCTCAGTTAGCTTTAACGCTGGCCTGCACTGGTCTCCCCTGTCCTGGCAACGCAGGGTTCGAGTCGCTTCACGCGCTTGCATTTAGTCCCCGGCTGGAAGGGTCAGTTGGCAGCCAGCCCAGCAAGTCCGGGGACGAGCTACCTCGTGGCCGTATCGGTGCATTGACGGCACGTTAAACTTTCGGTCAACATTCTGCCGTTGAACGTGAATCCAGGTAACCGGGCAAATGTTCGTAAATCAAATGTACTATGGCTTTAAGTCACGATATCATGATTTAAAAAAACCATAAACGAAAATTCAAGAAGAACCAAAATATTCAGCGGGTTGTTGTGAGTTCACCGATGTAGGCTTTCTGCGAAATTCGGTTCGTTCTTCATTATGTCATGGACATCAAACGAAACCATTGTTAGGTGGCATCTCAGAAATTCCAGAGGATATAGCTCTTTGACCATTCATCTGATCTTTCTAAGAATATATTGATAAATATAAAAAAGAAATGAAGAGAGGTAAATAGATAAATAAGGTAACCTCACGCAATGATGTTAATTAAAATATGACATATTGGGTGCTATGCTTTTGTCGATTTGTTGTGGTTGGACCTGGTGTAGATTCTGGCATGTCGAGACAGAAAGTTGACATTATGATACCATATGCACATGAAGGCTGTGAACAGCCACCAAGTTGGTGGAGCTACTCACGATAGCAATTGAAATTGAAAAGCATGAAGAAGTGGGACTGAATCAGCATCACCCACAATAAGTGTAGGACTAGGGAAAGTATATGCTTTCGTTAGCACGGGATAAATATTGGAAGCACAGACATTTGTGCACAATCGAAGATGGGTGATTTGAGCTGTGATGAATATTGCACAGCGTACATGCGATGCATGGGCTCCCAGGAATTAAATCGAACAGCACAGTGGACCAAGTTAATTATCACACATATGTAAATCGTTGTTGTTTATTGGTTGGTTCACGACACACTGTATGCACATTCACGGCTAATGGCGCCGCCCACACTGTTTCGCCGGTGGGCCCCGGGATTGGGAAATGTCCTGAGTGGCGCTAGAGTCGAACCCGGGACCTTTGGTACCCATAGCCCGACACCTTAACCACTCGGCCATCCCAGTCCCACACATCTGTAAATCATACCATGTCTATCCTTGTACAGAAAATGACTGAAACATACCATCCGTTATAGGTGAAGGAGGCTGGTTTCTCATAATCTTGCCCGCTCTTAGTAAACAGCACTGGTTTTGGTGCTGCAAGTGGGAACGGCTTGCAATAATAATGGAATACGTTTGTACGACTTTTCGTGTTATTGCTGTCGATATTGCACACGACTCGTGATTACACTTTAATTAACAAGGGCTCTCTTATACCGTGCATAAGTACTAAAGCTGTTAAGTACTAAAGTACTAAAGGTGTTCTGATCACAAAATTTTCAGATTGATAGGTGTAAATGACAAATTAGCACTAGCAGGCACGAACCAGGCGGTCTGAACCATCACAACCCACCCTGGATCTGCAGCCATATGAAATTTTCGTTTACAGTTCATTTGAAATATCCCGACAGAAACATCCCCGAAGGTTCCTTCTATTCGGAAGGGTGTCATCGGGAAAAGAAAACCTCCACGAGAAGCCGCAGTGGCCTACCGAAGGGGAACCCCCCTTCATCATGAGTGGGATGGTCATCCAATAATCGTATCGGCGTGCACAAAAATTGGGCTGAGGTCCAAAAGATTCGCATATGGGCCCTCATAATTCCTATAGGGGGGGCTCAGAATTAATCAAGCGGGCACCCAGAGAACTTGTCCCAGGAACAAACAATTTTCATTGAGGCCCACCAAAATTGCGCTGGGGCCCTAGCTAAGCATAGCGCGGCCCGCGACTACCTCAAATATTCCGTTCGGGACCAGAAATTCCCGTCGGCATTCCCATACTTTGTGCCGAGACGTCAAAAACTCCAGTCCGCGCTCACAATAATTATCGTCGAGAGCCCCAACGAAGCAGTGTTTCCCGAAAAATCACGCCTGGACCCGAAGAAGATCAAGCTGGAAACCTCCAAAATAAAGAGCGCTTAAAAAAATAAATGTCTGAGCTAAGAAGTTCGTTCTGGAGCCACCAAACTCTAGAGCCACCAGAAGACACCAGAAAAAATCAGGTCGAAATTCGGATATTAAAAATCGGATGTTCCAAAAATCGTGTCGAGCGCAGAACACTTGCGTTGGCCCCCAGAACCACGCGCTTGGGCCGAAGAAGTCGAGCCGAGACCCTCAAAATCGTGCTGAGACACCACAAATGCGCACCGGGAGCCCAAAATATTCCCAGCAGGACCACAGGAGCACAACACAGGACTACATGACTACAGGACTACAGGGGCACAGGACCACAGAGCACAACAAAGGACCACATGACCACATGACCACAGGAGCACAACACAGGACCACATGACCACAGGACCACATGACCACAGGGCCACATGACCACAGGACCACATGACCACAGGACCACATGACCACAGGACCACAGGACCACGGGACTACAGGAGCACAACACAGGACCACAGGGGCACAGGACCACATGACCACAGGACCACAGGAGCACAACACAGGACCACATGACCACAGGACCACATGACCACAGGACCACAGGAGCACAACACAGGACTACATGACCACAGGACCACATGACCACAGGACCACAGGACCACATGACCACAGGACCACAGGAGCACACCAGGAGGCCGAAAATGCATCACGCTCTCCAATGCGTACAAAGTTTCATAAGAAGCGGAAGGGCCTTCAACAGCCATATACTGATTAGGTACGAACAAGAAATCCAGCCTAGTGAAAATTCCTTAGAGGAGGCCTAGCTCTTTTTCCCAGGTGGTTCTCAGAAGAGGTCACCAAGTGACGAGGTGACCAGGTGACGCGACGAAGAGGTGATGTGGCATCTCACAAATACAAAGTACGATGTTGTGCTAGAACCATCTGCAGATTTAATGCGTATATATATATATATATATTATATAATATATATATATATATATATATATATATATATATATATATATATGTATATATTATATATATATATATATTTATATATATATATATATATATATATATATATATATATATATATATATATATATATATATATATATATATATATATATATATATATATATATATATACATATATTCACCGCATTCTGATCGCTTCACTTCTCGGCAGACGACCAGCCGGAAGTTTACCGCGCTACAAATACAATACTGCACATTGGTACCCAGTTCCAATGTACGTACGAGCGTGTGCTGAGTCCGAACAATCTAAGCTCTATTTATTTTGGAAGATAGAGCAAAGACTCAGTAAATAGAGGAGTGGCACAGAGGTTAATACAGGAGTGGCACAGAGGTCAATACAGGAGTGGCACAGAGGGCATACAGGAGTGGCACAGAGGTTAATACAGGAGTGGCACAGATGTCAATGCAGGGGTGGCACAGAGGGCATACAGGAGTGGCACAGGGGTCAATACAGGAGTGGCACAGAGGGCATACAGGAGTGGCACAGGGGTCAATACAGGAGTGGCACAGAGGGCATACAGGAGTGACACAGAGGTCGATGCAGGAGTGGGACAGGGGTCAATACAGGAGTGGCATGGAGATCGCGTGTTGCTACGAACAGTGCATGGACGCTGCAATATTATTAGCGTGCAGCGTACCAAATTTCAGTCGGCTGAACCAGAAGCACATTGTATACTGCGCGTGATAGGATAGGATTCCACCGACTACGATAGACCATTGCGCCCAACGACCCTTACGATGGACCACTGCACCCAACGACCTTTCGATGGACCACTGCGCCCAACGACCCTTACGATGGACCACCGCACCCAACGACCTTTCGATGGACCACCGCACCATGATTGCTATTCGTGGATTGGTGATATTTTGGGTTGCCAGGTACGCCAGCTGGCGGACCGTTGCGAATGAAGATGTGAGCCTCCTCCATCTGAAGATGTAAGGAGGCTCACATGTTTTCCCACCTGAACAGGCTGCCAGCAGCCCGGCCAGATCCCGGCCACCTTCTCCTTCCCTTCCCATTATTTGCCCTGGAAGCAAAAGCAAACGCGAGTGTTCGGCTCCGGGAACACCACCTACGGGCGAACCCGAGTAATGGCCTGGCATCCCGCCAACTGGCAAACGGGGGTGCGAACATCAGCTGGACCAGACCCAACAGAAGGGTCATTGGCCCGTGAACTCGGTGGCCCGCGTCTGGAACATTGTCATCCAATCCAACAAAACGTCATAAAGGCCCCAGGCGGCAAAGGCAAAGGCAAAGGCACACTCCACGAAGCAAGAGCGGGAGCTCACTCCGAAGCCCTGGGAGTGGCTACAGAAAAAAAGGAGTCGGGCGACAGCAAATTGAAGGAAACTGACAGACAGACTGAAAACGCTCTCACACTCTCGGAAGCTCTCAGACGCTTGCTCACTCTTGGAAGCCCTCTCTCTCTCTCTCTCTCTCTGTCTCGGAGATCGATTAATCTCGGGCAGAGCCGAGGCGGCCGAAGAGGTCAGCTGACCACCGAAATGTGAGTACCCGCGGGGAGCTGCCATTCCTTCTTCATTCTTCCAAACCGGCTTAACTTCTCTCACAATCTCCGGGGAACAAGAGGCTCCGAGGCAGTCGAGAGGACAGAGACGACGCACTCAAACCACCGCTAAAATATGAGTGTCGTCGACCGACGCCTACCCTCCATCTTCTGGCAACCCTATGGACCCTACTTACGCGAATGATCAACCCTGGTCGATGCGCCCTGAAGCCCAAATGGACCCTACTTAGCGAAACCATACAGGCTCTCCCCGCCCGGCGCCGTCGCCCCAACCCACGAGGGTACCACCCAGCCGTTGATGGGGTGATTAGCCGGGGTGGGACGTGCGAACGGACGGTGGCGTTGTCTTCCCACGTCTATTATAGAACAGGGTTGGTAAATATGCATTGGGAGGGGCGGGTGTTGGACGGAGATGGCGTGTGTCAGGACCGTGCTCAGGCCCTTTTGGCGTGCACTGTAAATACATGTAAATATATCACCCTTGATGATGGAAACGTTTGAGCGCCCAGCAGATACACGGAACAGCTGCCCAGCCGCTGAGGAGCGTAGCCTGGGCTCACCTGCGGGGATACCCGCCACAAACCGGATCCTAACATCCGCCATCATCAGGAGCCGGGACTGTGTGGGACGTGTAAATGACCATCGCTCAGTCTCGAATGCCGTACGTTGAAAGCTGTATGCGGAAGACTCTTTCATGTCAGGTCCCCGGACAGGGTGGGCTGTGAAAATAGCCATCTCTCAGTCCGTTTTGCCATGCGTTGAAATCTGTGTGTGCAATATCCTTGTCTCCCCCCTTCTCGTCCTACGCATTCGACCCTCACATTAACCGGAGCTAAATAAATGATATTACGGCCTAACTTCTCACCGTGGTGCAAACCAATTCAAAATCCAGCAACCCTCCAGCTACACGTTGAGTGGCGGGACCGACAGGATATACAAGAGGGCATTGAGGTCAAACGCCGATGGCCCAATCCGAGAACCTCCTTGGAGAGAAGCACCAATGGATGACGTGAAGAATACGACCCTCTTGGAACGATGCTGGCGTAGTAAATACCTCAGCGACCAGGCTAAAGGAGGGGAGAGGATATTTATGTCTGGAAATGAAATGGCGGCCATGCCGCGGGGGCTGAAGGGAGCGTGCCGCACCTTCCGCTGAGGGGTATGTGTCATTCTTTCCCCTCGGATAGAAGAAAACGATTCCGCGAGTTCCCGACACAGGGGAATGATAGACACATGATGCTTGGATATGTGCCTGATATTAATTTGTTATGTGAAGTAAATGTATAAGGAGGGCAGCCGACCAATGAGCCATGCTCCTATGGATTGAACGTTTCAGGGTGATGGTAGTGAGTGTTGAGGCTAGTTTAAATTGTCTGGAATATTAATGTTTTTGTATATACGGTATGCGTTTGGATGATGTCTAATTGTGAGAGGATGCGATGAACGTTGCGTTCGCTGGAAGTCTGGTACCGGACTATAGGGTATTGAAAAACACTGCACAGTCGCGAGTCCGCCCCGCTCCGCTGTGCGCTTGGGCTCGGATTGCATAATGGTTTAGGGGACGTTCGGACAGGTCCTGCGTGCCGTAAGCCCCGAGGCTAAAATTGTAGGTCATTCAACATTTCTCTATATCATTTACTTATCGGCAATATAAGCTGCATGCTATTACTTACTCTGCACCAAAATCTTGGAACAATGCGATATGCAAAATATTTCCCAGTATTGAGCAGGTGCCAATAAAAAATAGATGTGCTAAAGAATTGCACATTAGACGTCACTTTGTAGAATTATACAAATAAAATGAAAACTGAAGTCAGATTATAGCTCATATAAGTAACAAAGGAGTCTTTAAAAGTTGCACCTTGCCAGATTTGGTATAAGTGTTGATGATATATGAAAATGTACAAATGCATATGTTTGAACGGACGTTTTTGTGTTCATTTTTGTGTTAGAGGACATTGGTAGGCTGATATATGATCTCCATATGATCATATACCAGCCTATCTTCATATGAATCCGTTTTCATCATTTCTGTACTCCCCTAGCATTTTCATCTTGTGACCCTGGGAATTATGTGGGCGTTACTAGCTTGCAACCAGTCCGCCGATTTCCCAGGCTCGCATTTCCTTTCTACTAATTGGTGGTGGTCTATCTGCAAAATGAAAAGAAAGAAAGCAGATGGGATGCAAATTGTATTTATATAGTCACATCATTTTGCATTGTTCTTTGTATCCCGGGGCACCCTTGTGTTGGCTGCCCTGATCTACGGGCAGCTCACCAAAGAATGCCCAACATTGAAAGACCCAATGAAGGTGCATACAGCCAAAGGAGATAGGCTGCTGCTGCATCTGATATGGGGGACGACAATAAAAAGAACAAGAAAAAAACATTGGAATCTTATTACAATCTGCAACTGAACAAAACTAAACACTAAAATACTCCTTAGATACCTCCACAATTACACCGGTATATGGAGATATGCCTAGTGTAATTGAAGGTAACTATTTGAATCCTAAACTCTATCTAAAACTTTACCACCAAAAAGACCAAAACACATTCCTCTACACTACAGAAAACTAAGCCACGAGGCCGCGCCCCTGTCTACAAAGCGTTCCCGTGGAGGTTTGGCAAAGCTTCCCAGTCTAATTTAAGCTCGTTATTTTAATATTAACTCACTATTTGCATGCAGGAGTACATGAGGCGCCGTCCATGACCCAGCATTAGCTGGCTGGAGGTAGTTCTACTGCGCTCAGGTCGCAATCAACGTCCTCGTGGTGGTCATTGCGGCCACCTTCCCCTCCCCATAAATGGGGCACAATCGAAGCGGCAGCGCCTGGGCCATTGGCCGTCGCCCAGGGCCCCGCTAGTCAACACAACAGCTGGAGTGGGGGGCGGCCGCCGCCCCAGTTCTCCAGTGCCAGTCTCGCGACGCCAGCGGTCGTGACCCCTGCGGTCCGCTCGTGACCCCTGCTGCCCGGTTGTGACCCCTGCTGCCCGGTCGTGACCCCTGCTGCCCGGTTGTGACCCCTGCTGCCCGGTCGTGACCCCTGCGGTCCGGTCGTGACCCCTGCTGCCCGGTTGTGACCCCCGCGGTACGGTTGTGACCCCTGCTGCTCGGTTGTGACCCCTGCTGCTCGGTGGTGACCCCTGCTGCCCGGTCGTGACCCCTGCTGCCCGGTTGTGACCCCTGCTGCCCGGTCGTGACCCCTGCGGTCCGGTCGTGACCCCTGCTGCCCGGTTGTGACCCCGCGGTACGGTTGTGACCCCTGCTGCTCGGTTGTGACCCCTGCTGCCCGGTGGTGACCCCTGCTGCCCGGTTGTGACCCCTGCTGCCCGGTCGTGACCCCTGCTGCCCGGTTGTGACCCCCGCGGTACGGTTGTGACCCCTGCTGCTCGGTTGTGACCCCTGCTGCTCGGTGGTGACCCCTGCTGCCCGGTGGTGACCCCTGCTGCCCGGTTGTGACCCCTGCTGCCCGGTCGTGACCCCTGCGGTCCGGTCGTGAACCCTGCTGCCTCGCCATGGCCCGGCCTGACACGGCGGCGTTTTTGATGCTGCTGCTGGCGGCCGGCGGGCGTGCTAAGCTGGCGAGAGACATGTTTGCGGTGCTGCCGGCTCCGTTTCTGTTGGGTAGCGCCGGGGTCATGACCTCGCCGGAATACTTGCTCCGGGCGGACGCCGCAGCGACAGAGTGTGAGTAGCTGGTGACTGGGGCTTTCGCGACGCACTCAGCAGCGGGGGCCGCACGGCGTCGATCGCCTCTTACCCTGTCAGGAAGGGAGGGCACCGCGGGGAATCGACTCCGCACCTCTGGGATGCCAGACGCTCAGCTTAACCACTAAGCTACCGACGCCCAGTAGGAGCGCCTGCTGCTTGGTGACTGCTGCCTGCCCGGTTGTGATGATAGAGGCGTATATTTCCGCTTTCGCTTACAATATATCCACCCTGATAAATTGAGCGCATGCCACTCATCGACCGACACCAAATCACGCTTCGGTTCCTTCACTTCGAGAAGGCATGGGGGAGGGCGGAAAACGCGACAAATTCTTGCGTTTTGGCGACTGTTGCCTGATTTGCTACCTTTGTGGCACATACCGGACTCGCTACCTCTGCGGCCCCTATCTGACTTGCTACCTTTATTGCTGCTACGCTACCTGACTTGCTACCTTTGAGGCTCTAACCTGTCATGCTACTTTGACGACTGATACCTGACATGCCACCTTCGCGACTGTCAGCACATGTAGCGCTTCAGCGAAGGGCTGGTCACCTTCAGTGAAAACAACCCCTGGAAATATCGATGCTAACGATACTGTTAGTGAGCTAAATAAGAGGCGGCGGTTTTGTAGGGATCGGCAAGGTAAACATTGCTTACCCACGTGTGCATCAAAATGTTTTACAGACATGCTTGCAACGAAGATGACTTCAAAGATACAATCCTGGAGCGAATGTTGTCTTCCTTTAGTAAACATAACATTTGCTTTGCTTTGCTTTCCTTTCCTTTCCTTCCTCTAAGCCGACGCACTATCGAAATATCAAAGCACTAAAAGTGCACTATCAAAATAAACAACAATAGAACACAAATATTATTGCGCATTGTTTCCTTGTTCACTGGAAAGCAATATTTATGTTGTCAATTTTCTTCCACATTTAATGTACAGGGTGAAGTGATGTCCCATATTTCGAATGAAGCTTGTTTGAGTAATATAATATTATGCCAGTGCTGTTAAAATAATGATTGAATTTAAACTAAATTATGTAATTGTCTGTTTTATTAACATTTATTGACATGTAGTCCAGCGGCGTAAACACTTTCAGTTTCCAGGTGCGGTCCAACCCCAGGGGCGTCGAAAGGATTTTCAAACTGAGGGATAAGACCTGGAATGTCTTAGAGACATAAAGACATAAAGACATAAAGACATGATGTCTTCTGTCTTCGTCGACGTTCTACCGCACATCCCCATCCCCACTTAACGTAAAGAGCTCAGATTTTAGCAACTATGATTCCACAGCCCCAGCATCCTCTTCGTGTGTATTCTTACGGTAATATTTCAGTTCGGCGGTTCGAAAGTTCCAACTCTGCGTTTTCCGTGTTGCCAAGATCCTGCCTAACCCAGACACCAGCAGCCGACCCTCTTACCTCCCCGTCATAGAGACGAAACATTGCTTTTATGTGATGATAAGATAGCACGTTATTACATGGCTTTGATACTTTTAAACACTTTTTAAAACACTTGGAAACAAAACACTTAAAAAAAAAACAGGTGTTTTAAAGCACTTTTTAAAACACTTTGTAAAATACTTTTAAACACACTTTAAACACTTGGCTAAACACTCGTGTGCCTAGCCAGCTCTTATAGGACAGCAATGCGGGAACTTACTCCCGTCAGACATCACTGTTTGCCGTCATCGGACGATTAAAGAAAGGAATGCAAATGTAAATACATCTAATTAGATTGTCCATTTAACCCCAACCATGCACCCCTCAGATCTTCCACCTCACTTCTGCCAGTCCAACGTCTGACTTATGACCTCTCACCTCTCACCTCTGACATATGACATTTCACCCCTGGCCTCCAGCCTCTGACCTCTGACCTCTGACCTCTGGCCTCTGACCTCTGACCTCTGACCTCTAACCACTGACCGCTGACCTCTGACTTTCAACCTCCTACATCCTATCTCCGATCTCTGGGATCTGATCTCTGTTCTCTGATCTTTGACCTCTGACCTCTGACCTCTGACCACTGACCTCTGACCTCTGATGTATCATATCTGAACTCTGACTTATGACCTCTGGCATATGACCTCTGATCTCTGACCTCTGATCTCTGACCTCTGACCTCTGACCTCTGATCTCTGACCTCTAATATCTGAACTTGACCTCTGACCTTTGACTTCTGGCCTCTGACGTATGCCCTCTGACCTCTGATATAATATATCTGATCTCCGACCTCTGATATCTGACCTCTGCCCTCTGATCTCCGCCCTCTGACCTGTGACGTGTGACATGTGACATGTGACATGTGGCATGCGACCTCTGACCTGTGACCTGTGACCTGTGACCTGTGACAGCTGACCTGCGACATATGACCTGTCACATGTGACATGTGACCTGTGACCTGTGACTTCTGATCTGTGACATCTGAGCTCTAACCTCTGACCTTTAGCATCTGACATCTGGCATCTTACATCTGAGCTCTGACCTCTGACCTCTGGCCTCTGGCCTCCGATCTCTGGCCTCCCACTTCCAACCAGCTGATTTCTGAGCTCTGACTTCCGTCCGTTGGCAGGTACCTGTTTGGTTCGCTGTCTGACGCAGGACGACTGTCTGAGCTTCGCCTTCGATACCACCAATACCAACTGCTCCCTGTACGCCATCAGGGGAAACTTCCAGCTAGTGCAGCACAGCGTCGGCGTGGTCTTCCGCATCCGGCGACATATGGGTCAGTGTAGTGGTGGGTCAGTGTAGCGGTGGGTCAGTGTAGTGGTGGGTCAGCGTAGTGGTGGGTCAGTGCAGTGGTGGGTCAGTGTAGTGGTGGGTCAGTGTAGTGGTGGGTCAGTGTAGTGATGGGTCAGTGCAGTGATTTGTCAGTGTAGTGGTGCACTCGAAGGTAAGATTTAAAATTCCTTCAAGGAGTGGAAGCGGTAGCCTGGCGTGACTCTTTAGAATTTGGTGGCTCCTACGCGTCGCCAAATAATAATTTCCTGTCCTCTGGAGCGTTTTTTGGCACCTAGCAGGCCTTCAGAGCCCCATGCCTCAGGAGTGTTTTCGACACCTAGCAGGCCTCCAGAGCCCCATGCCTCTGGAGACGGCTGCCAATCCCCTCACGCTTCTTGGATCCAACCAGAAGCCCCGATGGATCTCCAGATGCGTGAGGGACCTTTGCGGTGCTATTAGCGGCTTTTCGGGATCTCACATTCCATGGAACGAGATGGCGACCGCCTCACCCACCTTGAACGAGGTGACGACCGCCCTTCCCAGGACGACCAGCGAGGCCCACCTGGAAGGCATCGCTGGTGTGAGCAATCCCTGTTTGGTCCTTGGTAGGTCCTCTTGGTTCCTACATATTCAGGAGTGGACCCGGCCACGCCTTCGTCCCTCTTGGATTCCTCAGGCAGCCCCGCTCAAAATAGCGGGTCGTCCTGAGGCCCTTAGCAGGGTTTCTGGGGTCCGTCACACCTCTAGGGGATGGGCTGGTCACCCCTACTCCTGGATGACCGCACACACATTGGGCATCACCGACGATCTAATGAATTAAGTGGACTCTGGAAATTCTGTATTGGTTTCTAGTCTGCGCCTCAGGCAGGCTCTTGGGATCGCCTTTGATGTCCTCTCAATCGGAGTGACATGCCGAACCTCATGATTCAACCAGCATGCTTGTATGCATGTTGGTTACAATCCTGAGGCGGCGTACACTGGAGGTTAAATCAGGAATAGTACTAGTGTTGCGTCGGCACAGCCAGATATCAAGGCGTTTCCGACAATGCAAAAGGTCCGTTGTAGCCTGATACATTCAGCAACATTTGTCTCTTTCTTTCAAACCGGCTTGGTGCGATATCCAAATTCGGAAAGCGAATAGCAACATTGGGTGAGAATCAGGAGGAAGATCAAATTAATGGTATTGCATGTCAACACCAACATTTCCAACAATGTTGCAGGCAAAATAACAAAAGTACATTAACTTCAAACCATTACCTAAAAGCAACCTGCAAGCTTTACCTATGAATAACCTCACACGACCTTGATGCTTTACACGATCATGTGAAAACATTTGTATTCACATTCAATTTTAACTATCACATCACCCGTGAAATTCACCCTGTAGGAGAGTAGCGGATAAGAGGGTAATGGGTATCGGCCCTACTAGCCACGGGTAGGTACAAGGGGGCACTGGGGGGCATGTGTCCCTGGATCTGTCCCTGGTCCCAACCACTTAACACGCGCCCTGGAGGGCCTCTGAAAATTATGCGCACTGGAGAGGTGGGGCGGATTACGCCCCACCTCCCTACGATCTCGACTCCAATTATAGCTGGAGTAACTAAGTTCGCATGATGGATGGGTACGGTAGTGAACTCTATTCTGTGCAAATTTCATGACCTTAGATCAATATCTTCAAGGTCAAATGTGTTCACATATGCCAAAATATTTTTGTCTTTCGTGACTTGGCTTCTCATTGCTATGGATCGCTGCGATTGTGTTTAAATGCTCCAAAATGGACACTAATGATATTTTGAGCATTACTAATGGTGCAATACAGATGCTAGCCTCGGCATTTGACTTCAGGTCACCTACATAGCAGCACTTTGTCGGGTCAGCTACCAAATACCAGCTACCGGAACCGGGCCGCCTGCCCGACTGTTCTGTCGAAAGGCTCGGCCCAGTCGGCTTCGCGAAAAAGGAGTGAAGTACATGAAGAAAATATGGAAACGCTTAGGTACACGATGACAAACAGTAGTTTTCGGGATGTGTAGGGAGTAACGTGCAAGGTGACATCCATCGCATTTATGACAACATTCCAGTTGTCCAAGTTTGGTTTCATTAACCTGTTATGCATTTGACCTGAAGATCTCGGTGACTTAGCATGACCTTGAAACTATATAGCATAACAATATACATCAAACAAGTCGCTAGTGTTGCAAAAACGCTTCCCTTTTGACAATATACAGGAAGCGCATCAGCGCCGATTTTTGTGGTCTGGCGCTACGAAGTGTTTTGATTTTAACGGCCTAACTCGACAAATGTTCTGCCGATTTCCGTTTGCCTTGCTTTAAACGACGCGCCGGTCATTTCTAAGCAGGGGCGCAAAACTGGCGTATATTGATTGGTAAAATATATAATTATGTACGCAAAACCGGAGGGGTGGGCGGATTTCGCCCCTACCCCCTCCTTCCTCCCTTTCCCTGTGTTAATATATCTGTGTGTTAATATATCTCCGTTTTGAGCTGTGGGATTTACCAATCAGTGTTCACTCTCGTCTCTCACCGGCAGCTCTGCTGGGTGATTGGTGCAAGGACACGAGCGACTGCAGCGGACTGACCAATGGGGTGGCGATCTGCCAGTTGAGCACCTGTGTGTGCCCCGAGGGCGAAAACCCGCAGAGCAAGTCGGAATGCGGTGAGCGAATCGGCGATGAGCAGTCGCGGACATGTCGGGAGACCGGCCCTGTGGAGACCGGCCCTGGGGAGACCGGTGCTGGGGAGACCGGTGCTGGGGAGACCGGTGCTGGGGAGACCGGTGCTGGGGGACCGGTGCTGGGGAGACCGGCCCTGGGGAGACCGGTGTTGGGACCGGCCCTGGGGAGACCGGCCCTGGAGACCGGCCTGGGGAGACCGGCTGCTGGGGAGACCGGTGCTGGGGGACCGGTGCTGGAGAGACCGGTGCTGGGGAGACCGGTGTTGGGGAGACCGGTGCTGGGGAGACCGGTGCTGGGGGACCGGTGCTGGAGAGACCGGTGCTGGGGAGACCGGTGTTGGTGGGCGGGGGAGGACCGGTGCTGGGGAGACCGGTGCTGGTGGGACCGGCGCTGGGGGACTCGTGCTGGGAGACAGGTGCTGGGGAGACCGGTGCTGGGGAGACCGGGGGGGGTGCTGGTCCTGGGGAGACTGATGCTGGGGAGGCCGGTGCTGGAGAGACCGGTGTTGGGGGACCGGCCCTGGGGAGACCGGTGTTGGAGGGCGGGGGGGAGGGGCTGGGGCTGGGGAGATCGGTACTGGTGGGACTGGCCCTGGGGGACCAGTGCTGGGGGACCGGTGCTGGGGAGGCCGGTGCTGGGAACCGATGTTTGGTGACCGGTGTTTTGTAAATTGCTGCTGTGCATGGCAGATTGTCGTAGGACGTTTTTAAAACGTTTATAGCGTTTTTTGCATTACCATGTTCTCACTTTCAGCTCCCTCGCGCCATTTTCCTTGCTGATCCTCCACTGGTGCCTGGGACCATCCATTGCTGACGGTGCAACCATTGAGGGGGACATGTCCCCCAATTTCTGAAAAGCAATGATGTATCCCCCATTTTTATCTGTGTCCCCCCCCCCCCCCAGCCTCGCTACCTGAGTATCACCGCCGCAAAATTATAATTAATAATGTACAGAGTCAAAATATATGCGCAAAAGATTCACCAAAAATGCTAAAAGCCGATGTAGACAATACACGACCTTCACAGGCTATCTGTCATCACAAAATATCCGAATAGCAAATCAGCAAACGTTAGAAATTTCTGCTTCCAGGCCATTCAAGTCAAAATATAAACTGTCAAAACATAAAATGATTTCTTCAGTCGCCTCACATTTAGTGTGGTTTTCGCCCAAGCCTACCCAGCTCCATTTCAAACCGGGACATGTCAAAGTCAAAGGATCCATTGAGTTCTTCGATGCCATCGCGTTTCGTCGCTATAGCTTCAAATTGCAGAAAATGTTATTCGTGACAACAAATGGGCTATTGTAACAATGTATGTCAAGTGACAGCCCATGGTGTACCCTCGAGTAACATTTTTAAACCTGGATATGACGAGGTCAACCCTCATGGTCAAAGGCTAGTTGGAATTTTTCGAAGTCCTCGCGATTCGTCGCTATGGGTAAAATTTGCACAAAGTGGGTGTCATTCGACGTGACTTGTGCCGTAGTATAATGTTACCCACTATAACTAATTTCTAAAGTCAAAGGTCAAACAGATTTCTTTGGATGCCTCACATATTTTCTTCGCCCTGACCTACCCACATCTTGTATTCAAGCAATAACCCGTGGTTCACCTCGAGCAATATTTCAAGCAGGGACATGTGAATGGTACTGAAACAAATTGTTCAGAAATCACATTAATTTCCAAAGTTAAACGTTGAACGCATTTCTTCGATCGCCCCGCGCTTTTTTCGTTTTCTCCCAAAGCTAACCATGCTTGGCATCAAGGGAATGCCGGTGGGCAACCCTCGAGTAACATTTCAACCCGGGACATGTCAGACCATGCCTCAAAGTCAAAGGTTCGTTTAATTTTCAGAATTCTTGTGTTCCATGGCCATGGCTTCAATTTCCATTATGTGGGTGTCATTCGACGTGGCTTGCCGTACGGTATCATCATGTTCAGATATTAAAATAATTTTAATGGTGTCGGAGGTCCGGCGTGTGTACAATGATTGAGTGTAATATGAATAGGAGAGTCAAATGCATTTTTATTTGCAGCCGTATTGATAGCAAGCACTCGTATCCTATATGACTAGGGGCTCCCCAAAGAAATCCGCCGTAACCTGATTGGACGGTGCTCTCCTCGCTGGTTTTTAATTAGCACTGCCACATTGCCGTTTCGTACATATAAAATATAACACTTTTTGAAATTGCCGCTTTCCTCTTAACGGTTCAACGGAAGTTGTTCATTTTTCAGGAGAAGCTACACGTGAATGCGCACAATTTTACAACTAGCCGGAGTTCACAACCACGAGAGAGAAATGTTGTAATCAGGGGTACATCCAGGAATTGTCATGGGGGCGCTTATCTGGAGGGGCGTTATTTCTTTAGAGCGTCGCCACTGCGAAAGCACCTGGAGGGACGCCTCTGGCTGCAAAATTCGAGGGGTCGGGATACACTCGGACCTTCCTGAAAAACACGGCCTATACATTTAATAGTGGCGTCTCCGGCTGAAAAATTCGAGCGGGCACCCTAGAGGATTTTCAGAGGGTCGCCTTTTCCTGGTCTGGGGGACGCCACCTTCCACATGAGGGAAGGTGGCGCCACACCCTAATTTCACCCTGGATGCCCTCGGTGCCACACCCTTTATCCACCCTGGATGCTCTCGGTGCCACACCCTATATCCACTCTGGATGCCCTCGGTGCCACACCCTGTATCCACCCTGGATGCCCTCGGTGCCACACCCTTTATGCACCCTGGATGCCCTCGGTGCTACACCATTTATCCACTCTGGATGCCCTTGGTGCCACACCCTTTATCCACTCTGGTTGCCATTGCATTGCAGCATGTGCAAATAAAACAGGAAAACATGGGAAAGATAATCGTAGGTCCATGTTTTCTACCATATAACCATCGTCTAATATTTTATGTTTTTCCTGCTACAAGAGGGTGGTTTAACACGCGCACTGGAGGGGGGGGGGCTAAATCCGCCCACCCCTCCGGTTTTTCGTATATACCTCCAGATTTTACCGGCCCATCTACGCCAGTTTGTGTGTACTTGCCAATAAATGACCGGCGCGTTGTTTGAAGTAAGTAAAATGAAAATGAACCGACGATTTTTGGAGTTAGGGGTCGCTAAAGTCAAAAACTTTTCTCAGCGCCAGATCACAAATATCGGCGCTGATGCGCTGCCCGTATATTAGCAAAATGGAAGTGTTCTTGGCACAAATAGCGACTTGTTTGATGTGCATTGTCATGCTACATTGTTCAAGAGTCATGTCAAGTCACCGAGGTCAAGTCAGGTCAAGTTCATAACAGGTTAACACACGCCCTAGAGGACGTATGGCGAAATTCGCCAATCCTTCCGATTTTTCGTACATAACTCCATATTGTACCGACCGATATACGCCAAATGTTTCGCGTACCTACTTAGAAATGACCGGCACATTGTGTAAAGTAAGCAAAATGAAAATCGTCCGAGACGTTTACACGTTAAGGACCGTTAAAGTAAAAACAATTCGCAACGCCAGACCACAAAAATCGGTGCTGATGCGCTTCCCGTATATTGGCAATAGGGAAGTGTTCTTGACAACACTAGCGACTTGTTTGATGCATATTGTTATGCTATATGATTTAAAAGTAATGTTAGGTCGCCGAGGTCAAGTCAGGTCAAGTTCATGATAGGCTAATGGAACCAAACTTGGTCAACAGGAATGTGTCATAAATGCAATTGACTGTCATGCGATTGATGTCACTTTACATGTTACTCCCTATACATCCCGAAATCTACTGTTTGTCATTGTGTGCCTAAGCGTTTCCATACTTTATTCATGTATTTCACTCCTTTCTTTGCGAAGCCGATTGTGCCGAGCCGCCCAACGGAGCAGTCGGGATGGGAGTCCGGTTCCGGTAACTGGAGCAGGCAAGGACCTAATGCAGTGCTCCTATATAGGTGACCTGAGGTCAAATGGCAGATCTGACATCTGTATTGCATCATTAGTAATGTCCAAAACATCATTTATGCCAATTTTGGAGCATTTAAACACACCACAGCGATCCATAACAATGACATGCCAAGCCCCGCAAAACCGGAAAATTTTGTTATTTTGACCTCATTTGACCTTGAAGATATTGACCTAAGGTCATGAACTTTTCGCACAATAGAGATCACTATGGTGCCCATCCATCCTGTGAATTTCGTTGCTCTAGCCTTCATAGGAGCTGAGATCTTAGGGGGGGCGGAATCCGCCCCCCTCCAGTGCGCTTTATTTTCAGAGGCCCTCCAGGGCTCGTGTAAACATGTAGCATTGCTCTAAGGTGATCGTGAAATCGGGTTCAGCTCATACCACATAAAGCTAGATGTTCATAGGCAGTGCTAAGTAGTGAAGCTTGCTAGTTCCGATATTCTTATAAAAAATATCCTTTTCGTCGATAGTAAATCTGAAATTTTGTAGTACATTGAAACTGAATTAAAGTGGTCGAAAATGACATTGAAAACGTGGCTGAATTTTGTTTGTGTTGGGGGGGGGGGCACTCCCCTTTATCCTGTTCAAACTTACCGCGTCCCCGATTTGTCCCATCCCAATTTCGAATCCGTGGTTACACCCAGTTGTGGGTCCTACCACTGACCCACAACTGACTGCAAACTCGGGAGCTATCAAGCCAGGACGCTGTCAAACAATGGTGTCACTTTGTATGTGCCTAAAGTGGGCATGGTGCCCTGAACCATTGCCCCCCACCCTCTAATCAGGCTGAGGCTTAATCATTGGGCCTATGTACGTGCACTAGATATAATTGGGACTCCATGAAGCTTTAGCCATGATAAGGTCAGTTTCCCTCTCCCACAACCAACTTCATAAAGTGACACTTTATGTGACCTCTTAGTGACCTCCTTTAATTTGAACAGACGATGAGATATGATTTGAGTACAAAAGAGGGCTACAAAAATGGTTAATTGCATAAGCAACCTGGCATATGAGGAAGAATTGAAGAAATTGAATATGTTTTCACTTAGATATAGAAGGCTGAGAGGATCTCTCATCGAGGTTTTTAAATTGGTCCATGGTCTGGAGAGGGGATACCTTGGGGAAATGTTTGAATTGAACAGAAATGATGCAATTAGAGGTCATCAATTCAAAATTAAAGTTAACCACAGCAGAACAAGGTTAAAGCAAACTTTCTTCACCAACAGGGTAGTAAAACACTGGAACCAGCTGCCAGAAAACATGGTCAGTAGCAGCACATTGAACATCTTTAAAAACAGCATAGACAATCATTATAAGAATAGAGGGCTTGCTTTTCAGTATTACAGGGAGGGCTGATTGACACATTTTGTGGGCAACTGGTTCAGTGTACAGAGTGCATCCAAGAAGGGCTCTTGTGGCTCATAGTTGCACTAATCTTTTATGTCTTTATGTCTTTATGATAAAACCAATGTTGAAAAGCACATGTCTAGCTATGTTAAGTAGTCACATTTCTTGGTGAAGCCGCGCTAAAACCCAGGCAACTAACATGTCTAGTCTAGTCCTGTCTAGTCTAGCATCAGGATTTGTCACGCTGTAATTAAGACGGATAGTTTCGCAGCCGTGGTGGTCGGATCGGCACGAGTTGTTCGCACCAGTTATATTTTGTGATGCACGAATAGCACCGGAGCTGATGCAGGGCAGCACCGGAGCTGACACCCGGCAGCACTGGAGCTGACACCCGGCAGCACCGGAGCTGACACCCGGCAGCACCGGAACTGACACCCGGCAGCACCGGAGCTGACACCCGGCAGCACGGGAACTGACACCCGGCAGCACCGGAACTGACACCCGGCAGCACCGGACGTGACCCGGCAGCACGAACTGACACCCGGCAGCACCGGAACTGACACCCGGCAGACCGGAGCTGACACCCGGACCGGAGCTGACACCCGGAGACGCACCCGGCAGCACCGGAGCTGACACCCGGCAGCACCGGAGCTGACACCCGGCAGCACCGGAACTGACACCCGGCAGCACCGGAGCTGACACCCGGCAGCACCGGAGCTGACACCCGGCAGCACCGGAGCTGACACCCGGCAGCACCGGAGCTGACACCCGGCAGCACTGGAGCTGATACCCGGCAGCACCGGCACCAGACCGGTCCGCTGACACCCGGCAGCACCGGAGCTGACACCCGGCAGCACCCTGACACCCGGCAGCACCGGAGCTTCGGCCCCGTTTGTGCTTAACGTTTGCTCTTCAATGCAGTTGCGGCCCCGTCTACGACGACAACCACCACCGATGCTATGGCACCAACCACCGATACTACGCCGGCAACCACCGATACTATGGCACCAACCACCGATATGACGCCAGGAACCACCGCTGCCATGATAACAACGACCGCCACCCCGCAAACAACCACCGCTGGTAAGCATGTGATCGCAATTATCTAGAGTGCTATTTTCGAATTTATGGATGACAAGTCATGCAGGCGTGGATGCAGTGGGAGGCGTTGGAATGGGGGAGAAAATTCTGGAATGCAGTCGAACACGAAATGGTATATATATATCTATATATATGTATATATATATATATATATATATATATATATATATATATATATATATATATATATATGCATACATTTATATACACATTCGTTTGTGACATTGCAAGTGGAATGTCTAATGTATATCAAATGTCCACAATTTCTGGATATCATATGGCATCATATCTTGGAGTTCCCCACCACACTCCACCTTATTGCTGGACAACCTGAAAGCTATTGAAGGCGTTTCCTCAAATATTTTAAACAGCTTGCTTGCAGTGGCCGAGAGTTTGGCGCGGAGCATATTGTCCCGCAGATCCAGGAGGTCCCGCAGGTCCCGCAGATCCCGGAGCTGATACCTGGCAGCACCGGAGCTGACACCCGGCAGCATCGGAGCTGACACCCGGCAGCATCGGAGCTGACACCCGGCAGCACCGGAGCTGACATCCGGCAGCACTGGAGCTGACTCCGGTGCTGCCCAGAGCTGACACCCGGCAACACCGGAGCTGACACCCGGCAGCACCGGAGCTGACACCCGGCAGCACCGGAGCTGACGCCCGGCAGCACTGGAGCTGATACCTGGCAGCACCGGAGCTGACACCCGGCAGCACCGGAGCTGACACCCGGCAGCACCGGAGCTGACACCCGGCAGCACCGGAGCTTCGGCCCCGTTTGTGCTTAACGTTTGCTCTTCAATGCAGTTGCGGCCCCGTCTACGACGACAACCACCACCGATGCTATGGCACCAACCACCGATACTACGCCGGCAACCACCGATACTATGGCACCAACCACCGATATGACGCCAGGAACCACCGCTGCCATGATAACAACGACCGCCACCCCGCAAACAACCACCACTGGTAAGCATGTGCTCGCAATTATCTAGAGTGCTATTTTCGAATTTATGGATAACAAGTCATGCAGGCGTGGATGCAGTGGGAGGCGTTGGAATGGGGGAGAAAATTCTGGAATGCAGTCGAACACGAAATGGTATATATATATATATATATATATATATATATATATATATATATATATATATATATATATATATATATATATGCATACATTTATATACACATTCGTTTGTGACATTGCAAGTGGAATGTCTAATGTATATCAAATGTCCACAATTTCTGGATATCATATGGCATCATATCTTGGAGTTCCCCACCACACTCCACCTTATTGCTGGACAACCTGAAAGCTATTGAAGGCGTTTCCTCAAATATTTTAAACAGCTTGCTTGCAGTGGCCGAGAGTTTGGCGCGGAGCATATTGTCCCGCAGATCCAGGAGGTCCCGCAGGTCCCGCAGATCTCGGAGCTGATACCTGGCAGCACCGGAGATGACGCCCGGCAGCACTGGAGCTGATACCTGGCAGCGCCGGAGCTGACACCCGGTAGCACCGGAGCTGACACCCGGCAGCACCGGAGCTGACACCCGGCAGCACCGGAGCTGACACCCGGCAGCACCGGAGCTTCGGCCCCGTTTGTGCTTAACGTTTGCTCTTCAATGCAGTTGCGGCCCCGTCTACGACGACAACCACCACCGATGCTATGGCACCAACCACCGATACTACGCCGGCAACCACCGATACTATGGCACCAACCACCGATATGACGCCAGGAACCACCGCTGCCATGATAACAACGACCGCCACCCCGCAAACAACCACCACTGGTAAGCATGTGCTCGCAATTATCTAGAGTGCTATTTTCGAATTTATGGATGACAAGTCATGCAGGCGTGGATGCAGTGGGAGGCGTTGGAATGGGGGAGAAAATTCTGGAATGCAGTCGAACACGAAATGGTATATATATATAAATATATATATATATATATATATATATATATAAATATGTATCCATGTATAAGTACATACATTTACATACACATTCGGTTGTGCCATTGCAACTGGAATGCCTAATGTATATCAAATGTCCATTATTTCTGGATATTACATAGCATCATATCTTGGAGTTCCCCACCACACTCCACCTTATTGCTGGACAACCCGAAAGCTATTGAAAGCATTTCCTCAAATATTTTAAAGAGCTTGCTTGCAGCTGCCGAGGGGTTGCCGCGGGGAATATTTTCCTACAGGTCCCGCAGGTCTCCCAGATTGTTAAAATTCGTCATGGAATTAGTGTCATTTCCAATGGTTTTCATGTCTTTTAGGTTTAAATTTGAGCCAATGTCTGTACCTTCATCAGTTGTATCGATATTCATTTGTTAGGAAGAGCTACATTCGGGATAGCGAGAAGAAAAATCACATTCTATACACTGGTGCTGTTTGCCACGTCCCATTGTGAATAATCCTTCTACCTGAAATTGCGTTGCGAAATGTTCGTGTATCATCATCCCTTATCGAGAACATGATCATGACACTTAACAATCGAGGTAATGTTACAAAGGAGACACTAAGACTTCATAAGCACGCATCAAGAACCAGGCTGTCGATGCTTCTTGGAGCAGGATGTCGAGTGAGTGTTCAAAAAGTGGCATATTCCACCCTATATTACGAACAATTTAACATGGCTCCACTGGATGCCTCTCACTCCTCAGAGAGTGCCCCGCTGGTGGACAATTTAGCACGGCTCCACTGGATGCCTCGCACTCCTCAGAGAGTGCCCCACTGGTGGACAATTTAGCCACGGCTCAATTGAGTGCCTCTCACTCCTCAGAGAGTGCGCCGCTGGTGGACCAGCAGGGCAACATCACGTCGCCGGGCTACCCGGCAGACTACCCGGCCTTGTCCAGCAACACCTGGGTGTTGCTGGCCAAGCCGGAACAGACGCTCGACGTGGAGATAGTGGACTTCAGCTTGCAGAACGGCAACAGCTCGAACATCTGCAACAAGGACTTCTTGAAGATCTTGTAAGAGAGGCGGCGGTGGCGGCACCTTTCGCGCCGACCGCGCACCACTAGTCGAGAAGTGTTGGCTTCCCGACTCCCGACTCCGCACCGGTTTGCCTTCGATTGGCCTTCGATTGGCACTATAAAACGGAAGCGCCACGCATGTGTACATGATACGAAGCGCACAAAAAGTTCCCACTTTTCAGAGCACTCTAGCCCTTTTCACCGATAACGATTCTCACCTATTTGGTGTTGTGAAGTAATAGCCAATAATTCTTAGAATGTATTAGCAGAGGATGAATGCACGTGAGTGGAAACAATTGGTCCCTGTCTAAGTTTGCCTACGCCGATAATCCGTAGGCAAACTTTGATAATGCGTAGGGAAAATGCGTAGGCGTGTGCCTCTTCACCATGAAGGGACATACACAACGTTAGACGTCATGAGCGGACATAATACCGGCGGCGCCGCTCTGGTGGTGAGTTTGTAAAGGAACACCACCAGAGTGGACTTGCTCTGATTAATGCTATATTCTGCTTTCTAGAGAAAGTGCAAGTGATTTCCAATGGCAAAATTTGAACGATAATGAAACTAGCTTTCATATGATGTGAAGTTCGTTTTATTATTAAATAATTTCACCTTGTCACTTTGTCATTAAATTGAAATTGGAGCAATGGGCCCCTCAACATCTTGCGATAAAATTGCGTCATACATATTCTGTGTGGTGTGCTGGCACTTTCCAATATCCTTAACTAAACGTGAATCGAACGTGCTACATTCTTATATCATCTTAAATAGCTTCTCTGTCAATTTTGTACTAACTTCAAGATTTTGTGTCCCAAATTATCACATCGTACTATTTTAAATTGTGTATGAGATGTTCTACATCACCGAATTAATTGCCAATGATCCGAACTAACCCAGCACAAAATCAGCTGCATTTTGATGCCATACTCAACCACTTTTATAAATATCTAACCGTGTAATTTTTGCACTCAATTGGATTTCTGTTGCGAATTATCACATTGTATTACTTTTATTTGTATAGAAGATGTTCTACATCAACGAATTAATTTCCAATGGTCTAAAAAAACGGAATAAAATCAGCTGCCTTCTGATGCCATACTCGACCACTTTTATAGATATCTAACCATATCATTTTTTACCTTTTGATATGAAGCTTTCCGGCATTATTGAGGTTCTGTCCCGGCGGCACGTCAAGCGTCGACAGTTGCTGCCCAGAGGATCCGGAGGGCAGCCGAGGGGTGACATGACACAAAGCAAAGTTCCACCCTTCAACAATACTAAGCAACATCGGCTCTGCCATGCCAAAATGGTGTAGGATAAAGTAACGGTTGTGTATGGATTGTTTCCATTCAACGCCCATAAGCGAAATGCTATTAAACAACATCGAGAAAACCTGTGGACCTCAACTGCAATGGTGGCGTAACTGATGCCAGGCACATCGCCTATCGTTTCGAATCTGAAAATCTGCCTACAACTTTGGCGTTAGGGTACATTAACATTCAGGGGATGGTTCGCACCCCACCATGTTATGAATGGCGGCGGGCGGCCAGGAACGGGCCGGGAGCCGCCGGCGTCCAGCCGTATATAATGAAAATTGTTCCAGAAAGCAATTCGCATAGTAACAATATGCGTAATATATCACTGCAAGTGGCAATGGAATTCACGTCCAAAGGCAGGCTAGCTTTCATTCATGCACTTCGCATCATATTTTATTGAGACAGAATCTCATAAATTGTAACTATATTCTTCGCGCACACACTAGTGAGCATCCGGGCGCGCTTGTCGCTTGCGCATGTTTCAGGGTTCTTTAATGGCATCAGGAACCTACGAGTTTTCTTTCCTTACTGGAGATCCCCTGATGTCCGCATTAATATTTCGTCTGACGCCTAACGGGTGGCCCCATACGGATCAAGTAGTTGTGAAGCTGGCAATCGCCTCCGAAGATTTAGCATAGCAGAAGCTCACATAGGTGGACCACAAGCATTCCACTCCAAGGCCCGATGACTTTAAAGATCGGTGTTTTGTCATGACAATCATGGCGGGAGAACCGACAGCGACAATTGGAAGAAAATTTTGGAAAGTGGCAACATTTCCCAATTCCAGAGGATTATGATGAATCTCACATTTATTTATTTCTTTATTTCACAATATATGCCCTCCACGTGCAGTGGCTGTTACGGACAGTCTGGGTTTTCACAGGTATTTACAAAGAAAGGATAGATTAGTGGTCAGTAGCGGGAGCAGATGCGCAACAAACATTCGTACACCAACATAATACAATCACTCTCTGCACTACACACGCCGTTCTTGCGACACTAGCTATAGACGAGTTTGTAGAAGTGATAGGAAAGCGACCTGCCACCCCTGGTGCCGCGCCTGCCCCGGCGTATGTTTTTGGTGGGCGTTGTCATGGCGACGTTGACGCTCCCCTCGTCTGGTTTCCCACTCGGGGGGAGGCTAGTGACTGGCGGAAGCGGCCAAGGTCGATGACGTCAGAGTGATGCGGGAGTTCGACGTCGCAGCCATGCTCGGCTGCGTGCGCGTTGCTCACGGGGGGGGGGGCGTGATGGTATTTGGGCCAGGGCGACGGTAAGCAGCAGCCCGATGATATCCGTATGCACGGTAGAGCTGAAGATGGACAATCGGTAGAGCTGAAGCTAGACGATAGGAGGTAGACGATCACTGTTGTTGAAGACAGGAATTCCGAGCGGCACCAAGTCGTCAGTCAGATAATTTCCTTCTCAGCCGCAGTGCAGGAAAGAAGACGGGGGCAGTAGCTGATGCTTAATGGAAGGGAAGTCACTATGTAGAAAGGCGCTGTCGCTTCTGTACTCACTCAGTTTTTCAGGCGTCCAGTCGCTGCTGTGTAAAATAGTAGAGGAATAACCAGCAGAAAAGTACACCGAGTCCAGTCACTTCGCACACGTATAGCGTATAAGTACGCCGGTTTGGTTCAATATTTCATTTTTTATTCTTTTTTTTCCTCGTACACTTTTCACTCTTTCTGTTCACTCCTCACTCACACCTTGCAGTTTCACACAGCTTGCATACAAAGGCAACAAAGAGGGAGAGGAAAAGGTTGGGCGAGGGGCCAAGACGCGTCTGCTGGCGGCGCCGCGCCAAGGCCAACATTCCCTGGTGACCTCTGTGATTGACCTCTGCGTTGGTTGGATGGATATGGTGAGGCCATGACCATTTCTGTGTGGGCCGGTGCAGTGGCCAGACCAGCATGGCTGACGTCTACCAGCCTGTCGCTTTTGGTGTCCAGCTGTGCCCCGTCGAGACAACAGACCTTTTAAAATGCCTAAACAGACAGTGAAAACGGTATGGAAATCATGGATGCCTACATCAGGCACAGCTCTAGGGTTTTGTGCATGAGCGACACGACCCGTTCAGGGTTCTGAAGGTCGCTAAAATACCTGTACATGTGCCTGCACCTGTACGTGTGTGGGCCCACCTATTTTCCCTACTTTGCCCTATTGTAGCTACACGCACGCCCGCGCAGTTCTGAATATCCAACTAATTTCCAAGCACGACAACCTTATCCACGTGCGTGGAAATACTAGAATTGTCTACCGTTGGGAGTTGGCATAAAGACATAAAGACATAACAGATTAGTGTAACTATGAACCACAAGGGCCCTTCTTGGTTGCACTCTGTACACTCAACCAGTTGCCCACCAAATCTTTCAATCAGCCCTCCCTGTAATACTGAAAAGCAAGCCCTCCATTCTTATAATGATTGTCTATGCTATTTTTAAGGGTGTTCAATGTATTGCTATTGACAATGGTTTCTGGCAGCTGGTTACAGTGTTCTACAACCGTGTTGGTGAAGAAAGTCTTTCTTAACCTTGTTCTGCTGTGGTCAACTTTACTTTTGAATTGATTACCTCTAATTGCACCATTTCTGTTGAATTCAAACATTTTTCCAAGATATCCACTCTCCAGACCATGGACAAATTTAACCCGCGCCGTTTCTCCGGTCAAATCGTCACACCCCGTCTTGGGGGGGGGGCGATGGAAGACCCCCCCTCTAAAATCCAAACTAAGCATCGCAGGGAAACGAAAAATGTGTCATCGGAAAGTGCTCGACGAGTAGGGTCCGAGTCCACGCCTAAACAAATTATCCCAAAAGTGACGTCACCAGGGGGGCTAGATTTTCACGATTTTTAACCACTTACGTTATACTTTTTACTCTGGGGAGTTCATTTTGGGGATCTATGAAAAAGAAAATATTTGGAATGACAAAAAGACAGCGAAATCGACCAGGGCTATAATTTTTTTCCCCAAAAAATAAATATTGTGTTTTTTGACACTTAAAAATTTTGAGTTTTCACGTTTTCTTTAATTTTCCTTTTCCATTGGGTAGAGCAGACCGAAAAACGTTGTTGGAAGTCAACTTGAACTAATACAAAATGCTTAGTTTAGCCATAATCCTGTGTTTGAACTCCAATATGGAAAATACGCAATATTTATATGTAGTTAAAACAAAAAAATGAAACATTCAACTCATGTGGATTATTGCATCCGCAGATATAAGGAAACGCTGAAAGTTTCATTAAAATATCTGTATCCGTTAAAGCGTGACGACTGATTGAACGTTTTTGCAGGTGACCTCACTTGACCTTCAATAACTCATTGACCCTCGATGACCTGACCTAGAAATTTTGCATCTTCATGTCAAATTGATGTGGGAACCGGTATGCCAATTTTGGGCGCGCTACCTTGCGCCGTTCGTCCGCTATCTGCGAAAAACCTGAGGGGGGGGCGGTTGAAGACCCCCAGAGACGGGACGGGTTAAAGACCTCGATGAGATCTCCCCTCAGTCTTCTATATCTAAGTGAAAACATATTCAATTTCTTCAATCTTTCTTCATATGCCAGGTTGCTTATACCATTAACCATATGTGTAGCCCTCTTTTGTACTCTCCCTAAAAGCCAACAATCTTTTTCATTGCTAGAAGACCAAGCTTGGATGCAGTATTCCAAATGTGGCCTCACATATGCACAATAAAGCTTCCTGATGACTTCCTCACTTCTGTACGATACATTCCTATTTATTGCCCCAAGCATTCTCAGTGCCTTCTTCCTGGTTTCCTTGGTCTGTTCTGATGCCCCCAATTTTGTGTTTAGAATAACACCTAAATCCCCCTCCTATTGAGTCACTGATAGCACTTGGCCACCCATCAAGTATGGAGTCTTCATATGCTCCTTACCTACATGCATGATTTTGCACTTATCAAAAGTAAATTTCATTTCCCATTCTTCGGACCACTTCACATGTTCGTTTAAGTATTTTTGCAGCGAGATATCCTCGTTTTGACCTGCTATTGCCCTAAAGACCTTCAAATCATCTGCAAATTTCAAAACTTTACTGCTTAGGCCACTTTCAATGTTATTTACAAATATAATGAACAGTAGTGGCCCCAGTACTGACCCCTGGGGGACTCCACTAAAAACATTTTGCCATGATGACTTTGTACCATTTAGCATCACTCTTTGCTGTTTACCTGAAAGCCGCAACTCTATCCATTTTAAGATGCTACCTGCAATACCATGGGCCTGAAGCTGTATAATTAACCGTTTATGGGGTACCTTGTCAAAGGCCTTACTAAAGTCAAGATATGCTACACCAACCTGATTTCCCTGATCAAACTGTTCTGTGGCGAAATTAAAGAAGTCCAAGAAATTTCTGAGACACGACCGTCCTTTTCTAAACCCTTGTTGAGTATTTTGAATCAATCTGTGTTCTTCCAGATAACTAACGACTCTATCCTTGATAATTGATTCGAGTACCTTGCAGACTAGGGATGTGAGACTTACTGGCCTACAGTTTTCAACTTTCCCTCTTTCTCCTTTCTTGAAAATAGGAACTACATTTGCGCTTTTCCAATCTGTTGGAGTTTGATTTCGTGAGACTGATCTACAAAATATGATTATAAGTGGAAATGCCAGTTCCTTTTGAGCTTCCCGCAATACCCTAGCATAAATTTTATCAGTTCCTGCTGCCTTGCTTGGCTTGATTTTCCTGATATCATTGAAAACAACATCACTATCAATGAAATCAAGATCATTTATCCGATCACATGTCACTGACCTATGTTTTACGGTCGGCAGATTGGTCATATCTTCCAATGTAAACACTGATTTAAACTGCTTGCTGAGGTCCTCAACCATCTCACTATCCTCACCCAATGTAGTCCCATTTACTTCCAGTGGACTAATTGTGCTAGACACTTTGCTCAGCTTGTAGAAACTAAGGAACTTTTTACTGTCCCCATTACAGTTACTAGCTAAATCCAGTTCTTTTGCTCGCTTTGCTGCTCTGGTTTTTTGCTTCACAGAGTCCCTAGCTTTTCGATACGTCTTTAGATTTACGATATTTGAAGCTTCTTTAAACACTCTAAATGCAGCTTCCTTAGCCTTAATTGCTTTTATCAAGTCTGGTGTAAGCCATGCTGGATTTCCTACCCTTGTTTTGCGTCTTTGCCTTTGGGGGACATGTGTAATCTGAATTTCCTTCAAGTAAGATTTGAATTTTTCCCACATTTCACAGACATTTAAATTGGAGAATTCTACTTCCCATCTTATGGCACTTAAAGCCGCACTCATGCAGTCAAAGTCTGCTCTGTTGAAATTTGGAACCTTTACCAAATTATCCTTAATTATTTCCCCTACATGTGCCTTGAATCTAATGTTTCATTTTTATCCCCAATCTTACTACTTTTTGAAGTGAAGTTTTAAAAAACTGGTGCCAATTTAAATAAAAAAGGCCAAAAAAAAGGGTTATAAGAACAGGTTCTCTTCAAGGCATTTCTTAAACATTTTGTATGATGTTTGGGCATTTGAAAATGCCAACACCAACATTTTCATATCCTTTTAGATTAAAGTCACCTAGAGTAAGGCACTTCCTCTGAAAGTTTCTACTGATTTCCTCACAAATCACCTTATCAAGCTCCAGTTGCTGAGAATGTGGCAGGGTTCCTGAGCGGTAGAAAGCTCCTATCCTAAGTGTATTGCTGTTGCCTTTTCCCACAGCGACATCAAGCCAAATGGACTCCACAGACACATTTTTATCCCCACCTACTACTTTTTGAGAACTGAATAAGCTATTCACATAGAGCATTACACCAACACCTTTCACTGCTGGACCCCTATTGCACGAACACATATTGTATCCCTGGATCTCATAGTCCTGCAAGTTATATCGAAAATACTCCTCACTCACCCATGCCTCCGTAATGCGAACAAAATCTGGTTCCTACTCAGCAACATAACACTTGAACTCATCAAATTCGATCGGATACTCTGAGCATCAAACATCATACACTTAACAAATGCTCCATAACCACCTTTGGCTTTTTCATGCTGAGGAGTTCTTTTATCACTAGATGAACTACCACTCTGCCTCCTTGAACTACTGCTGTCCCTATTTGCTGACTTTGAGGTTCTATTGCCTTGGCTGACACTATTGGAATATTCCTGATATGGGAATGTAATTTCATCCCTACCCACCCCATTTCCTAGTTCCCCTGAAGGACATGCTCATACACTTTGCCTAACACATGAACCTCCTTCTCGGAGAAGTGCAGGCCATCCCTCTGATAGAGGTCCCATGATCCATAAAACCTGCACCACTCGTCTACAAAGGTGAAACCTAACTCATGGCAGAGCTTACCTACCCTGGCGTTGGCCAGGGTTGCCGACCTGGCGATATATCGCCAATTTGGCGAAATTCCAAGCTGTTGGCGATTGGAAAATCCCGGTTGGCGAATGCCGATGAAACCCATACAATTGGCGAATTTTAGGTCAACACCACACTCCCCGGTAAAATGACATTTTCGTAAAGATAAGAAATACAGGAATTTCTTCCATTTTTTGGCTGCATCGGTAAGGCTCATACCACACCGCCCCACCCCCTCCAGGCGCGGATCCAGAAATTCTCCGAGGGAGGGGGTGTTAATGCTAAGTGTGAAAACCGCGTCCCTGTGGAGGTAGCGTGAACGATCGGATCATGGCGCCACTCACAAAGGCATACCCCACGCCATCATCAGTTTTCGAACCGTCGCTGTAGATGAGAGTGCATGAACGATAGGCGTGAATGTGTTAAAGACTCTTCATCAGGAACGCTTTTGGGATAATTTCGTCCTTACGAATGTCTGACAATTATCCACCGACGGCTGGATCAGTTCCCAAGGGGAACGGGCAGTGGCTCAGTCCTTCTAATGCTACGCATTTGAATACCCCTCCCCTCTGCCAACTTCCGCAACTTCGCGCAGAAAGGAGGTAGTGTATTGCCACGTCCGCCCAAGAACATCGCACGCGTACGGTGGGCAAACAAGGACTGCTATGCTAGATTTATAGGAAATTTCCTCGCCCTGTAAGCATACCGTAGTCCGAGTTTGTCTCGTCTTGGGGCGAGCGGAGCTTCATCAGCATATGCGAGAAGGCTTGCAATCGGGGAAGTGCGGAATTCCCCTGTGGCAATACGTAAGGCGGCATGGTGGACCGTGTCGAGCATACGCTTGTTGGAATCACTGGCACAGCCATAGATAAAACAGCCATAGTCCAGTTTTGAACGGATGAGCGATCGATATAGAAGTAAAAGCGTAGACCTATCTGCTCCGTAGGCAGTTCGTGCAACATATTTCATAATGTTCAGGGACTTCGAACACTTCTGCCGCAGCATTTTTAGGTGGTCCTTGTATGTTAGACGACGAACGAATGTGATGCCCAGAAACTTAGCCACAGGCTGGAAGGGGATCTGCTCTCCATAGAGCTGAATGTTCGGGTCCTGGCAGCTACGTCGGCGACAAAAATGCACTGCAACAGTCTTGTGGGTAGAAAATCGGAAACTGTTCATGCTACTCCATCTCTCAAGGTGGGAAGTAGCGAGCTGCAGCTGTCTCTCCATCGAGGATGAACGTGATGCTGAACACCAAATTGCAACGTCATCAACGAAAAGAGACTTCGCGACACCACATGGCAAACCATCTCCAATGTCATTAATCATTACGGCAAATAATGCCACACTAAGGACGTTTCCCTGAGGAAAACCGTTGACCTGCGTCAACCAGTCAGACATTGTGCGTCCGACACGGACACGAAGTGTTCGGTCAGGAAGAAAATTCTGCAGTAAATGTCCCATAAAACCACGCACACCACACCTCCAAAGCTTTAAAAGAATACCTTGCTTCCATGTCGTATCGTAGTCACCCTCAATGTAAAAAAAAACACTGCTGCTAGATGTCTCTTTTCTTTAAAGCTGGTACGAATTGCGGTGTCCAATGTTAATATATGTTCAAGTGTGGATCAGTTCTTCCTGAAAACGGACTGCGCGTGGCTAAAAAGTTTTGTTGTTCCAGAAACCACGTGAGGCGAACACTGACCATCTTCTCCATGAATTTGCACAGGCACGAAGTCAGGGAAATCGGTCGGTAATGAAGAGGGTCAGAACCAGTTTTGTTGGGCTTTAATATGTGCATGACGGTCGCATCCCGCCAAGATGGCGGGAATCTGCCGCTCATCCAAAGAGTGTTAAAACATGGCAGAAGTGCTTCGAATGCATTTCTGTGGAGGTGCTGGAGCTTTCTGATTATGGATGTTGTCCGGTCCGTCGGATACGGGTTGCAGTGCAGTGATTTGTGATGTTAATTCAAACATTGTGAAGCGCTCATTAAAATCTAGTTTCTCGGCGGTGGCAAAGTCAACCATCGATGCTTCGCGTCGAGCCCTATATTCGCGAAAACCTGCATTCCGGTCGCAGCTCAGGCTTCTATCCGCCAAGGTTCGAGCGATAATGTTCGCCACGTCTCGAGGTTCTGTTATTATTCCGCCAGCGACGTGCAGGACTGGTAGTGGTGTGGATCGCGAATGTCCGTATATTCGTTGTATTTGTGACCAAATCTGCGTGGTAGGGGTGAATCGGTTCAACTTGACAACATACTGTCTCCCCGACGTCATTTTGGCTTCTCCGATTGTTCGCCGGGCGGCTGCCCTGGTCTGCCGGAAGGCGATCAGGTTTCCCAAGATGTTGTTTTGGTCAAACTTTCGGAAGGCACGTCGACGGGCACGAATGCCATCCCGGCATAGCTCCGTCCACCACGGCACACGCGCACGTCGAGGTTTGGCAGAGGTACGCGGAATGCAGTCTGGAGAACAATCCAAGTCTATGGAGGTAAAGTTCTCTATAGATGTTGCAGCACCGTTCCCGTTTGTATTAAAAATGTCATCAAGCTTAGTTGCAAAGTCCGGCCAGTCATCCTTTCTAAAGTTCCAGCGTGGTGGCATTGACCCCAAGGTAGCTCCGTCAACACAATGAAGCCAGAATGGAAAATGGTCGCTGCACCTAGGGGGAAGCGACCAATTCAATTAAACTGACCAATCGAAATATTGCACCAGCTCCGGGCTGGCCACGCTAATGTCCAGCGCGGAAGTGCTTCCGGATGGGAACGTCATGTAAGTGTGCGCACCAGTATTTAAAATGCAAAGCGACACTTGCATAAAGAACGCATCGAGTAGTCGTCCGCGTAAGTTAATATCGGCGCATCCCCAAATTGTGTGGTTGGCATTAAAGTCTCTTAAAAGTAACACGGGAGGAGGGAGCTCGGCTAAGAGTCGTCCAAGTTCTACTAATGGTAGAGGTCCGCCAGGTGGGAAGTATATCGAACATACTGTTGTGTTTCTGTGTCCGATGGACAGAGAAACACAACAGTATGCTGCCACCGCCTGCAGGTTGGTACGCAGTATAAACGGAAAGGCAGGAGCAATGTGGTGGATGGCCAACAGGACGCCTCCATGTGCAATGTATTCTGTCTTGTTATCGTTACGAAAGACCTGGTAGTCTTTTAAATAAAACGGGGTTCCAGCTGAAAACTTCGTCTTCTATAAACAGACAGCTACAGGATAGTGCTCATTCACCATAGCATTCACCTCCAGGCTGCTCCTCATCCCCTTACAGTTCCATTGTAAAATTAAGGACGACATAGTTGACTCGGCTTGACTAGATTTGACTAAAAAAGGTGGACTCGTAACACCACTACTCTAAAGGTGTGGGGATGACATGGTGTCGGACGATCTGAGGTGAGATCTATAATGTCCTTCACCGGATGGTGGTGGTGTCTATGGGGGTGCTCGCTTGCGTCCAGTGGACGTCGCATGTGGTGGTGTGGGAGGTGGACCCATGGTCCCTTCCGTCTTCGGGGCACCCACAGGACTGACCCTAAGGGCCGGGGACGGTGTGGAAGTTTTCTCAGGAGGCCGTCGCTCAACCCGTGAGCTCGGCGACGACTCCCTGGATCCGACACGCGCTGCCCGTCCAGACGCGCTCATATCGGGTGCCCCTGGACGGACCTCAGTCGGGGGACGTGGTCTGATCGCCAGGGGCGCAACCACCGGGACCCGTCGTAAGGCTACACCACCCTCTCCAGAACTGGGTGGAGGGTTTGGCGTAGTCCTGGGTGGAGCCGGGATGGGCTGGCTTGGGGCGACCACGGCGGAAGTGGAGGGAATGGACCCCAGGCCGTTGGTGGAGGGCTTGGCGAGCCTCTTTGTCGGTTGGACACACTGCCATTCCTCGTGAGCCTGCTCTGAAGCAGTGGACGTAGAGGCAGGATGAGGCGAGGTCAGGTCGCAGGCGACCTCAGGTCGGTAGAGGTCGTCCGAGGCGACGCAGCATGTTCTGGCGCTTTGGGTGCCTCAGTCACTTGTGTTTGAGCTATTGCTGGGGAGGCGACGGGTATGCTGAAAGAGCGGAGGAGTACACACAGGTGTGCAATCAGATCCTTGGTTTTGTCTACGTGGGCCTGGTGTGCAATGGGTGCAGGGTTTCTGACTTTCGATGCGTATGATATTTTGGGGTGAGATTGTTCGTACATTTCTCTTGCCTCGCGGAAAGTTACCTTGTGGGTGTGGTTGATTGCAACTATTTCTTTTTCCTTGACATAGGTCAGACATGTTCGGTCAAACGAAGTGTGGGGGTCTGTCCGCGACCACAGTTCACACAGTGTAGCGTATTGGATGTGCACTGCTCGGCACTGTGGTCAGAAGAAGCACACTTCCCACAAGCTGGACGATTCCTGCAGAAATGGTTGGTGTGTCCATATCTCTGACACTTGAAGCATCGTATGTGGTTAGGCAGGAACACACAACCTTTACACGTGCATATCCCACTCGTATCTTCGACGGTAAGTCAATTGTCGATCACTTCGTCGATCCTCCTATATACTTTCCGTACACCGTATACAAATTCGGACACCTCCAGCGCTTTTTCCGCCTCTGCCACCCGGGCGAACTCTACCTCTAGAGCACCATCTTTCAGTCTCTCACATCGAATAATCTTTCCAAATCTGTCGCATCCGTCTTGACGTTGACATGGAGACAGTGAGCCAAGACATTTCGCTAATCCACGAAAGACAAGGACACGTGTATGGGGTGTTGGTTCTCTGCCGCTCTTCGGGTTGGTGCCATCCACACCAGCGATTGGTGGGAAGTTAGTCTGGTCCCTACGAGAGGGACCAGGAGTGTCTTTTAGTGTAGTGGATGCCATGCAAGTGTTCTGGTTTCGGCTCCTCGATCGCCCCACCCCATAGGGGCCCAACAGGGGGAACGCCTGGGTCCCGCGGACGGGATGTCGCCAGGCGCCTGATGAGTTATACGGGACAGGCAGTGCCTTCGTCCGGCCGGGAGAGAGACTCACCACCACGAACGGAATCCAGTGCCGCCCACCCCTTGACCCCGGCCGGCCGGGCCAGCGGGCACTGGGAAGGTTCCCAGGCTCCTGGCCCGAGACGACCAGCCACTTGGCCCGCGTGAGGCCCCGCGGGCCCACCCGCCCCTTCTGGATATCAGGACCAAAGAGGTGTGTTGGTCCCCCGTCACAACTAGCACCGTGCGACGGGGGACCTCAACCTCCAGGACTCCGTCAACACCGGGAGACGGGCCGAGGGGGCGCGGCTACCCCGATAAAACTGAGCTGGTGGGCAGGACCGGGGAAGTTGCCCTGCCGGCTCATAGCTGGGATAGTTGGTGTTGCAGGGCCAGGTGAAGGACATGAATGCCGGGATGAGATGGGCAGGAAGGACAGGAAGGACGAGTGAGGCACTTTTGGTCTGACCTCTCCCCGGCTGCCTGGTGGTCTGGCCGCAGGATCCTTGAGGAACGCAATCCCCCCACCACATAAAGGTGATGCCTCGTCGGGGGATTCGCAAAGTGACTACAGCATGTGAGGGCTGCAAACAGATGGCAGCAAGGGTTGGCCTGTTTGCTAGAGAGCGTGTGGTTGCTCAATCAGTGGTGGATTAAGACTGCCGATCGAGAAGAGTGTGCAGTACTACGTTGGGCAGTCAAGTAATTGCATGAGGCGGCATTGTGCGGTGCAGTTGGCATTGTGTGAGAGGCGGCGGTGAGCGCGCGGTCTGGGCGCGTTAGTCTTTCATCGGAGTGTGATAACGTATGACTCTGCCGCTAGTGTTTTATTCTGATACCTAACTGAGAATACAGAAGTCGATTAACAATGGAACGTACGGCCCACTCACCCATGCTCGTACACAAATTACTCAGTGAAAACGGTCAGAGGTGACGTCATTGATGACGTCGTAACTCCGTGACCCAACGTGACCCGGGCCAGACTTTTTCTTCAAAAGGTCCGCAATTACTCACCCGTCAGCTTATCCAAGTTTCGGCGCTCTACGTGCGTCGTTTTTCTGTGGTCCCGGAAAACCTCCAGGGGGTAGGGGGAGGAATGTGTGGCAGTCCCCCTCGTCCGACGAGTGTTAAGTTTGCGTCCCACATGAGCGCGTGTTCGAAGATTAGCATTAACCCCACCCCCGGGAAAATTTCCTGGATCTGCGCCTGGGTGTTCCGAGCCGCTCCAGTGTTCGCGCAGAGCTCCACCGCGACATTAAATTCCCATTTCCAGGTAGATATTTCAGGTGTTTGCAGTTCAAAAATAGTTATTTATCGGTTTTGAATCATTTCGCAGACTGGTGGTTTTGTGGCGGAAATTTGGCGACAAATTGGCGTTTTTTTCCCTCCAAAATTGGCGATGGTTGGCGAGAAACATCGCGCGAATTGGCGAATCTCAGAAATTTTCATGTGCCCTTGAGGTCCACTCAGGGGAGGCTCCAGCCCTAGGCAAAATTGCAGTTACAATGACTCTCCTATTGTTACACTTCAGGGTGGCCAGAAGGGCCCTGTAGTCCTGCAGCAGCTCCTCACTCCTAGCAGGACCTATGTTATTTACCCCTACCTGCACTATAACTACTAAACTGGTGATCACTGGTGACCTGTGCCACCACTGCTACCAGGTCCTTTACTTTGGCACCAGGCCTGGTGATGTACCTCCTGTCCCTCCTACCTTTACAGAATGCCCGATCTAAATGTCGCACCTGAGAGTCGCCTACCACCAGCACTGTCTGCTTACTACTACTATCCTGGGGGCAGTCCTCCAATGACTGGAACCTATTCGATGTTAATATGCCTGCCCGCTGGGCCGTTCGACTAGGCCTCCTCCTGCTCCTACCACCCGCCACCTGCCACTCACTGACCCTTTCTTTAGGCTCGCGTCTCCAAATCCTCCACCCCTGACCTCATGCCACTTCCCCTCCTGTGACCTACCGGAACTACCCATCCTCTGTTCACTATTAACACTCCCCTCTAGAGAAATCCCAGCCACCTCCACAGTAGCGGAAGCCTCAGCTACCTGGTGGCCTGCGACCACCTGGGCATATGATGTCCCTGCTACGGAGTGACCCCTTGTTGCTTTTTCTTGCCTACCCTGTGTAACAAGGGCAGACTTGAGCTGGGAAAGCTCTTCCTAAAGGGTCATAATATCTTCTTCTAGTGCCTGCATCCTGGTCGAAACCATCCTATAGGCTGCAGCTTATGATTAGATTTAGACTGAAATTAACTCGTTAAACAACCGACAAAAAAAGCCAACTATTATTCACTATAAATCGCTACCTCCTATACTGTCAGTTAATTATCTAAGTACCTCAAGAATACCAACACACTAAGCAGAAACTATTAAACAATTGTTAGTTAAAACAAAAAATTAAATGTCAAATCTAATTGTCTTCTAGACAAGTAGACAACTATATGAATATCACTTTTAACATCTCTTATGGCTAGACAGAAAAATAAACAGTCACACAACACTTATGAATACCACCAACTTAGTACCAATTAAACTCTATCTTAAGCTTAAACACCAAAGACACTATGCACCACAAAACTAAATAAAGTATGCTAGGAAAGTATTGACATTCTCTAATGTACTTATGATATCTAACTACCTCTACAATTACCCGGTATGTGGAGATATACCTAGTGTAATTGAAGCTAACTATTTAAATCATAACCTCTATCCTAAACTTTAACACCAAAAAGACCAAAACTTATTCCTCTACACTACAGAAATCGAAGCCACGAGGCCGCGCCTAAAAACAAGATGGCGCTCGGTAGCCTCGCTAGGTTGATATAGTATAATTTGCGTGCTACGAAAGTGCTTATCAGATAAAAACTAATGAAATATATTCACAGAAGTAATTACTAAACACCTATCCACAGCTTAGACTAGTGCACTGCCGTGTTCTGCAACGACCTATCTGGAAAGTTTGAGCTCCTCCGGACGAGCTTCCACCGTGATACCTGGTGGCAAAACTTGACATGCAGTTTAGATCAATGCAACGTGATCCCAGCCAAGTCAGACGACCAATCACAGTGTCTGTAGCGCGCAATGGCTGGTCTCCATGGTTACTGTCGAGGTGAGGTGTCAGAGTTGGCGGCCAACCAAGTGGCACTGCAACTGCCTGTATCGAACAGTAACCGGCTTCTGTACCTCCAGTGACGGAGAAAGTACTGCCAGCCCACTTCTGAAAAAACTGTGCGGCTCAACGTACCCTGCAAGAGTTGGACCATCGACTAGCGGCGCCATCACCATCAGGTTTTATTCCGACAGTTCCGTGGAATCAAGAGGCTTCCACCTCAAGTGGTCCTCCTACTGTGACCCAGGTGAGTTCCACGTGTGTGTCCACGTGTGTGTATTCCACGTGTGTGTCCACGTGTGTATTCCACGTGTGTGTCCACGTGTGTGTCCACGTGTGTATTCCACGTGTGTGTCCACGTGTGTGTCCACGTGTGTATTCCACGTGTGTGTCCACGTGTGTGTCCACGTGTGTGTCCACGTGTGTGTCCACGTGTGTGTCCACGTGTGTGTCCACGTGTGTGTCCACGTGTGTGTCCACGTGTGTGTCCACGTGTGTGTCCACGTGTGTGTCCACGTGTGTGTCCACGTGTGTGTCCACGTGTGTGTCCACGTGTGTGTCCACGTGTGTGTCCACGTGTGTGTCCACGTGTGTGTCCACGTGTGTGTCCACGTGTGTGTCCACGTGTGTGTCCACGTGTGTGTCCACGTGTGTGTCCACGTGTGTGTATTCCACGTGTGTGTCCACGTCGTCACGTTTGTCATCTTAGTAGTAGTCCACGTCATCACGCCTCATTATAACCTTTCAGCATTTTTTCAGTTTTTTCCTCACGTCTCGGGGGTGGGGGGAAGTAACCCACTCTAAAATCCAAACTAAGCGTCGCACGAAAACGAAGAGGTGTTATCGGAAAGCGCTCGACGAGTAGGGTCCGGATCCACTCCCCAAAACATTTTTTCCCCAAAAGTGACGTCACTAGGGTGGCTAGATTTTCAGAACTTTTCACGACTTACATTAGGTTTCTGGCTCCGGGGAGTTCATTTTGGGGATATTTGAGGGGAAAAAATATTAGGAGTCAGAAAAGGACAGCGAAATCGACCCGGGCTATGCAATGTTTTGGTCCCCCAAAATGCAATTTTATTTTCTTGAAATTTCACAATTTTGAGTTTTCAAGTTTTCTTTAATTTTCCTTTTGTAATGGGTAGAGCAGACCGAGAAACGTTGTTGGAAGTCAACTTGCTCTAATAAAAGAATGTTTACTTTAGCCAGAATCTTCGATTTGAACTCTACTAGGCAAATATGCAATATTAATAAGTAGTCAAAACTGGGAAAATGGAAAATTTCACTCTTACGTTTTGTTTTATCCCTAAAGATAAGTAGACACTGAAAGTTTCATTAAGATATCTGTATCCGTTAAAGCGTGACGACTGGTTGAACTTTTTTGGAGGTGACCTCACTTGACCTTGACTAACTGCCCATGTACGAAACCTGGTAACCGGACAAATGTACGCAAAGCAAATGTGCGTATGGCAGATGTACGCACGTAAATGTGCGTGAGCAAATGTACTTAGGCGCAGATGTACGTATGGCAATTGTACGTGAGCGGTAGATGTACGTACGGCTAATGTACGCAAGCGCAAACTTACGTAAGGCAAATGTATGATGCGCAAATGTACGTTAGCGCTAAAGTACGCATGCGCAAATGTACGTAAGCGCAAATGTACGTATGCGCAAAAATGCGTAGACGCAAATGTGCATGTACGCAAAAGTACGTATGCGCAAATATACGTCAGCGCAAATGTACGTAACCAGGGGCGTCGCCACCGAGCGGGGGGGGCAGGTGGGGCGATTTTCCCTCCTGCCGTGAGACTGGGGAGCGCCGCCCCTTGAAATTTGAGGAGGCCCCTATCCGGAAATTCACAGGAAAAAAACGTGGGCAAGGCGGCCGACGGGACCGAAGATCATGCTGCCAATGAAGCTCCAAGACCGACATCGAGATCCCCAGGAAATATCATCAGGTCCCTATAAGAAACGTACAAAATAGACCTCGAGGAGGCCCCCATGATGAAAAGGAGACCCCCAAGACGAAAAGGAGGCCCCAGAACGAAAAGGAGTCCCCAGGACGAACAGGAGGCCCCCAGGACGAAAAGAAGGCCCCCAGGACGAAAAAGAGGCCCCCAGGAGGAAAAGAAGGTCCCAAAGACGAAAAGGAGATTTTCCAAATTATAGGCCTCCAAGAGGAGGCCAGCAATTTGAACAAAGAGTCACCTAGGAGAAGGTAGGAGGCCCCAGAAATTCAGAGGGTGACAAAAGTTGGCACGGAGGCCCCTGGACGAAAAGGAGTCCCCTGGACGAAAAGGAAACCCCCAGGGCAAAAAGGAAGCCCCAGGACGAAAATGAGAACCCAGGAAGAAAAAGAGGCCACCCAGGACAAAAAGGAGATTCCCCAAATTAGGGGCCTCCATGAGGAGGCACATGATTTGAAAAAAGAGTCCCTGGTAGGAAGCCCCAGAAATTAAGAGATTGCCAACAATTGGAGTGGAGGCCCACAAAATTGCAAAGGAGGTCCAAATACGAGAATGGAGGCCCCAGAAAATGAGAGGAGGCTCTAAGACGGTAACAAAATCCAGAAGATATGAGATGAGGTTTCGGAGACGCAAAAGCAGGCACCAAAACGGGTAAGGTTCCACGAAGCTAGAAAAGGATGATCCAGAGACATGGTAATAGGTACCTAATTCGTAATGATGACGACACAAGATTGAAAATGAGACTCCATGATGAACGAGGAGGTCCCAAAAATAGGAGAGAACGGCCAGTGGATAAGAGAGATGGCTCCCAGGCGGAAAAGAAGGCTCGAAGACGGCCAAGAATGTCCCCGGGAAATAACAAGGCCACTGAGATAAGTTGCTTGTGATTTGGAAGAGGAGGCACCTGGGAGAGAAGAGGAGTCCACCATGAGATAGGAGACCACCCTTAACCCTCCTGTCACGTCCCCACACCCTGTTCCGGGAGGGGGGTTGATAGAGATCCCCTCTAATCTCCAAACTAAGCGTCGCACGAAAACGAAATAGCGCTCGCGACTAGGGCCAGACATCACCCCGCAAAAAAATCGTTCCGAAAAGTGACATCACTTGGGGCCCTAGGGTTTCACGACTTACATCATGTTTGTGGCTCTGGAGGGTTCATTTTGAGCAAGATTTGAAGGAAAAAAATTACTTGAAATCAGAAGAGCAAAGCGAAATCGACCAGGACCATAACATTTTGCCCACCCAATTTTTTTCAGTTCAAAATACAGAATTTTCCAATTTTCTTTCATTTTCCTTTTCTAATGGGTAGGGCGGACCGAAAAATGTTGTTCGAAGTCAACTTGCTCCAATAAAAATATACTTCACCCAAAATCATTGATTTTAACTCTCATGGACAAATAAAAAAGTAATCAAAAACGAAAAAAATACTCCAGTGCGTTTTGTTGCATCCATAAAGATAAGCAAAGGCTGGAAGTATCATTTAAATATCCTTATCCGTTAAGGCGTGACGACTGATTGAACTTTTTTGGAGGTGACCTCGCTTGACCTTGACCAACTCGTTGACCCTGGATGACCTGACTTCAAAATTTTGACACAACATGCCAAATTGATGTGGGAATAGGTACGCAAAAGTTCGGCGTGGTACCACACGCCGTTCTTTCACAGTCTGCGGAAAACCTTATGGAGGGTCGTCAGCGACCCCCCCCCCCCCGAGACGGCGTGGGTGCAGATGGGCAAAGTTAGAATCAACACGCAGAGCAAGAGGCCCCAAGACGTGAGAGGAGGCCCATGATTGTAATACAAAGGCCAATTGAAGAGAAGTGGGGCCCCTACTGGACCCGAGAGGAGTCACTCAAAAAGGGGTAGGTCTCCAGGACAGAATGAGAATCAGAAGACTGGAAGAAGTTCCAAGGAAATAGAGGAGGCCCTTAAGATGGCAGTGGTAGTAGGCATGGAAGGATGTCAGGTATCTAAAATTGAAGATACCCTCAAGACGGCTAATTCTTTGCCAGGATAAAGGAGCAGGCCCATGACGCATTGCAAGAGGCCCCTAATTTGGCAGGTAATTCCCTTGGAACATGAGAGGAAACCCCATTCCATGTTAAAGGGGCTCCAGGACGTAAGAGGAGGCTCTCCAAGATGAGAGAGAAGAACCATTTAATTTGAGGGAGAATAGGACACGCAATGAGACATTGAAACCGGTGAAAAGGCTCCACGAAATGAGACAAGATCATTAAGACGCGAGATGAGGCCTATACTTTGCAAGAAGAAGCCCCTAAGAAATGGTAGAAGTCATCCCGGGGTACTTGGGAATCACGATATTGGGCCTCAGAAGATCCGGCTGGGGCCCTTGAAAATCACCCTGGAGGCGCAGAAGGTCGCGCCGGAGCCCAAAAAGCCGCAGCTGTTCAAAAAATGAATTCCTAACCGGAATGTCACCCTGGGACAAAAATATACTCCTTCAATGGCTGCAGTGGCATATTAAAGGGGCAAATGCCACCTGCATCCTGAGAGGGATAAGGTCCCAAGAATCGTGTCGATGTCCAAAAGTCGCGTTGGGGCCACCAAAATCCGCGTCGGTCCACCAGAATTCGCGAAGGGTATCTAAATAAATACGGCGGGCCCCGGAAATCTCGCTTCGAGGCCAGATAGCTTGCAATAGGAACTGTGGTAGTGCACGCTTAGTCCTCACTAACAGCTAGCGATACACTGGTAGATCATGGTCTCTATATATTCGCTATACACGGCTCGGCTATGCACGCTGTTACCTCTGGCCTTGCCCTGACGCGACTGGGCCCTGCCGGGCGAACAGTCGGAAGTGGGTCGCGCGTCCGTGTCACCATATAACCATAAACTACGGCCCGCGCTCCGCACATGCGACACACACAACAGGAACCGCAAAAATCGCGTTGTGACAACAGCTAAGTACAACGCATCCCACAAACACGAATCGGTTCCCCACAATATCGCGCTCGGGACTCACAATTCCCACTGGTAGTGCCGTCGGGGCTCCAAAAAAATTGGCGTTTAGGGCCACACGTAAGCACAGTATGACCACAAAAAAAAACCGGATCGGCATCCGATTAAAAAAATGAGCTGGAGCTATGCAAAATAAGGATGGATTCCACAAAATAAATGTCCGGGTCAGGAAACAAAACTTTTGAGCACCGAACATGTTACCAGATACCGTCACAAATTGCGCACAAAAGAAAAGAAAACAAAAAAACATACCGAATCTCGAAAAATTGACGTGAGATACAAAAGCATGGCGCCAGGGGCTCGAAAAATCAGGCCGGGGTTCACAATTAAACAAAAAATCAGAAGAGATCCACGAAAATGGGGTTCAGCCCAGAAAACTGGCGTTGGGCCCTCGGAACCACGTGCCTGGGAAAAATAAGTCGCGGAAGGACTCAGAAAAATCGCACCGAAGCCCAAAAATCGCATTGGCAGGGGTGTCGAGTTGTATCCTTTTGTGGGCCCACCAATGTTGATCTTACCCCCATGTTGATTTGGCCCCCGAAGAACCCATGCCGTCTTTTTATGCTCATAAGAAAGTTAAAGGAAAGAGAAGAAAACACTATGCTGCATGGAAAACAGTTGATGTTAACCAGCATATTTTGTACTGTAATCAAACATTAAGGAGACGTACTAACAGGGCTGCAGTAAAAATGCTCCTGTTGCAACACACCTGGTACGTGAGCCATTCCAATTCCAACGATTTGAACACTGTTTTGATTTATGATATTTTTTCCACTTTCCGAAGCTTTGTACTTTTTATTTGCGACTCAAGACAAAAAATCATTGGAGCCGACACATCCATTTCTAAACTGTCAGATGGCACTTCTGAGAATCTGCAGGGATAACCTTTTCGGACTCCTTTGCTGGGACCGGAGAGGAATGTACCCAGTGTGTCCTACTCTTGCTCTTGGCTGCCCCATTGGGTACGAGTGGAGTTTTTAAACTGTTGTAAAACAAATAGTAGTACGATTGCGTTGATTGATGCATATGATTCGTTATACATTTTAGTTTGCTTGGTGTCGTATGTGACTAGACTCGGCCATCACGATGCACATGTTCACGATGGATCAATGTACATGTTTTGTAACACGATGCACGGTGCATCAGTGCACATGTTTCATCAGAGAACATTGTTTTCGATTCCTATGTTTTATGAAAGCTGTGCCCCCTTCCCGACCCTGAACTCGCCCAACCAAAACTTTGGCTTCGTCCCTCCCTAACGTTAGGCACCAAGGAAAGAACTTCACCCATCGTCATCCCAGTTCAGGCCTGCTGTGCTCCGATGCTCCAACAAAGCCGATGTGTTTTAGCCTGCAAATCGACGCAGAAGTATTTTATTTAAGCCATTGTGTGTTTGTTGGTGTGTGGAGTGAGGGAAGAGCGATGGTGACGTTGACGATGACGATGACGATGACGTTGACGATGGCGAGGGGTCCGAGTCCACTGTATGACACTGTAGTAGCATGCTATGACTCACAGTTTATATTGACATTTACTGTGCACTGCTCTTTTGCTTATGTGGCTCCACAATGCTACTGAACGATTTTTCCCGTCGGCGAGGGTACTGAACAAGCATAAACATCATCAAATAAAAATCAAAATTATTGAGGCCTGAAAATATAGTGGGTGAAATCCGATGAGTTTTTGGTTTGGGGAGGGGGCAGGGAAGGGAACGGTCTAGTACACTTCAGCCCCCAATGTTCTTAAAAAATCGACACCCCTGAGTATTGGACCCCTACAAATGTGTGTCCGAAGTCCCAACTAAGCACAACGGGGCCCTAAGAGCACAACGTGGGACTACAATACAACTGGCCCGCCAAAGCGCACATATATCCTCCCAAAACGCGACAGGTGAAAAGGCACATGCTTTGCAGCCATAAATAAACATACCTGGACCTCTAAAAAAGAAATGCACAGGAAGCTCTCAAGGCACACAGGGGCCACGAGAACGCACAAGGGCCTTAAAAATAGGGTGGGGCCGCAAAAGGCAACATGGTTCCAAAACGAACAAAAAAACGGGCGCTAAATATAGACATCGTGATCTTCGAAAACCACCTGACACGTAAGCAAAAATAATTGGTGCACAAAACAGCAATAAACCCTAAACGATCAGGGTTTTCGAAAATGTACCAGGCCCGTAACAAGGATGAATTGAAGCCTTAAAGCACATCCCGTAGACAAAGAAAGACACAAGGTGTTAAAAAAAGAACAGTGAGGAACGGTCTCTCTTCGGGAGCCATTCTGAGAGGATAGAAAAAAGATATGAGGTGTATCAAAGCTCAGTGGAATCCGCATTTCATAACTACCAGAAAATGCGGGAAGTATGGAACTAATGATCGAATTTAATTAATCGACTTTTCGCAGCGAACGCCCATACGAAGGATTCCAGCACGTGAAATATGGCGCGAGTCTATCATGTGGCAACAATTAGCAAAACGCAGAAGGCCTAGCAGAAACCGTAGCATCGCATAAAGTGTGACGAATGCGCCGAATGCGCAAGATGAGTGTGCAAGTGCACGGACGTTGACGTCGTGACGACCGGGTGATATCAACTGGAGTGTCTGAACGTGGGAAATTTTACATTTTAAAGTGATGGGTAATACATTTTATGTTGAAGTTAGGCACACAATAATTTTCGAAACCCCTACTCGTTTTAGGGTTTTGCTGTTATTATGCACCGATGATTTTTTTGGCGTCTCAGGGCCTTTTCGAAGATGCCGATGTGCTTATTTAACTCCATATCTTTTTGTTCGATTGGGAGCCATTTTGCCATTTGTGGTCCCAGCCACCTTTTTTAGACTCTTGTGCGTCAGCATGGCCCCTTTGAGCTTCAAGTGCATTTTTTTTAAGAACCTCAGGTATGTTTATTTAGGGCTGCAACTCATGCTTTATGGTCCTGTCGCTTTTTGGGAGAATGTGCGCTTTGGAGGCTTAGTAGTATCTTCGGTCCCCGTTGTACTCTTATGGTCCCGCCGTCTTTATTTTGGGCTTTTGACGCACATTTGTGGGCCCTAGTACGCTTTTGGAGCTTGGGTGCGATTTTTATGTGTCCCAGCCTGACTTATCGCTCCCAGGCGCGTGGCTCCGGGGACCCAACGCCAGTTCTCTTGGCTCAACGCGATTTTTGTGAATCTTCTCTGAATTTTTTTTAAAGTTCGAATCCCGGCCTGAGTTTTTAAGACTCTGGCGCCAGGTATTTGTATTCCAACTATAATTTTTAGATCCGGTATGTTTTTTTTTTCGGTGCCGTACGCAATTTGTGAAGGCATCTGACAATATCTTCGGTGCTCCAGAGCCATTTTCCTGACCAGGACATTTTTCCCCTCTTTATTTGGATGGCTCCAGTTTGATATTTTCGGATAGTGATCCGGTTGTTGTGGTATAGGTGTAATTTCAGCAGTGTGAGGTGACATATCAAGGGATGCCAAAAGAAAACTTTAGAACTGGGTGGGGAAGTTAGGGTTGAAATCCGACGAATCAGAAACGATAGTGGTAGATTAGGCCCCTCCACAGGCGAATTCAGCTGATCACTAATTATTTCATTTTGAAATGTACTCTTTGACAACATAGCGGTCGAAATTCAAGAACTTTTATAATAGGCACAAGCACGTAAGTACAAATATACGCAAACGCAAATGTGCGCATGCGCAAATGTACGTATGCGCAGATGTACGTATGCGCAGATGTACATATGCGTTGATGTACGTAAGCGCAAAAGTGCGTAAGCGCAGAAACACATAAGGGCAAATGTACGTAAATGCAAATGTACGTATGCACAAATGTAGGTAATGAGAATGCGTGTGAGTCCAAGTGCACGTAAGCGCAAATGTACATGTGCGCAAATATACGTAGGTGCAAATGTACATAAGTGCAAATGTACGTAAGTGCAAGTAAACGTAAGTGTAAATGTACGTATGTGTAAGTGTATGTAAGCGCAAATGTACGTAAGCACAAAAGTACGTAAGAGCAAATGTACTTGTGCGCAAATATACGAGGACGCAAATGCACGTATGAACAAATATACTTAACCGCAAAGGTATGTCAGCGCAAAAGTACGTGCGCAGATATGGACGTAAGCGCAAAAGTACGTATTGAAAATATACTGATGGCAAATATACGTAACAGCAAATGTGCGTATGGTATATGTACTCAAGCAAATGTACTTAAACGGATTGGCACGCATGCATAAATGTACGTACATTTGCGCATATGCACAATCGCACATACAGTACATTTCCGCGTACGTACTCATGGCTTATCTCGCGCCCTGGAGGCGAAATCCGCCCACACCTCAGGTTTTTCGTAGACAACTCCAGATTTTACCGCCGATATACGCCATTGTTTGTGAACTTACTTAAAAATGAACGGCACGTTGTTTAAAACAAGAAAAACGAATATCGACCGAACATTTTTCGAGTTACGGGTCGGTAAATTCAAAAAACAATTAAGCGCCAGACCACAAATATCGCCGCTGATGCGCTTCTCGTATATTGGCAAAAAGGAAGTGTTCTTGGCAACACTAGTGTCTTGTTTGATGTATGTTGCTATGCTACCTTGTTTCAAAGTCATGTCAGGTCACCGAGGTCAAGTCAGGTCAGGTTCATGACAGGTTAACACACGCCCTGGTGGGGTAGAGGGCGAAATCCGTCCACCCCTCCGGTTTGTCGTACACAACTCCATATGGTACAGGCCGGTATACGCCATTGTTTTGTACCTGCTTAGAAATGACAGGCGCATTGCTTAAAGCAAGAAAAACATGAAAATCTGCCGACAAGTTTTTAAGTTATGGGCCAGTAAAGTTTTTAAAAAAATCACAGCGCCAGACCACAAAAATCGGCGCTGATGCGCTTCCCGTAAATTGGCAAAAGGGAAGTGTTCTTGACAACACTAGCGACTTGTTTGATACATATTGTTACGCTATGCAATTTAAAAGTCATGTTAGGTCGCCGAGGTCATCATGACAGTCTAATGTAACCAAACTTGGTCAAATTAAATGTTGTCGTACATGGAAATGACTGTCATTCGATTGATGTCGCTTTGCATGTTACTCCCTGCACATCCGGAAATCTACTGTTTGTCATTGTGTGCCTAAGAGTTTCTATACTTTATTCATGTACTTCCATCCTTTCTTTGCGAAGCCGATTGTGCCGAGCCGCCCAACAGAGCAGTCAGGTGGGCAGCCCGGTTCCGATAACTGGAGCAGGTAATGAAGCAGGTAACCTGCAGGTAACCTGATAAAGTGTTCAAGTATCGGTAGCCTAAGGTCAAATGGCGAATCTTGCATATGTATTGCATCATTAGTAATGTCCAAAACATCATTAATCCCAATTTTGGATCATTTAAACACAAGCACAGCGATCCATAACAATGCCAAGCAAAACCAAAAACTTTTGGTATTTTGACCTTGTTTGACCTTGAAGATATTGACCTAAGGTAACGAAATTTGCACACAATAGCGTTATCTATCGTGCCCATCCACCCTGCAAATTTCGTTGCTCTAGCCTTAGCAGGAGCCGAGATCTTATGGGGCGGAATCCGCACCCCTCCAGTGCGCGTAATTTTCAGAGGCCCCCAGGGCGCGTGTTAAGTACACTTGCGCTTATGTGCATTTGCGCTCACTTACATTTGGGCAAACGTACTTTTGCACATGCGTACATTTGCGCTTATATACATTGGCCACACGTACTTCTGCGCTTACGTACAATTTCCACACGTACATCTGCGTTTACGCACATTTGCTTACATACATCTGCTTACATGCATCTGCCGCACGTACGCACAATTCTCCTTACGCATAATTGTCCTGGAATCACCAAATCTTTTACGATTAGGTCTTGGGCCTTCCTACAATTGGTCGGGCATCTGAATAAACCGCGCTCCCGTCTGTTCACGCCATGCGCTGGGGAACTGAGCACCCCCAAGTCAGGTCAGGACCTCAGGTCAGGGCGGCTGTCAGACTCACGTCGGAACGTCTATCGGAAACGAGCGGGATACAATCGGAAGCGCAGTATGAGTGCACGGGTGCTCATCCCGTGTGAGAAAAACGCGTGTGCAATGTGGCGTCCCGACCGATGGCGCCGCCGGAGATGGGCGTGCGTTTGAGGCTTGCGTCTCCGCTGCCGACCGGTACCTCACAGCCCGGTGGCCGACAGCACGTACTCCACAGCCGACCGATGTCGCCGCCGGAGATGGGCGTGCGTGTGCGGTGCGTTGCGTGTGCTGTGCGTGTGCGTGTGCGTCTTCCGCTGCGCGTGCCGGTACCGTGTGCGTGTGCGTGTGCGTGTGCGTGTGCGTGTGCGTGCGTGTGCGTGTGCGTGTGCGTGTGCGTGTGCGTGTGCGTGTGCGTGTGCGTGTGCGTGTGCGTGTGCGTGTGCGTGTGCGTGTGCGTGTGTGTGTGTGTGTGTGTGTGTGTGTGTGTGTGTGTGTGTGTGTGTGTGTGTGTGTGTGTGTGTGTGTGTGTGTGTGTGTGTGTGTGTGTGTGTGTGTGTGACGATTGGCTGTGCCTGTACGCGTTTTGATTATCTGGTCCGGTGCTGGATGGCTGCTACTGGGGCGTTGATTAGCGAAGATTATTTGAGGTCCCACTACATAAGGGAAACATGAATGGCACCCCACAGGGTCCCATGCTAAGCAGCTGCAATTATTGGGGAAGAGGAAAGCCGGCATTCAGGGGTCAAAGACCCACGGAAGTATGTCAACAGACATAAATGGTGGGGCATGTGCTGCTTAGGTTCCGGCTCCCTTTAGATATGGGAACTGAGAACGAGGAACATGTCCTCTTCGCAGCTGAGCAATGGGATCGATTGGAGAAAGAATGCCTCGTGCCGGAGTTTCCCACAGTTCTGAACATGTTGGGGCTGCACCTGCTCTTTAATGTAGCACTGTGAGAGGGACTGCATGGAATATGCGGAGAAGCAGCACATCTTGGCCATACCCCCCTCCCCGCTCCTGAACAATCCTTTCCCGTTGGAACAACTGAAGAAGGCTATTATGCTGGTTAGGCCATCTATGAATAACCAACACAGAGTCATCGAGTCCAAGTTGGAAAAGCTGGCACAAAGCTGTGATCTATGCACAATTCCCTGGAAAAAAATCAACTAAACGAGAACTGATTCATGTAGAACCTGAGGCCTGACATGCTTCCGAACACCGTGACCTTTGCTGACCTGACCCACCTATTCAGCTTTGCTCGGAGGCCGGCTGTCCTAATCGCTGCTGAGAAGAGGCCAGCATTAACTGAAGGTGGCCTCCAACCTCACATCAAGGGATGAAGACATTTAGTTAAGGAACCGTACAGATGAGTCTTGCAGAGCAATCTGAAGCTAACAACAGAATGGTAGAGATGATAATAAACGCGGGGCTGCCTTAGTAGATTGTGTGCATCATTGTATGGTGCTGCAAGGTGCGCTGCACGAGCAAGCACAAGGCATTCTGGGATGTCGATGCAGAGGCATTCCACAGTAACTCAGACGAACACTTTCCAATTTGCCGTCCGACCATTTTGTATTTTCTTTAAAAGTTGTGTACCGGGGGTTTCAAGGGCGAACAATTCATTGATGGTGAACCAAATATTTCACCAAAAAAAATTATCAAGGTAGAGTCCTTGAAAATTTCCCAAGGTCAGTGAGGAGGCCCAACTTTGACGACCCATAACTCCAAGGCTATCTCATTGAGAGCTACCTCATTGCATTTTTTTTGTGCTGACTTGAGATGAATCAAGGAACAAGTTGGCTATCTCGGATTTTCGATTTTCAATTCATTAGGTCACGTGACTCCGTGACCTATTTTTTGCGTCGTGATCTTGACCTTTTGGATGTTAAAATTAAAACTTTCGTGTGACGAGCATTAGAGCCCCATCCATGCCTTTTCATATATATCAATAGAAAACGTGGGGTTCGACCTGCAAAAAGCACTTTTGTGGCTCGCAATGTTGACACAGCACGTTGTTTGAGACCCCGCCCGCCGATAACTTCGCATCTAGTTGGCATACGGTGTCGAAATGGTCCAGAGTGGCTCCTGATGACGAAACCTGTCAGTTGGTTTCTGCTACACTGACATCAGGTCACAAGGTCACATGACATTGGGCTTTCAACGTCATCTGAGGTCACTAACACGTTTATGGCTATAACTGTGCCCCTCATAACTTTGCCATCGACACCGCTGCGTGTGATTCAGAAAATCGTGCGTACATGATGGGTGAGTGTGATGAGTGTCCCGGCGAGGAAGGTGTGATGAACATGCTGAACATACTAGTCGAAGAGCGAGACAATGACGACGTTGATAGTGAGGAGGAGGTCCACTACAAGCAGTGGGACAGCACTAACCGCTGCACGCTCCAAGAAATCGTCGCAAGCCAGGGCGAGTGCATCGAGAGACTGAACACCGCCATAGTGAAGCTGACAAGTCATCACTTCGAGGCGAAGGCTCAGTCAACGCACTTCAAGCATCTGAAGGAGACCGTTAAACATGGAGAAGTTATTGTCCAAGGAGACTTTGCCGAGAACTTCTCCTTCGTGGTGCAGGATGCCGCCCAAGGTTTTCGCTGGGACACAGCGCAGAACACCGTGCACCCGTTCGTGGTGTACTGGCGCCAAGACGGAGAGCAGCGACACCAGAGCTTCTGCGTGATATCTGACGCCACAAAGCATACAACTAGCACTGTGCACGCCTTCCTGCGCCAACTGGTACCAGCAATAAATGAATAGGTTCCCGGGCTCATGAAAATGCATTACTTCACGGACGGATGCGCTGCGCAGTACAAACACAAGTACAGCTTCGCGAAAGTGTGCTATCATGACATCGACTTGCCCGGTGTGACATGTGAATGACACTTTTTCGCCACGTCCCACGGGAAGGGAGCGTGCGATGGCATAGGCGGCATCGTGAAACGCGCTACGTACCTCGAGAGCCTGCGGCGCCCGGTGAAAGATCAAATCCTCACACCAGAGGACATGTACAGATTTATCGCCGGGCAGCTTGTGACAAAGGTCAAGTTTTTATATGTCACAAAAGAGGAAGTGCAGAATGCTGAGCAGGAGTTCAATGGCCGCTTCCCAAAGCCGCCGATCAGGGGAAAAAAAAAACACCACCTCTTTTCTTTTGAGAAAAAAAAAGAGCACCCCCCCCCCCAAAAAAAAAAAAAAAAAAAAATAAAAGGGGGGGGAATAGTAATGTTGGGTGGTTTTTCAAAAAAAATAATAATATATTATAAAAAACATATATAATTTTTTAACTCACCCTCCCCCCACCAACAAAAAACAAAAACTAACCCAACCAAAACATATAAAAAAAAAAAGCTAAACAGCTGAACCACTGAGTTCAGCTGGTTAGCTCATTTAGGGATACAGTTTTAACCAGAAATAAATTCGTGACCGCAGATCGAATGACCTTGAACACCTAATGTCAATGTCACCTTATGACCTGATGGCAGTATAACAGGCACCAACCGACAGGTTTCATCGTCGGGAGCCACTCTGGACCATTTCGAAACCGTATGCCAAATAGATGCGAAGTTATCGATGGACAGGATAATGTTCCAGGCCGACAGTAAATGTTATAACTTCTAATTTAGGGGCCGAAAGACAGTTATTAATTTATACACGCGACGGACCGCGCGACAGGCCCGCGCAGCTCGACAGTCAAGACAGGTCTGTGTCAGCGGGGGTGCGGGCCACCGCCCTGGCTCTCGCTGACCGCCAGGTGTCCTTTCCCCGCCCCGCGGGCGACCGCCGGCCATTGGACTTTAGCCCCGTCGCCGCGTCCGGCCGTCGCCGCGGCGCGGCCGCCGGCAAGCCACCGACCGGCTCCAGTTCAGGAGCTGCCCGTCGGCTGGCTTACGGGGTCACAGTATTACAGTTACGGCCCAGCATTACGGTACTATGCTAGTATGCACATTTCACGGCTCAAACAGTACATTTTTAGTAACTCTGTTATAAGACTGTATCTTGGGAAATATTTTGGGGGGATTTTTTCCCATCATACATGAAATGTTCGCCCTTGAAAGCCCCGTTACTCAACTTTTCAAGAGAAAAAATGGTCGGACGGTACCCACCGGTTGAGTTACCATGGCCTCTACAGGATCGTGCATCAGAGTAGGCAGAGCACGTGACTTCAGCACGGCCGTGTCCTTCCGACAGACATTTGAGTCCAGAGCCTTGCTTGGCCCGGATTCTTCGGACATCCACACGTTTCCGGCAGGAGTACAGCTGAGTTGGAGAATTAGACGCGGGTCGTACGTTTCAAGGTTGGCATACGTGCACCGAATTATAAAGATAAACACGATTTTCTGAAAAGTCATTGGAAAACCAATTCGTCCACTCGCGAATCCAATGCACCAAGGCCGAAATTCGTCTCATTTCCCGAACATTTTTCAAGTACCTTACACTTGAAACACCATGCTGAATTGTCGAAGCAGCGCAGGAATCCGGGCCAGTCTGGATGTGTCCGTCTCGCAGTTTTTTTTACGGCAGCCTGTTGTACACCCCCAGGAGTAAAGCTGGGCAAGATACACTCAAATTTACGCGGAACCAATGAACAAACACTTGATCTTAGCCGTACAACCCGTGAGGCTAGTCGTAGTCGACTTTGCCTGGTACCGGCCAAATTCTCCATTACCCCACGGGCTTTGAACACACACTGCGAACACCTCAAACAAGTGCCTACTGTCAACTTGAAGCGTGCACCTTTGGCTGTGACTGAAGAGCGTGTGATGTGAAACGCTGCAAACGGAATGTTGCTGATGTGTGGAAGGGGCGATGGTGAGGTCGAGCGGGAGGCCGGATCGGGTCTAGTTGCCATGCAAGCTCGGGTCACGTAACGCGTCGCCCGGGCTTGGCCATCGGCTCAGATATCCTCAACTAACCACAGAAATGTACGTCAATTGGACGTTGCCGTTTTCAACTTGGCATTGTATGTAGCGTATTTGCATAACTTAACTTTGTCGCCGGTATGTGTTTTGTGGTAATAGTGAAATGCACATCAGTTTTCATTAATACTATCTCCAGAAGACTTCCATTCCACGAACTCGGCTCTTTGCACAATTGTCACAACTGCACCCAGACCAGCATTTTGCAGCATCATCCTGTTTTCTCCGAGCGAGCTGACCGTCGCTGCCGTCTCCAGTTATCGGATGCGGGGCGCAATCACTGCTGCCGCAAACCGGCACGGTGACGTCAATCCACCACCCAGAAAACTACCCGAACAACCGCGAGGTGAGCTGGCAGCTGCTGGCGCCGCCCCACATGCGGTTCATGCTGACGTTCCTGGAACTGGACATGGAAGAGGACGCGCCAGACTGCCCGAATTTCGACTACATCAGCATCGGGTAAGAGCGTCGGGTGGTGAGAAATAGGGAGGTGTGTAGGCGGAAACCCACGGCGGGTCGGCTGTTGCAACTTTCAAGTTCAATCTTACCCAACTCGAGAGGCTTGGCTATGCAAAGCAGGCTAGCCACGTGAATGTGCGTAAAATTGAACGTTGCCGTTGTCAACTTGGCATTATGAGTATCATACTTGTATGTCTTCATTTTGTCGGCCGGTACTAGTTTAGTGATGTCAGTAAAACGCATGTCGGTCTTCAGTGCTAATATTCCCAGAAGACTCCCAATCCACGAACTCGACTCTCTGCACAATTTCCACACCTGGACCTAGACCGACATTTTGGAACACCGTCTTTATTTTTCGCTGTTATACCGAAACAGACCTCAATACTCTTACCCTGGAACAAGGAAAACATAATGTACTGTTTCCGCCGCCTTACTGCTCCTTTTTTATTTTTATCTGCTCCCAAGAACATCATAATTTCTCCAGAGGACGCTTCTTCTCTCACTGCTCTATCTGCAACTCACTTTCTCTCCAACTCTCCTTCTCTCCCTCCCTCTCTCCCTGTCTCACTCTCTCCGTCTCGCCCTCTCTCCCTCTCTCCCTCTCTCCCTGTCTCCCTCTCTCCCTCCTTCCTTCTCTCCTTCTCTCCCTCTCTCCCGCTCTCCCCTCTCCTTCTCTCCCTGTCTCCCTCTCTCCGTCTCTCCCTCTCTCCCTCTCTCCCTCTCTCCCTGTCTCCCTCTCTCCCTCCTTCCTTCTCTCCTTCTCTCCCTCTCTCCCGCTCTCCCCTCTCCTTCTCTCCCTGTCTCCCTCTCTCCCTCTCTCCCTCTCTCCCTCTACCCGTCTCTCCCTCTCTCCCTCTCTTACTCTCTCCCTGTCCCCCTGTCTCCCTCCCTCCCTCCCTTCTTCTCTCCTTCTCTCTCTCGTCCTCTCTTTCTTTCCTTCTCTCTCCATTTCTTTCTGTCGCCCTCTCTCCCTCACTCCCTCTCTCTTTCTAAGTACGACCCAACAGTACTGATGGCGTAGAATGTTGGCCATAGCTACAGCGTATTTTCAAGCTTTTCAAGCATAGTATTGCAGGTCATATCAGTATCCAAGATGGCAGATCATGATAAATTATGTTGCATAGCGGGGTATGCATGACACCACTATAGCGGGGTAGGCATGACACAACCATGGCAAGCATGACACCACCATAGCGGGGTACGCATGACACCACCATAGCGGGGTAGGCATGACACCACAATAGCGGGGTAAGCATGACACCACCATAGCGGGATACGCATGACACCACCATAGCGGGATACGCATGACACAACCATAGCAAGCATGACACCACCATAGCGGGGTAAGCATGACACCACCATAGCGGGGTAAGCATGCCACCACCATAGCGGGGTAAGCATGACACCACAATAGAGGGGTAGGCATGACACCACCATAGCGGGGTAAGCATGACACCACAATAGTGGGGTACGCATGACACCACCATAGCGGGGTAAGCATGACACCACCATAGCGGGGTATGCATGACACCACCATAGCGGGGTATGGCATGACACCACAATAGCGGGGTAGGCATGACACAACCATAGCGGGGTACGCATGACACCACAATAGCGGGGTAGGCATGACAACCATAGCGGGGTACGCATGACACCACCATAGCGGGGTAAGCATGACACCACAATAGCGGGGTATGCATGACACCACAATAGCGGGGTAGGCATGACACAACCATAGCGGGGTACGCATGACACCACAATAGTGGGGTACGCATGACACCACCATAGCGGGGCATGCATGACACCACCATAGCGGGGTGTGCATGACACCACCATAGCGGGGTAGGCATGACAACCATAGCGGGGTACGCATGACACCACAATAGCGGGGTAGGCATGACAACCATAGCGGGGTACGCATGACACCACCATAGCGGGGTAAGCATGACACCACAATATCGGGGTAGGCATGACACCACAATAGCGGGGTAGGCATGACACAACCATAGCGGGGTACGCATGACACCACAATAGTGGGGTATGCATGACACCACCATAGCGGGGTATGCATGACACCAACATAGCGGGGTAAACATGACACCACCATAGCGGGGTACGCATGACACCACAATAGCGGTGTACGCATGACACCACCATAGCGGGGTATGCATGACACCAACATAGCGGGGTATGCATGACACCAACATAGCGGGGTACGCATGACACCACCATAGCGGGGTGTGCATGACACCACCATAGCGGGGTACGCATGACACCACAATAGTGGGGTACGCATGACACCACAATAGTGGGGTACGCATGACACCACCATAGCGGGGCATGCATGACACCACCATAGCGGGGTGTGCATGACACCACCATAGCGGGGTAGGCATGACAACCATAGCGGGGTACGCATGACACCACAATAGCGGGGTAGGCATGACAACCATAGCGGGGTACGCATGACACCACCATAGCGGGGTACGCATGACACCACAATAGCGGTGTACGCATGACACCACCATAGCGGGGTATGCATGACACCAACATAGCGGGGTATGCATGACACCAACATAGCGGGGTACGCATGACACCACCATAGCGGGGTGTGCATGACACCACCATAGCGGGGTACGCATGACACCACCATAGCGGGGTACGCATGACACCACAATAGTGGGGTACGCATGACACCACCATAGCGGGGCATGCATGACACCACCATAGCGGGGTGTGCATGACACCACCATAGCGGGGTAGGCATGACAACCATAGCGGGGTACGCATGACACCACAATAGCGGGGTAGGCATGACAACCATAGCGGGGTACGCATGACACCACCATAGCGGGGTAAGCATGACACCACAATATCGGGGTAGGCATGACACCACAATAGCGGGGTAGGCATGACACAACCATAGCGGGGTACGCATGACACCACAATAGTGGGGTATGCATGACACCACCATAGCGGGGTATGCATGACACCAACATAGCGGGGTAAACATGACACCACCATAGCGGGGTACGCATGACACCACAATAGCGGTGTACGCATGACACCACCATAGCGGGGTATGCATGACACCACCATAGCGGGGTATGCATGACACCAACATAGCGGGGTACGCATGACACCACCATAGCGGGGTGTGCATGACACCACCATAGCGGGGTACGCATGACACCACAATAGTGGGGTACGCATGACACCACCATATCGGGGTATGGCATGACACCACCATAGCGGGGTAGGCATGACACCACCATAGCAAGCATGACACCACCATAGCGGGGTACGCATGACACCACCATAGCGGGGTATGGCATGACACCACCATAGCGGGGTAGGCATGACACCACCATAGCGGGGTATGGCATGACACCACCATAGCGGGGTATGGCATGACACCACCATAGCGGGGTATGGCATGACACCACCATAGCGGGGAACGCATGACACCACCATAGCGGGGTATACCATCACACCATATGGCATGACACCACCATAGCGGGGTATGGCATGACACCACCATAGCGGGGTATACCATCACACCATATGGCATGACACCACCATAGCGGGGTATGGCATGACACCACCATAGCGGGGTAGGCATGACACCACCATAGCGGGGTAATGACACTACCATAGGGGGGCATGACACACCATGGGGTATGGCATGACACCACCATAGCGGGGTATGGCATGACACCACCATAGCGGGGTAGGCATGACACCACCATAGCGGGGTATGGCATGACACCACCATAGCAAGCATGACACCACCATAGCGGGGTATGCATGACACCACCATAGCGGGGTATGGCATGACAGTGGCGTGTGTGGAGCACGTGCCTACATCATGGTAGCTGGCATCAACACTATGGTCTAACGGTGCTCCATTTGAGGCGGTGGATAGCAGCTCACGCATAACACGCATGTGGTACACCATCGCACCATCACACCGTCACAGCATCACACCATCACATCATTACAAAGTCACACCATCACAAAATCACACAATCACACAATTACACCACACCATCACACCATCATACCATTACAAAATCACACCATTACAAAAGTACACCACTACAAAATCACACCATGAAACCACCACACCAAAACACCATCACACCATCACATCATTACAAAGTCACACCATCACAAAACCACACACAATCACACCATCACACCATCACACTGTCAAACTATCACACACAATCACACACACAATCACACACCATCACACCATCACACCACCACACCATCACACCGCCACACAATCACACACAATCACACCATCACACCCAATCATACCATCACACCATCACACTCAATCATACCATCACACCATCACACCATCACACCATCACACCATCACACCATCACACCATCACACCATCACACCATCACACCATCTCATCACCACACCATCACACCGCCACACAATCACACACAATCACACCATCACACCCAATCATACCATCACACCATCACACCCAATCATACCATCACACCATCACACCCAATCATACCATCACACCATCACACCATCACACCATCACACCATCACACCATCACACCATCACACCATCACACCACCACACCATCACACCATCACACACCATCACTCCATCACACAATCACACAATCGCACCATCACACCATCACACCATCACACCATCACACCATCACACAATCACACTATCACACTATTTGGGCGCACTACCAAGCGCATTCTTTCACTATAAGTGAAAGAATGCGTAAGACACGTAAGACCTCATGGGGGCGGTGCATATCAACCCCTCTGCCGATACGGGGTTCGTTAATCCTGCCGCATTTGCAATATCAAATGCAGAAGTCTGGTACTTTAAAGGGAGCACGAAGAATTTCAAGAAATACGTTGCGTTCGCTTCACCACCTGGAACTCATTTGAAGTATACCGCGTAAAATCACAGCCGATCCCTGACTCATGGTTTGCTGTTTATGATACAAAATAAGCGATAACCCCACAGCATCTGCAAGAGGGAAAGCGAGCACACAAAGAGAAAGTCCCCCCCCAAGGATTCAGAATTTTGGAGGGAAAAGCACCCAAAAAGTCGAATTGTTTGGTTCTTCGGACGACGAGAATGAGCTTCCACATCCAAGCTTGATCAATCACCATCTACAGTTAGAGTGACGGGGTTCTAACACAAGTGTTGATCACCCCCCCCCGTCCCACCCTCCGACCACTGTCTCATGGCGCGTGCCATTTTCCCCCCGGAGTGACGCCGACCTAAACTGGTGAACTGGTGAACTGGCGACCTGGTGTCGGCAAGCTGGCCCAGCTGACTCAGGCGCCGTTTCGGTGCAGTTCTGGCACACAGCTGGACAGGTTCTGCGGTACCGAGCTGCCAGCCCCGGTGGGGCCGACCGACACCAACGTCGTCGATCTGCACATGCATACTAACTCGGGAAACAGCGGCACAGGCTTCCAGATCCAATGGACCACCTTCCCCAGCGTCGATTTTGGTCAAGGAGGGAGCCAGACGAAGGGATTTAGTGGTATCAGCAATCCATCAGGTAATGGACCACCACCTGCGCCGGCGATGGTTACAGCGGGGAACCAGGTAGAGGACCACCACTACTGATGCTGCATCAGTAGTGGTGGTGGGATAAACGCTTCATGTCATGTACTACCACCAGTGCCCGTGGTAGTGGTAATAGCGCCACACATATTGGAATATCACCAGTAGCCGTAGCAATAGCCGCAGCCATAGCCTCAGCCATCGCCGTATCCGTCGGTAGATACCAATGCCACAGGGAATGCTTTTGGCATCAACGTTTTTTTGCACTGTCAATAGTATTGTAGAACTGTATGACATGTAAGCGTGTATGAGATTAACACGCACCCTGGAGGGCCTCTGAAAATAACGCGCCCTGGAGGGAGGGGGGCGGATTCCGCCCCCCTAAGATCTCAGCTCCTATGAAGGCTAGAGCAAGGAAATTCACAGGATGGATGGGCACGATAGTGAACTCTCTTGTGTGAAACGTTGATGACCGTATGTCAATATCTTCAAGGTCAAATGAGGTCAAAATAGCAAAATTTTCTGGTTTTGCGTGGCTTGGCTTGTCATTGTTATGGATCGCTGTGGTTGTTTTTAAATGCTCCAAAATTGGCATTAATGATGTTTTGGACATTACTAATGATGCAATACAGATGTCAGATCCGCCATTTGACGTCAGGTCACCTATATAGGAACACTTTATTAGGTCATTACCTGCTCCGGTTACCGGAACCGGGCTCCCATCCCGACTGCTCCGTTGGGCGGCTCGGCACAATCGCCTTCGCAAATAAAGGAGTGAAATACATGAATAAAGTATAGAAACGCTTAGGCACACAATGATAAACAGTAGATTTCGGGATGTATAGGGACATGTAAAGGGACATCAATCGCATGACAGTCATTTGCATTTATGACACATTCCAGTTGACCAAGTTTGGCTCCATTAGCCTGTCATGAACTTGACCTGACTTGACCTCGCCGACCTAACACGAATTTTAAATGGTATAGCATAACAATATGCATCAAGCAAGTCGCTAGTGTTGTCAAGAACACTTCCCTATTGGCAATATACGGGAAGCGCAACAGCGCCGATTTTTGTGGTCTGGCGCTGCGAATTGTTTTTACTTTAACGGCCCCTAACTGGAAAACGTCTCGGCCGAATTCCACTTTTCTTGCTTTAAACAATGCGCCGGTCATTTCTAAGTAGGTACGCGATACATTTGGCGTATATCGGCCGGTATAATATGGAGTCATGCACGAAAAATCGGAAGGATTGGCGGATTTCGCCATACCCCCTCTAGGGCGTGTGTTAACCTGTTATGAACTTGAACTGACTTGACCTCGGTGACTTGACATGACTCTGGAACAATGTAGCATGACAATGTACATCAAACAAGTCGCTAGTTTTGCCAAGAACACTTCCTTTTTGCTAATATACCGGAAGCGCATCATCGACGATATTTGTGATCTGGCGCTGAGAAACTTTTTTTTGACTAGCGACCCCTAACTCGAAAATATTTCGGTCGATTTTCATTTTCCTTGCTTCAAACAACGCGCCGGTCATTTCTTAGTAGGTACACAAACAATAGCGTATATCGGCCGGTACAATCTGCAGTTATCTACGAAAAACAGGAGGGGTGGGCGGATTTCACCCCACCCCCTCCAGGGCGCATGTTAAGATTGCGCGTTAAGTACTGAAAGCTCCTTTGCCTTTTCGATGAACTTGCCATCGTGCACATTAGGAACGTACCACGCTACAAGAATTGTGTCCATTGCTGACGTAGCCAAGTATGGCAGGCAGTACATAATTTGAACTGTGTGTCTGTTCTAGATTTCATGGGGTAGAGCAAATCGTCATTTCCAAGAAATCACAGCAGCTCTTGCAACATCATGGAGTGTGACCATCTGGCAACGACGTCACGTGGTTCAAAATACGTCAAGACTTCACAAACTGTTTCGTTCGGCTGAACTGAAGCGGTCTTGCACTAGCGCGGAAGCTATATTTCACTTCTTTTCCGCTTGTGTTTTCGCCTCGGGCGAACAGGCGGTGGCACAGTCAGACGATTTTTCAAGTGGTGTCTGGAATGTGTGAACACTCCCACCAGAAACCGAGAATATTAATCACAATCCCCAAGCATGAGACAAGTGCCTCAGAATTTCACCGGATAAGCTAGGGGCGAAAGCTCCCTCAGCTCTGCCTCGGTGCGCGATCGGTAAGCTTGTGAATTTCGGTATTGCAAATGTTCGCGCTCCCACCTGTCTAAATGGAGAAGATTGTGTGGTATAAGTGGTCGCAGGATGGGCGCTACGGCAGGCGTCGGGTATCCCACGTACGTCATACACCGCGGGCATTTGCCAGTGACGAGTTGGAATTTGCGCTGTGCATTGTTGTTCACATTGTTGTTTCCGCTTAGATTGCTGGCTGGCTGGATCGCAAGGTCGCCGCCGTATTTTCTGGACACCGCCTCCTTGGTGTTCGTGGATGTATTTTTTCTTGATGTTCATGTTGCCGAGATTTATATATATATATTATATATATATATATATATATATATATATATATATATATATATATATATATATATATATATATATATATATATATATATATATATATATATATATATATATATATATATATATGTATGGTATGTGTGCACATAAGTGTTGCCTTTTGAAGTGAGTCGAAGAATGTACCAAGCAGCCGTGTCTGGTGGGCCGATCATAGTTGGAAAGTGCGCTATACATTGTTGTTCACATTGTTGTTTCCGCTTAGATTGCTGGCTGGCTGGATCGCAAGGTCGCCGCCGTTTTTTCTTGATGTTCATGTTGCCGAGATTTAGACATCTCGGCAACATGAATGACATCGGCCCACCGAAGTTTTGTCGACTCACTTAAAGGCAATACTTATGTACACACATACCACATATATATATATATATATATATATATATATATATATATATATATATATATATATATATATATATATATATATATATATACGTGTGGTATGTGTGTACATAAGTATTGCCTTTTGAAGTGAGTCGACGAAGGTAGCAAGCAGCCGTTTCTGATGGGCCGATAATAGTTGGAAAGTGCGCTGTGCATTGTTGTTCGCATTGTTGTTTTCGCTTGGATTGCTGCCTGGCTGGATCGCAGCCAGGCAGCAAACAACAGCGCCTACTTGTTGTTTGGGGATGTTTTTCCTTGATGTTCACGTTGCCGTGATTTATGCATATGTATATATATATACATATATGCATATTTATATACATATATATGTATATATGTACATATATATATATATATATATATATATATATATATATATATATATATATATATATATATATATATATATATATATATATATATATATATATATATATATATATATATATATATATATATATATATATATATACATATATAGATGCACATATAGAGAGAAACTATATTTCCACCACCAAGCACATCATCAACGTTTCGGCCACAGGCCTTCTTCAGGATGACGTATTTTGAATTATTGTGTCCAAAACGTGACACGTATTGCAACCTATCGCTGGGCTGACGAACGACATAACGACATTGCGAAATACTGCTTCGATGGCGAAAGGCAATATAGTACAATACAAAAAACCATGTCTGGCTCTCGAGAAAGTCACATCCAATACCATTCACATCATCATGCGAGTGTGTGCGCGTGTGCGCGTGTGCGCGTGTGTGCGTGTGCGCGTGTGCGCGTGTGCGCGTGTGCGCGTGTGTGCGTGTGTGCCTGTGTCTGTGTGTGTGTGTGTGTGCCTGTGTCTGTGTGTGTGTGTGTGTGTGTGTGTGTGTGTGTGTGTGTGTGTGTGTGCGCGCGTGTGTGTGTGTGTGTGCGTGTGTGTGTGTGTGTGCGTGTGTGTGCGTGTGTGTGTGTGTGTGTGTGTGTGTGTGTGTGTGTGTGTGTGTGTGTGTGTGTGTGTGTGTGTGTGTGTGTGTGTGTGTGTGTGTGTGTGTGTGTGTGTGTGTGTGTGTGTAGGTGTGGAACAAACTTTCTAGCCCGGATCAGATTCCCGCTGCACCTCCACCACATCGTCCCACACCAGCTTGGTCCTGGTGATAGCGTACCTGGTGCGGGACGATGTGGTGGAGGTGCAGCGGGAATCTGATCCGGGCTAGAAAATTTGTTCCACACCTACACACACACACACACACATACGGGCAAATGGTCCCAAATGAGGACCTTGGTTTTTCAAACGCCTTGTGGGGACCTGCGTGGTCACCCTTCATACGCAATTTAGATGGTTTTGTTAATATTTTCTAGGATATAGATAGGTCTAAGTGCCCGGTGGCAATAAGCACGACCACCAGAACCTGAATCGACCACCACGGGAAAGTCCTACCATGTGAGGACCTGACGTCACAGTGACGTCATACATGGACATCGCCCGCATAAACACAAAACCGAGGACCATGTCGACTGATTACGTCATGCATATTTCATACACTCATATCCGAGAACCATACCGACTAGCCCTTCAGATGCGATGATAACCTTCCTTGTTGGATGACAACCTTTCTTATGACATTGAACTGTATATCTTAGCAATATCAATAAGGTTGAAGCAAGACTGACATGTACACACTGGCGGACCTAGCCCACCGGTTGGGGGGGGGGGAAACTCTTGGCTTTCGGTGTCAGCCTCCGCCCCTCCCCCAATGGCGTGCCTAGGATTTGCATGAAAGGGGTCGAACGGATTTGGAGGGTGCCCATTCTGCCGTTATTTTTGGTTTAATAGCGTCGGATTTCGACCATTATGAGGCCCATTAAAAAAAGTATATGTAGCCTATCCCTTCATTTTAGCAACCCCCAACACCAACATACGAAGCATGCTGCTCAACTGGGCTCACTGGGTCTGCTTGCCCGTTACTGACTAAACTAACTTCATGAACCTGTCTGACGAAAGAATATTGAACTGCTGATTTTGTCATCTCTTGCTGTAAGCAGAGCTTCAACAGCATAGAACCCTCGATGTGTCAGAATGTACTATGCTACTATATTGGGCTTCCAATTATAAAAATTACCTTTAAAATTGGAGATTATTTCACCCGGAACGCCACTTTTACCTCAGCAAAGGTTACTGCATTTTAATTCAGTTTACTTTTGTTGGTTTCGGGGGCAAAAGACAATATGGCCCCCTTTGAAGCGCTTCGGGGGCCACGGTCGGAATGCCCCCCCCCCTCCCTGGATCCGCCAGTGCATGTACAGACACGTGCAATAGCGCAGGCGTGGCGCGTAGCACGGGGCACCTGGTGCAGGAGATAACAGGTTGGTGACGGGGTACGATCCCCCTGGTTTGGTGCTATGCTACTGCGAATTTGTTATTTTACCTACTCGATGCAAATATTTCCTGAATATAGGGACCTGGACCTCCTGGTTTTGCGAGAGATTTCCACCCTTGCACCAGACGCGCAGTCAGGATCCGCCCAGATGGCCTGGCGGGAAGCGCCGGCAATTCTACCTCTCAAAATCTGAAAACTCTCGATTTCGGATACCATTTTCCAGAGGGCCCAGAAGTAGAACTGATCCGGAGTATTAAAAAGCACATAAAGTATATGCCGTGACATAACATACACCGTCTCCAGGCAAAGCAGTCGCCGGCCTGGTTCTAAGGACCAATTCAGTCTCTAAGGGAGGGGCAAATGGCTATGTACCCACTTGACAGCGCCTCTGAGGGGCACCCCGCAGTGGACGAACACCCAAGTAATCTTAGGGATAAGGCTTGTTATCTTTCACAAAGCCAGGGGTATCCAGTCCTTAACTGAGGACAACTTTTCATGTTTAATATGGAAAATGACAGCTTAGCATTAGCAGGGTGCCTAGCCAGTGAGGTTCGAGCAGGGGTGTTGTTTTATGTACTTTTGAAGGAGCGTTTACCCCCAATGTTCAATTTTGCCCCTCCAACAGTGACTCCCCCCCACAATATGAAATGGATGTGGGCATACAGCGAAAAGCATACAACTGCGGGCTGCGATCGGAGCGGGAGCGTCTATTGGCCTGGAAATAGTGACGTCCGCCGATTCACTCTCGTGACCTATCACTCAGGACGGTTTCCCGGTGAATGACAGTCGCCCTTAACGTCGCGACTATACCCTGTAGTGTGGCCAGCGTACTGGTGTCCGGATACACTGCGCCGACTGGCACCGTCTGCGCTGCTGAGTATCTTGCCACCATTGCTGACACCAAGCGGAGGCTTCCCAGAATTTGTCAGCTGCTGTGGCCAGTTAGCCCAAAGGAGCCTCCTCTCAGAAGAGGGATAATGCTGTCCATGTTGCGTGCGGCAGCCATTGATGATATATTCCTCAACAGCTCACGGTCGTGCTGGGAATTTCCTGGGGTACCCAGTTCGGATTGCATGCGCAGGAGCAGCCGGAACGGCTGCCACATTTGTGTTGTTTTATGAAAATTATTGAGGGGAAAGTGCAAAAGGCATAGGTGTTGTTCTATGAAAATTATTGAGGTGACAAAGTGCCACAGGATTAAGATAGGTATAAGATGTGGCTGTTTCACACGCGTACTGGAGGAGTGTGTGTGGGGGGGGACGGAATCCGTCCGTTTGTATTTTTGTTTACATTATCTCATAAACTGGCGGCGGCATTGTAATGCAATGTCGTGAATTCGTAAAAAATCGATAAGCGCATCATATGCAACACAAATCAAAATCCGTTATCAAATATACGAATTGCGGGGGTGTCAAATCGGCTGACCAAGGGGCGGCCAGCGAGCATTCAAGGTCACAAAGGTTTCGTCGGTACGGTAGAGCGACAGTGCAGTGATTCAGCAGATCACGACCTCATTTTACTTAAAAATCCTAGGGCCTCCAAATTTGCATTCAAGCTAGTACATTCGCAATGTACCCTCCAAATTGTGTGCGTGTAACTTCAGAAGTTTCCGGAATATTACGGGCAGGGGACGAATCACCCCCACCCCCACCTCCTCCCCTCTTCTGCGTGTTATATGAGAGACCCTCTGGCGCTCGTGATAATCGAACTTGTTCTCAGGTATATTTGCATGCCACTTGATCCGCTGATATAATAAATTAGCAATTGATGTCATGCTCAAGATCAATATAAAAACATAACCACACGTCTAAAAGACCAGGTATATAATTGTCCGACTCAATTGAAAACCCGACAAAAGAACAGCGAATGCAATTTTCAAACCGTTCAGTTCTATCAATGTGCAAGAGTTCCCCAGACACTTTTTCGCCGTTGCTCATATACTACATACATATACTTTCGGAGGAAGTGCCTTATTCTTGGTGACTTTAATCTAAAAGGATAAGAAAATGTTGGTATTGGCTTCCCATCATGCAGAAGATTTAGGAATTGTCTTGAAGAGGCCTGCAAGAGGCAATGCCTGGGAAATGCTTTGCCGGTAGCTCAGTTGGTTAGAGCGCTGGCCTGCACTGGTCTCCCCTGAACTGGCAACACAGGGTTCGAGTCGCTTCGCGCGCTCGCATTTAGCCCCCGGCCGGGAGTATCAGTTGGCAGCTGGCCCGATAAGGCCGGGGACGAGCTACCGGGCGGCCGTGTCGGTGCATTGGCGGCACGTTAAACTTTCGGTCTAAATTCTGCCGTTGAACTGGAATCCATGGATCGGGTGGTGGGGCCAGCGTTCACGCAACAAGCTCTGATTAGCAATAGAACCCTGGTTCCTCAAGCTACCCCAGCAACAATTCGGATTAAATTTATTTATTTTTTAAAGGAGAAAAAAAAGAGAAAAAGAAGAGGACCTGTTCTTACACCAATTTGTAACGGAATCTACCAGGCATGGCTCATTCTTGGACTTTGTATTCTCAGATTTAAATGACTTGGTTCAAGACTTGACTGTAGGAGAAACTCTGGGAAGAAGTGATCATAACATAGTTAGATTCAAGGCACATGTAGTGGAAATTATTAAGGATAATTTGGTAAAGGTTCCAAATTTCAACAGATCAGACTTTGACTGCATGAGAGCGGCTTTAAGTGCCATAAGATTGCAAGAAGAATTCTCCAATTTAAATGCCTGTGAAATGTGGGAAAAGTTCAAATCTTACTGGAAGGAAATTCAGATTAGACATGTCCCCAAAAGGAAAGACGCAAAAGAAGGATAGGAAAGACAGCATGGCTTACACCAGATTTGATAAAGGCAATTAAGGCTAAGAAAGCTGCATTTAGAGTGCTTCAGGAACCTTCAAATATCGTAAATCTTAAGGCATATCGAAAAGCTAGGGACACTGTGAAGCAAAAACCAGAGCAGCAAAGCGAGCAAAAGAAATGGATTTAGCTAGGAACTGTAATGGGGACAGCCAAAAAAAATGTTCAGTTTCTACAAGCTGGGTAAAGTTTCTAGCACAATTGGTCCACTGGAAGTAAATGGGACTATTTTGGGTGAGGATGCTGAGATGGTTGAAGAGCTGAGCAAGCAGTTTAAATTAGCGTTTACATTGGAAGATATGCCCAATCTGCCGGCCGTACACCATAGTTCAATGACACGTGATCGGATAAATGATGTTGATTTCATTGATAGTGATGTTGTTTTCAATCATATCAGGAAAATAAAGCCAAACAAGGCAGCAGGACCTGATGAAATTTATGCTGGGGTATTGCGGGAAGCTGAAAAGGAACTGGCATTTCCACTTCCACTACCACTTATATTTCCCACAAATATACAGCATGTGTACCAATCTAAGGGGTCGTGGTTTTGCCGTAGATCTCATACAAGTATGAGGTCTACGGCGACCGTCATTGTGCCGGGAGGGGTCACCCACTCGTTTGGCAGATCTTGCACGTAATATGTCAACTGTTCTAATAGTGGTGGGCGCGAGAGGCGTGATGTCGGTGTACAGTTACACCATTACTTTAAGTGCAGTACAGTACACAGTATGCTATTACATTAACGTACAAGTATGGTAGGAAGCAACTATATTATTCGGTCCTCAAGCATTTGTGGTACCAGAGAGGGAAGTGTGCCATCGTGGGGCACCACTTGCATGCCCCGTTCATTCCTTGTATCTAGGTTGTTCCCAAGGACATATACCTGCAGAGAGCATCATTAACAATTTGCACAACGCCGAAAATGGCAGTGCTGGATGACGTCATCAGTTATTTTTGTTCACACCATGAACTAAAAATGAAAACAAAGTTGATTAGTAACACACTTCAATGGCAGAAAGAGGCACCCGACCAACACAAGCGAAATACTTCCTAGGTGAAAATGAACAGGCAATAAAGGTCCACACTGCACACCAACATAAATGTTTGTATCTGAAGCATGTGCGTAGTTGGTAAAGGCGAGGGATACGAGGGTACGGTGCCAGGGCAATGATACACAGGGCGAAATCGCGCCCCCTCCCACCCCCGTCTATCGAGCACGGTCGTCGAAGTTTCCTTGATAACACACAACTCTAGTAGGCAACTCATACTTTCGAGGTTTCATGTGGGAGGAAAGGGTTCCCCTGCCGAGTTCTCAGGTGCCTCCTAAAAGCTTCTGAGCGCGGCCTGTTGGGTCATACGAGTCCACTGTTTGGTCACGTAGCGTCGCCAATCCCTCACTCAGATTGGTCGCGGGCGACGAGTAGAGGCAGGTGGGACTCAAGCTCACCACCTTACAGCTGTGAAGCAAGTACAGAGACGCCCAAATATTTGCTGAGGCGCTCTCGGATGGGCAAAGGGGCGCCACAATATTATGTTGCCGCCCACACCGCTATGTTGGCCTTGCCAATGTGTCGGGATACCCTTGGAAGCTTCGGACACCCCCTTGGAATTGTAAGGGTCCCTGCAGGTGCTGCAGTGCCCCAGTACGACCCGAGGAACGTTATTCCAACTTGGATGATGGCGGAATATGCTTGCAGTGTCGCCCTCTGCTCGTTAGGCACCTCAGCATCCTCACCTATAATTTCAAACCCCTCCCCCAGAATTTCACAGGGCGTCATAGGAGTTCAGATGACTGCGTAGTAATCCATTATGGCGCTTCTCTGTTGTCTCAAGGTGTCGGACGCTCCCTATTGTTTCGCGAATGTCCGCTTGGGATGGGAGGGGAAGAGGAACATTGGATGGGAAGAACGGAATTAGTTCACGAGGCACTTGGTTGCTAGACCACATAGCGTCGCCAATCTCTCACGCATATTGGTCGCGGGTCGGCTGGGTGAACCTGTCGGTTGTGGAATTCGAACCCACGACATTATGATCAAGAGTCAGGTCCCCACCGACTGATCTATCGCGATTTCGACCCCTGCACATTGAGAACCCTCCCAGATCCCCGACAGCTAAGACATTCAATATACTTCGTTATCCACGCTCTCGCTATGGCGCTTCTCTGAATTATCACAGAAGCGCCTTTTAAGCATCATGTCGCTTTTTAACTAGGATGCCCCTTGTGTTCGAATCCCTGCAGACTGGATTACTTGATAATTCAAAAACTGTCGCTCCCAGACAATTGTCCCCGCTGTTTTTGCTGTTCCTACACTACTGGTTTGAAGAATAGGTCAGAGACTGGAAATTAGTGGCGTCACAAAACTGAATCCATGAGGGCTCCAAAGACATCAACTACCTGTGCGGAAGACGTCATCGAACATGGAAAGACACCTGGTCATCAACATCATGATTAGAGGCACTTGAAAGTTGTGCATTTGCATTGTTATTACCGAATCACTGAAAATAACTGCACGATGCCATCAATATGAAAACTCTGAATGGACATTGTAACAGTTCTCGTTTATTACTTTGTCTATCAGTCTGGGCAAGCCACACATGTTTTGACTTTTGCGCGATATCTCACAGCACCTTTTTTCCCTTTTGAATGATGTTGTAAGCGCAGTACTTGACATCGCGCCAAGTCCTCCCGGCGAGTGTCTCTCCATTCTTACGTATCAGCTCCTTGCATTCATCGGCCCTGGGACAGCGCATTTTCGATATGGATGCCGCTAGTCCTCGCGTCACGACCCTCTTTTCGTCATCGGACCACCGTTTTTTTCTGTATTGGACTCAGAACTAGTTTCTTCCCTGACTGCCTTCGTTTCGTGTTGTTGTCATGGCTCGATGCTGATGGGTCATTCAAGTCCATGGCTTCCTCATCTGATGTGTCCCCGGAGTCTGGTTGCTCGCTAACACCTGCGACTACCTCGACATCAAGTTCATCAGTCTCCGCTGGGTTTATGTCTTCCGAGCTTTTTCCTGCATATGCAGATATTCCAGCCTCCATAGCAAGTAGCAGCTTGGAGACCTTCGCAACCTGCAGCGTTTTTTCAGGAAGCCTATAAAACTCCCTATGAACATTGATGTCGTGTCCGAGAAACTTGGCTACCATGTCCACTTCGTGGGACCTTAGCTGCAGCACTTGCATCATAGTCGCAATATGCTTCCTGTAGCTGGTGGCCGTCACATTGTTCGCCGATGCCTTTCCAGCGAACTTCCCGATACAAGTACTCCCCCAATCGGAATCGCGTTGGCCTCACCCGTTCTAACGAAAATTAACCGACAGTCTGGCGATATGCCAGCATGTTCTCTCTCTTCAATTAGTAGATCCAGGGCACTGATCATGTCTTCAGTGAGGAGGAGCGGTACACCTCTACCCCGTTTTCCCCTTATCACTACGTGCTTAAGGGTTCTACAAAGCTCCCTTTCGAAGGGTGCCAGCTGCGCAAGTATGTCAACATTGTGTTCACTTGTTACTTTTTGGTACGCTTCTACTGTGAGACGCTGCGTTTCGCCAGGCCTCCTCCTGTTGAACAGTATTACCTGCGCAAGTGTCACTTCAGCGAACTTTGCGTAGCTTTCCAGCGACGGGTTAGTCTGGAGACCAGTTTTCGCTTCCATGGCTTCTTGTTTCATCAGTTTGTGCACCCGGTGGACGTCCTCGGTCAACGGCAAACATGGAGCCTGGTTCCACTTTCGTTCGTGTAAAGTTCCCAGAGCCCGTGACGACACCAACACCCGCCACTCGTTGTTGTACAACGTGCAGAAGTCTTCTGCTGCCTGCCTAGTCACGCTGTCCCCGGTAACGATGCCACGTGAACGCTTGATGCAGGCACATTCGTGCAGCGAGTGCCCTAACTTGAGAGCCAGCGATGGAATGCCATAGTTGTTTCCATCATACTTTGAAATACTTCTTACAGCCGCAGCGATCTTTTTGAAGTAGGTGGGATGTATGTATCCGTCCAAGTCTGCTTTCTCGTCCGTCTTCTTCAGCTCCAGGACCAGCCGGCCAAGTTCACGCAATTTGTCACGGATATGTGCATGCATGTGTTTTTCATGACCGTGAGTGCAGTACTTTCTGGAGGCGAACTCCAAAATCAGTGGATCTTTTCGGCAGGCGAAGGTAACTTCGTCGCGTCTCATGCTGCACAAAACATCCATCACTTTCCTTTCTTCTTCACACGTAGCAGGCAGCAGCTTTCGGGATGGACCCTGGACTCGACCCTTGGAATCACGATTTTTGTTACACGAGTGTCTGAAAAGACTCTGGCGTGAAAAGAAACCCAAACACCGATGGCATGGCAGGAATTTGCTCTCCACGATAGCTTCCGCTGGAGGTCGCCTGGCTGGAATCAGCACACCTTTCCCTTTCGAAGCACGTCACTGTTATGCTTGAAATTACCTTGATAAAGAATTCGACGGAAGATTTCACTACGTTGGCTTAGAGCATTTTGGAAGTGACAGGGCATCTTTGACTTCATTTTCATTGTGGTGCACTCGCATCAAGTGTCGTGCCAACTTGCTATGCTTTGTCATAGAAAAAGTACACACGTTTTTCTTGTCCCACTTCCTTCCCTCGCCGTTGCTTGCCCTTTGCACATGTATTTCGCTACTTGACCCTTCCCCGTTACGTTGCAGTAGGTCCATGTAGTCCTTGCTGTTCGAGAGTTTATCTGGAAAAGAATAAAACTAAATCAGAATACTACTAATGAACACAGGATGCAGACTACATCCGAATAATATTGTACGTTAGTTTTCGTACTATTTCGTTGGAACACATGAGAAATCGCCCTAAGTAAGGATACTGGTTTTACAAAATGCATGGTGCGCGGATCGACCTTCAGTATCGGCTGAGCGTGTGGATTTCCACTTACATGGGCACAAATGGGCGATCCTGTTGCGGGTGTGCGACGTGTACAACAACGCACATGCCCAATGGTAAATATTTCACTGGAGCACTTTTTTTGCCGTTTCAACACTTGTTTCGTAGGCACAGGAGAGTCTGCATGCACAGATAAACGCTACCAAGCGAGAGCTATCAGTCTATATGCCTACGCAACGAGATATATCCTGAGAACCGCGAACTCGATGCCCGAAGTCTGAATCCCAAGCAAGCTACACCACGAGAACGAAGGTGTTTCCATTTATATTATGCTGGTTCTCCTAGAGCCTTGCACAGGCGTAGCATATATATCCACTGGCAGGCATTTTCTTCTCTGCCCAACAACATGACCAATACCAAGGATGTGACGTTCGAATCTTCCGGCGATGTGATACCCATCTTCAATCACTCGCCATATATTTTTGAATATGCTACTAATCTGAACCAATGGTGGCAGAGGACGATCCTGGTGCATATCACTGCACGTAGGCAGTATTCCCCTTCAGTGGGTAACACCCTAGTGTCCAACGAGTACATTTATATTCTAGTCTCGCAGGCAACATGAAGCCAGTCTCAGAGCAGAGATGGCGTACATTCGGGAAAACGTGCCATTGGAAGTCGGGCCTCCAGCTGACTTCGACACAAATGCTATTAGAATGTCGTATATGGATTGTACACCAGAATCTAGACAGGCCGCCGATCTCAGTACATCACCACGAAGGATGGAATCGCGTATAAACACCTGCTAAGTGAAGACCTATTGCATATCGTACACGAATGTCTGTGTATTCGCGGGCAAATACTCTCAAGCGAGGACCGTCAGACTAAACACTTACGAAGAGAGGACCAGTCTTCTTCGAGGACTAGCAATTCGCAGGCAACATGAGGCCAGTCTCAGAGCGGAGATGGCGTACCTTCGGGAAAACGTGCCATTGGAAGTCGGGCCTCCAGCTGGCTTCGACACAAATGCTATTAGAATGTCGTATATGGATTGTACACCAGAATCTAGACAGGCCGCCGATCTCAGTACATCACCACGAAGCATGGAATCGCGTATAAACACCTGCTAAGTGAAGACCTATTGCATATCGTACACGAATGTCTGTGTATTCGCGGGCAAATACTCTCAAGCGAGGACCGTCAGAATAAACACTTACGAAGAGAGGACCAGTCTTCTCCGAGGACTAGCAATTCGCAGGCAACATGAAGCCAGTCTCAGAGCGGAGATGGCGTACATTCGGGAAAACGTGCCATTGGAAGTCGGGCCTCCAGCTGGATTCGACACAAATGCTATTAGAATGTCGTATATGGATTGTACACCAGAATCTAGACAGGCCGCCGATCTCAGTACATCACCACGAAGCATGGAATCGCGTATAAACACCTGCTAAGTGAAGACCTATTGCATATCGTACACGAATGTCTGTGTATTCGCGGGCAAATACTCTCAAGCGAGGACCGTCAGACTAAACACTTACGAAGAGAGGACCAGTCTTCTCCGAGGACTAGCAATTCGCAGGCAACATGAAGCCAGTCTCAGAGCGGAGATGGCGTACCTTCGGGAAAACGTGCCATTGGAAGTCGGGCCTCCAGCTGGCTTCGACACAAATGCTATTAGAATGTCGTATATGGATTGTACACCAGAATCTAGACAGGCCGCCGATCTCAGTACATCACCACGAAGCATGGAATCGCGTATAAACATCTCCTAAGTGAAGACCTATTGCATATCGTGAACGAATGTCTATGCACTCATGGACGATTGCTCTCAAGCGAGGACCGTCAAACTAAACACTGACGAAGAGAGGACCAGTCTTCTCCGAGGACTAGCAATTCGATAGGGAAAGTCTGGACCCCGCAATCACCGCCTCCAGAAAAACGTACCATTCAAAGTCGGATGTCTCAACCAGATTGTGAGAAACGCAAGAAGATAGCAAATTATATGGTCGCCAGAACCCTGAAAAATTGCCTGCTCCCGGACAACGCAATGCGGGATCGCAAGTAAGCATATGCTCCGTGAAAACCTATCGCGTGGAACGCGCATACTTGTGTGCGCGTACGGGCAAACGCTACCAAGCGAGGACTGCCAATCTAAACATCCACGAAGAGGGGGACCCGTCTTCACCGAGTAGCATAAATCATGCTAACACCACGAGTGCCACTGGTGACATTTGGATAAAACTAGACAGCTGGATTGGAACTAAAATTTAGGAGGGGGGTCCCCACACCCAGAAAAATAATATATTTTGGGGCCCCCATGGAGTGAGCTTCCAGTGGTAGAACCTGTGTTTTTTTTTTGCACCCAGCAGCACTTTAATCTGGTACACAGACTTACCGCGTGCAACTCATCACGAATTCATCAATCTTTTGACTCACTCACCTGAAGTACTATGTGCGATTTCCTCTTCGACGTCAATACACTCGCTGCTGGTCGCACGGTGCCGCACAGATTGTGAAGCCATTTGGCGTTCCATTGAGTCGTCTGCTGACGGGAGTTCCAACATCAGCTCATCTTCGTCCGATTCGCTGCAAGCAGAATGATGTCAGGTTAGTTCGCAGTACCTGGTGTTTTCATCCTGGCTATACAGAATAGCATGCGTTATGAAGGTGAATGCGTCCTCTTCAAGGCACAAATATTAACTTACGTTGCTCTCGGTAATGTAAGCGATTTATATTTGTGTACGATTCTAACTTAAACATCTGGGACAATGAACCAATTATCTATATTTAACGCACGATGTATAAACAGATGTCAGCATAGCCAATAACAGCAAGAGATACAAATTCCTCATTGAATTTTAATATGTGTAAGCTTCCCACCACAAAATCAATCCTAAGGTGTTCCTAGTGCCAAAATGTCTGCAAATGGGAAGAAGAAACGGCAACAAATCCACATCGGAAAAGAAGCGGAACTCTGAAGAGTACACACAGTAGGATGCGACCTATCGCCTAAAATCAATTGGAGAGTGACCCTGATCATGCCTGAAGTGACGTTGCCGCTCCACGGCGAACCCATGACAAGGTATATGTAGTTATGGGCTGAGTCAGAATTATCAAATTTGCTCCGCTAGATGTCCATCCGATCTAGCACGTCACTATTCAGCTCATGACTGGCCGAACAGCACGCCTTGCTGACTGCATTGCTTCGCTCCACAACCAATCGTATTAAGGTCACTTGAACTTTCTTCCTCTCCTTCCGCCGCGACAAACGGTCACATAGTCCGAGGCGATCACGGTCCAGTGCTGTTACGGCTGGGGGTAAGCGATGGGACGTGACTATGATACTTAGCACATGATTGACCGACCGATTGGGCGCTGTACTTGGCAATGTTTGACAGCGAATCAATATACGAATAATTGCACCCATAGTCACGTCGTCACCCAAACTGAGTGAATTTCAGAACTGGGTATAACCTATGCGTAGACATCACAGCACAACTTCACTTCGTCTCGTCTTAAGCGTGTGCGAAGACCACTGGCCGGGAAGGCTTAATTGCACGACATCTGTTATGTTAGGAACAAGCCCATCCTAGCTCTCTCGTCACGCGTTCAACATAAACCACGACGACCGGATAACTGGTCGCAAGTTTTTGAAAGCATGGTGAATTCCAGCTCACCATCAAATATTAACATATTGGTCAATGCAAATTCTATCATACCTATTAGTTCAGGGAACCTCCGTACGTCACTTCTTAAAGCGGGCACCGTACACAGGCGGTACACGCTGGCCTGAGAAAATATGGCACACGCGTGGAAACCGACGTACATCGTTTGACACCATCCGTGGGTTCCTTGCCGGGTGCGGTCGACGCTTGGCTCAAGCAAGCGCGCTCCACATGCAACGTATTGCTCAAGTGCCCAGTCAAAATCGCGTGCTGCTAATGCTTTCCGGAATTACGGCTGCCGTAATTCCGAAACTACAGCTTTAAAACAAATTCTGAAATAGCAGAGGTGAGTAGTGGTGGTGCGATATCTGATGTTATTTGATGAGTTTAGTCGTACCAACATAGGGGACAGCAGGGCTCGAAAGTGAGTGGCGGATCACCTAGCACGCCGAACAGGCTGTGACTTACGATGCACTTGATGGTGGTTGCCAAACGGAGTCCTCGGAGTCCGAAAAGACCGACACATCTGATGGCTCCGGTGATCTTACACGGTCTTCGGATTCATCTGAGCCCGAAACGGCAGGGACATCCGTGGGCTGCTCTTCGCCAGAACGGCGTTCGTACCTGAGGATACATTGCAGTGTTGATCCAAGCGTTGCCTTCGCCAATGCCTTGCTGGTGCCATAGTGGGATTAGTATACAGTGAACGAAATGTTTACTGTAACGACATTCCAGTCATCGTATAAGTAATGCTCACATGGAGCCAGGTTATTGGTCAATAGCCATGGCACATGCTGGGGTCAAGTCTCCTATAGTTTGTTATGTTTGACTCGTTCTGTGTTCATTATTCCAGATAACAAATAATCGTTTCACGAACACAGATGCGTGATCAAAACAGTTGGCATCTCAATGATGAACAAAATTACGCATTGCAAGTTTAACAGTATCTTCGTAACATTTCGCATCGCAACTATTCCATTTACCGGTCGTCGCGAGGTAGGTGCCAGGATGAATCATATGAGTCGGTAAAGGACGACACTGACAGCGTGGACATGGATGACAGTCTGCGAGGCACAGTCTGCTGCGTCCTGAAATTTCAGAGAACGTACCGTTCAAAGACAATATGGCCATACCAACCAAGTAGAACCTTAGGTTCGTTTACAACACGATCAACTGTTAGGTCAGATAGCGTCGCCAACCTATCGTCCCGACTCGTTGCGAGTAGACTGACTAATCTGACGGCTGTGGGATTCGAACCCACAAGCGTACAATCGATTGTCCAACGCCCTGCCTCGACCCCCATAATGATCACAATCAGCACGCGATGAATTTGCTGTAGTTGCAAATTGTGGGTAGGTGATGCAAGATAGAAGGTCGGAGGTGCAAGAAATACCACACATATGGACAACTGAGGGAGGGAGGCAGAGAGACATCTTCAGGAATGACAAAGCAACAGCAATAGCATACAGAGGCGCACAACCTGAGCTAGGCTGAAAAGCAAACATTGGGCAAAAACACGCGACGAACATACGAAATTCCCGGCCCAGAATAGATGTCACCTACGTGGGACGAAACCTTGAATATGCGTCGATAACAATAAACATTATTGGTAATATGTGTTTCTGAAGTGTGGAAATGACGATAGCGAATCGTCAATTCCACTCTTGGAAAAATGGAGATGGAAAATCAGAGGAAATGACGACAGCGAATGGGAGATTTAACAATGAATATATATATATATATATATACATATATATTGGTGTAATTTGGCAGTCTACTTATTTGTACATGCCTGTTTCAAGGTAATAGCTATGTCAGCTTATATTAGCTTCTTAGTGCATCCTTCCAAGTTATGGGATGTTAATTTCGATTATTGATCATGATATTACGCTGTTTTACAATACAATCACGGTTATGACAAAATCGAATTCAACAGACGCGTGTAAGTACGCACGTACGCACGCAGCGTTCGATGTATCCTTTTGATTCCTAAACGTGGAGAGGAAAATGTCTCGGCCGTCATACGGAAGAGGATAATTTCATTCCTGTTTGTGCTCTCAGACTTTCTTTTGTACTCCCCGGTGTGATCCAAGCTTTTTTTTAATAGTTGGAGTTGCTTTCTTTCTTTTTAAGGCAGTGGGTGGATCCTAGATCATCTGGTCATACAGTCATGCTGCACCCAATTAGAGCTGATGTCAAACATTATTAATCTTTCAAACAAGAAAACCGAAGGTAATATTCCGGATACGACAGTGTTTTGGATACAAATAATCCATGACGTTGCAAGTTATTTGTATTTAGAGGCACTTCGACCAAAAGACGCGATCATTTAACACCCACGAACTAATTTGCTTCTCAACCATGCACGTGCGTAATTTGTCAAAACATGTACACAGATGAAACACTCTGGTCGGTGGAAGTTCAGAACACGCGTGGAATCTTACGCATGTCATTTCCCCACCATTCCCACGTTCTTTCGATGTCCGCTGGCGCTTGACAAGTGAAAATGTGCTCTGCATGAAAAACATTATCCAGAAGTACCCAGTAAATTTAACGTGCCACCCGATGCTTTTCGAAGTACAGTTCACGTGAATGGCATTGAGCCCGCCAAAATAAAGTCTTCATGTCCACGCAAAAATATATACAAATAACCTCAAAATTCGTGTGACGTTTGGGAGTCTGGTTAAAAAAGTATTGTTTACGAGTTATAATAAGAGTGAAAAATATACGTAGAAGGCGGATGATAATGCTTCAGGACAAATAATACTTTGTCTAGACAATGCCTGATCTCGGAAACCTAGTCAATGGCAAAAACGGACTTTCTAGACATTTTATTCATAGTCATTATTGGATGTCTGCAGTTGTACCTCCCATTGGAAGGAGCAGGAAAGGATGTAAGTCGAAAAGCATTGATGACATTGAATGGCAGAGTGGAAAATTACTCACATGCTCATCTGCCATCAAAATCTGACCATTTTGGGATGTTGTGGAGAGGAATATTTCATTTGATTTCTTACCGGGTCGGCTTGGTCAGCTGACGACTACACACTGATTAGCGCCAGTCCGTCCTCCAGTCCGGCAGCCTGTCTATCTCGGCGTGAAATCGTTGCGAGCACTTGAAATAACTGAATAATCAAGTCTCCTGTTGGCATCTCCTCTCACTACCTACCTGTGAGGCGCACGAGGATCCAGTGGCGCAACGATGGGTTTCACTGCTGCTACAGGATCATGATTGATGACATTCATGTTATCTGTAAGACAAAACAGGGCACGGCGTCAGTACGAGTACAAATTAGGCTTAATGTCTGGTATCTGTCTGGCGGTGTTAGGTCTTCCATGTAAAAGTGATGAAAATGATGCAGGACCAGGGTATGACTTGTTTAATAGTTGAAAGAGAACATATATTTAAAGGGTTAAATGGGAAAATAGTTCAAATGAATAGTTCAAATGAAAAACTTGACCAATGATATCAAATGCATTTATTTTGGCCAAAACCATAATGCATACTGTTACTCCATGCAGGGTGGTGCTTAGTAGCAATATCCAACATATCATTTCGATTAGCAACATTTGATAACAGCCGACGCATAAGTTAGACAATTCTGCATTGTCGAAATTCAGCGCCTTGTTCTGTACCACGCACATTTTCCCATCGTTGCTGTTCATACTATTATCACGCTGTTAACTAATAGACAGAGCTAGATAATAGAACTAATAGAGCCGAAATAGATACTTACATTTCACTGCTACCATGCTACGATGGCGACACAACGGGGGCGTCCTGATTCCTCCGACAGCCAGGATCTCGTTCGTAGGGTCTTGCCACGCACTCGAAGTGGAATCCGTGTAGGCGGTGCTAGCGTTGGCGCGTGCAGCACCCTGCACAGTCGGGGTCGGATCCGCGGAGGCGGTGCTAGCGTTGGCGCGTGTAGCGCCCTGCACAGTCGGGGTCGGATCCGCGGAGGCGGTGCTAGCGTTGCCGCGTGTAGCACCCTGTACAGTCGGGGTCGGATCCGCGGAGGCGGTGCTAGCGTTGGCGCGTGTAGCACTCTGCACAGTCGGGGTTGGATCCGCGGAGGCGGTGCTAGCGTTGGCACGTGTAGCACTCTGCACAGTCTGGGTCGGATCCGCGGAGGCGGTGCTAGCGTTGGCACGTGTAGCACTCTGCACAGTCGGGGTCGGATCCGCGGAGGCGGTGCTAGCGTTGGCACGTGTAGCACCCTGCACAGTCGGGGTCGGATCCGCGAAGGCGGTGCTAGCGTTGGCATGTGTAGCACTCTGCACGTCGGGGTCGGATCCGCGGAGGCGGTGCTAACGTTGGCACGTGTAGCACCCTGCACAGTCGGGGTCGGATCCGCGGAGGCGGTGCTAGCGTTGGCGCGTGCAGCATCCGGCACAGCTAGAGTCGAATCTGTGAAGGTGGTGTTGCCATTAATAAAGATACGTTTGCTCCCCTGTTCACCCAAGGAGAGAAAGGTATGGGCACGGGGAGGGCGCACGAGTTGGGCGAATCGACTTGTAGTGAAGGTAGATCTAGAAAGGTAAATTTGCTAAGCATGAACCAAAAACCTAGGCTGCCATTTGCCTTGGAAAAAACGCTCCATAGACGCAATTAACACTCACCTATTGCGGTATGGTAAGGACTTGTTCTCATACAGCACGGTAAAGCACATATTATATGTAACGATGTGCAGCACTCTGCGGGAACGACTATGCGGTAACGGCTATGGGCGTCAAATTTATATCAGGAGGCAATGGTAGAAAGGAACACTGATCAAAGGATGGCTTACTTTCGTAATTATCCACGAGACTGGGATGAAGGTTTTGCGCCGGTTCCCATGTAGGTACTCTGGAAAAGAGTGGCAGTGGTTGGCAAGCTAATGGCTAAGAACATGCTTTGGCGATTTGTCGTGGAATCACCATGTACATAATCTGTCCTCTTCCTATGCTCTTTGTGTTAGACGTTCTGTTGCTGCTGGCATCATGCGTAGGTGCCTTGACGACCAACCAGACAACTCCACTGAAATAGTGGGTGAAACAGAACTTGACTGCGCTACCGATTCAGGGCATTTGTCTCGGGATAACACACATTGGAATTGATACAAATTAATCTGACATGTACTTTACCAATGCAAAAAAAGGAATTTGAAGTAGGGAATGCGCATAGGATGACATGGAATCATAGATCATGGAAATGCTTTACAAGTTCACCATGTGATTTCGGTGCCTCGGACCGTCCCTGCGCATTTGCAGAGGATATGAGTCGTCCTGTCATGTTAACAGCTTTCATACCAATTGCACTAGAAAAGAAATTATAAGAATTCAAAAACTACCTTAAACTGCAATTGCAACATATTTAAGCTTAACCCGCGCACGTCGGGAGGGGGGCAGATATCTGCCCCTCCGGTTTTTCCTTATTTGCCGCCAATCTAATCGGGTTCGCAAGGCCAAGCTTCGCATAGCTGTCCATTAGTCTTTTCCGCATATCCACATACATTTTTAATCCTGGGTCATCTCAGGTCAGGTCACTAGGTCAGGCGAAGTGACCCAACTACACTCGGAGTTCTAGGTGGCATAACTTCCACAATAATTGGGCGATTGATTTTAAACTTATAACATGTCATGATCTCATCAGGGACCATAATATGTATATTGGGGTTTTCTCGTAGAATTGACCTTAGGTCAGGTCGCGGCCATGGCTTCCCCATTATAGGGCTATGGTAAAATATACAAATGTTTCCTATTTACATACATGTGCTCGGAATGATCTCACAACGGTTGTGGCATGTAGATGGAACCTATGTTCAATGTTACCGCTGACATTTTTGCTCAGTGACCTCACCAAGGTCTCTGAGGTCACCTGAGATCACTACACATTTCTGCGCATATCGCACTGCATTGAGCTAGAAGGCTGAAATTACCGTCATCGTGCTTGTATCGCCAAGACGTGTCGATTGATACATTACATGACCTCCCTAGGCGACTTCATGACCTTGACCTGAGGTCATGCCTTCATGGCCTTGACCTGAGTTTCCGTTGACCTGACCTTAAAGTAGACCGCCCACTGTCCGTAGCTCATTTCAAGGACTGTCGAATAGCGTTCGCCGTTTGTTTCTGTTACAGGTCCTGATATATGTGTCAACAACTGAGCCCTACCTGATCTGGTCGAATTTGACCTATGATGACCCAGTAACCTGAATGTTGACCTGAGCGAAAAATTGCCGAACCGCTTTCGATGGAGCCCGTCCCCAGCTATCCAACGCCGTTTTCCGTTTGTCGCTAGCTAGCATAGTTCTAGAGATCTTAAGGGGGCAACCATCATGTCATGTCCCCCGGACATGCGACCGCATGTCCCCCGGACATGCGAAGTTGGCGCGGACCTCCGGGCGTGCGAGTGTTAAGCATCTATTGGTAATCTACTTCTTCCAGCATGTATATTAAATATCCAGCATGTATACTAAGATGGAAGGTTCTTGCACCAGCGATTTTCCTGCAAAAAGCACCATAATAGGGAAGCAAACATTCATCTATTGAGGGCATATGCCCTAAATGCAGCAAACAACTTTTGAGGACGGCGACCTTGTGGAGTGCACCATGCAGTGTATACAAATTAATGTTGACTTAAGCACCAAACGTAAGCAGGGTTAGAAAATAGGCTGCTGATGCATTTTTAGCATCCCGAACAATATCTTCTCCAGAAAATCATAATCTCATCCGACTCATTCCAAAGTTGATTGGTGTTGCTTGACAATGAACTGCTCTGTGCAAAATATTCACTGGAACGAGAAAAGTGGGATTCTCATGTCACAATAGTGTCCTGATTTTTTTTTGCAGTGAGCAGAGTGAGTAGGGTGGGTAGAGTGGAGGGTGGTGGTAAAAACCACCTGATGCTATAAAAAGTGCAAATGTATATGGATAATGCCTACTGATGAGCAACTTTTTATGACCTTTGGTGATTCATGACGGTGACGTCAGTTGTGTATCTGCTGTATTTACCAGTCGGCAGTGCTGCTGCTGCCAGAAGCCAGACCCACTTTCAAAGATCCAAGTATTCTATAAGTAAGTTAAAATGTTTATGCTAAAAAAATTGTCATTAAGTCTAAAATTGTGCTAAAAATTGTCAAGTAAGTGTTGGTCTCCACTCAAATTCATGAACTTCGTGACACTGTCACAGGTTGGAATACAAATATCCCCTGCATATCACACTACCACATAATTCTACTTTCCACATCCAGGAGTACAAATCCGACCCTGGACGCACGTACAGTTGCTTCAGCATGCGTGACTAAAGATACCAAAAAATCGCAAACGTCAATCAACCCAAGTAAAAAGAAATCTGTCAAAAACAAACCATTATATTTGCGCCCAAATTTGGCATATAGGCTTGGTATATCATACATTTTGCATATCCCACATCAATTTGACATGCTGACTATTTTTTTAGGTCAGGTCATCTAGGGTGAACGAGTTAGTCGAGGTCAAGTGAGGTCACCTCCAAAAAGTTCAACCAGTCGTCACGCTTTAAAGGATACAGATATTTTTATGAAACTTTCAGCGTTTGCTTATCTTTACGGATGCAACAAAATGTACGAGTTTAATTTTTCATTTATTTTCGTTTTTGACTACATATAAATTTTGCGTATTTGCCATATTGCAGATCAAACACAGGATTCTGACTAAAGTAAGCATTTTTTTATTAGGGCAAGTTGGCTTCCAACATTTATCGGTCTGCTCTACCAATTGGAAAAGGAAAATTAAAGAAAACTTGAAAACTTAAATTTTTTAATTTCCAAATGTTTATTTTTTATTTTTGAAGGGCCGAAAAATTATACACGTGGTCGATTTCGCCGTCCTTTTCTCATTCCAAATAATTTTTTTTTCTCTCATATATCCCCAAAATGAACCCCCAGAGTAAAAAAAAACATAATGTAAGTCGTGAAAATCTAGCCCCCCTAGTGACGTCACTTTTTGGGAACAATTTATTTGGGGGGGGGATGGACCCGGACCTTACTCGTCGAGTGCTTTCCGTTGACATCTCTTTCGTTTTCGTGCGATGCTTAGTTTGGGTTTTAGACGGTGGTCTTCAACCGCCCCCCCGAGACGGGGTGGGAGGATTTGACAGGGAAAGACGGCGCGGGTTAAAGTAGCACTTTTGCAAAGAGCCACCGCCCGGACAGTAGAACCCTCACCAATAAGGCTGAGGAACAGCCTTATTGGTGAGGATTAATAAGGTTAGTCCCAAAATATTAATTATCGTAACTCGAGTTACCATGAGGAATTCTAATCCACGGTCAACCAAGTAACGAGCTTGGCCCCCTGTGGTGCCATGGACACACAGACGCACAGGAAATAGCGATTCAAGAAATCAAGCTTGATGTTCATTGTCGTGTACACAAGAATTCATTCAGGGACGAATATGGAATTCCAGTCCTATGGCTAGCTATTGTTCCTCAAGTCGTAGAAACAAGTCGATCATATTAGGCGTGATATGATAAGTAATTATGTATTTTTAACTTCTTTTCTCTGTAAATTCCTTACCTCCAGCTTACTTCTCTTCCGTGCGCCCTGGGGCGCTGCATTTTGCTTCTGCTTCATGACACCCTGTAAAAGTGAATAGTGAGTGATAAACATCTCATGTATTTAAGTAGATAAGCCTGTTATACCTCACCATCCATTCGCCCATTTTTCTTCCTACCTGCCTACCTACCCACAAATGCACCACCATTCATGGAATGGAAATTGTAATGGTGGAAACGGTCCGAAGTGACCTATGTATTCAAGCACTGCATAATTGGCAAAGCAGCTATAAGAACATTGCTTATAAGCATGCTACTAGTTAAACAAAAATTGTTTTGCAGTTGCTTATAGGGTTTGAATTATATCCTACAATCTGGATGAGGTAAGGGCAACTTTGCACAACCAAATACAGAGTTGCTACCTATAATTCTTCAGTCTCGTGACAGTCTCATCTTGCACTTTCCAGTGAATCTTAAGCACATTATCACATCATCTCTGCCAAGTAGGACAGTTCAACTTTCAAATGCATGGTTAGAGACCCTGGGTGGGTTGTGGGATCTGATTCCGGACCCACTGGTTTTATTGCCGTTAACCCGCGCCGTCTCTCCGGCCAAATCCTCACTTCGGGGGGGGGGGCGGATAGTAACCCCTCTCTAAAATCCTAACTAAGCGTCGCACGAAAACGAGAGGTGTCATCGGAAAGCGCTCGACGAGTAGGGCCCGGTTCCAACCCCAAAACAATTTCCCCCTAAAGTGACGTCACTAGGGGGATAGATTTTCCCGAATTTTCACGATTTACATTGTTTTTGGCTCTGGGGGAGTTAATTTTGGGTATATTTGAAAACACAAATATTTGGAATCAGAAAAGCATAGCGAAATCGACCAGGGCCATCACATTTTCTGGCCCTCCAAAAAAATCGTGCATCCTGCCAGTGTGGCATCTCAAGAACAAAAAATACTGTACACATGCTTTGGAAGGTGATTAAACAGTGTGACCTTTCATTCATGCTGCAATAGCTCCTGACCTTACTTAAGTTTTGTATAAATTTGTCTTCTGGTTACCTTAAATTGCAGTAATAGCCAATATTATTCTTAAAATGACATATGGGCTAGAAGAAAGCAATGAAACAGGCGGACATCGTGCATTTTTTTGTGTTGCTAATGTAATGCCAATAAGTTCAAGCTTCAACACGAGGTCTACGACAATGCACATAAATAATTGACACAAAATTATGTTCAATGAAGGCAATAAGTTTGGAAATTTAGGTATGGCCAGGACTGGGGTAGAAAAATTAGGGCATTGCTGGATTTTTGGGATGCAGAGCATTAACCCTCTCCAGAAAAATATACTAATATTTTTGTCACTTGGAGGTTGAATGATGCTGTTTGACAATGCGTTCTGTGATAAGTGCCTCACCGGGAAGTGCGAGCCGGTAATCCGATGTCAAGGATTGAAGAAAAACATCGTCTCTGTATTCGATTAGCGTATAATTGTCTTCTCCACATCAAGGACTATAAAGTACAAACCCAAGCCTGGGCCAGTGTTATGATGCTTTTCAAACCAAAACTGACATCAGCCAAACCAAAACCAAAACCGACTAGTTAAGGTGACGCATTGCTGCCGCCCTTAGCATTCAATTGCACCAGCAATGTACGCTTCAACGCAAATTTGTTTCCGTATCAGACGTGGAAAGATGACACTTCATCCTGCATGCACATTCCAAGACATTCCATCTCTTACCTCGCTCTCTTGAACGTAGCGAAACGCGAACGGAACAACCGCGGACGGCGAGCGCACGTGTACTGGTGAAGGATGCCGATCGACGAAATGTTCCTCCGCATTGTTGTAATCTAGCGTATTACTGCTTATTTGTTTAACATTTCTATTCTACTAATCATTATGTTTATATTTTATACGTTAACAGCCATTGCATTTATTGTCGAAATCGTATTCCTTTCGACGTTTGGGTCCAGAAAAAGCACATGCGTGAACAGTGCAGTATTGTAGTGATACATTTAAATATAGTATTGATTTGAATACATTTCATTGAGTTCATCGGTACGATGAATCAACACAAATCCCTTATATCTGCACAGCTCATTTCATACTGTCTCATATACTTGTCTGAAATGCTTATAACTACATATTTTGGGGGCGATGGATATGACGTCACTCCAAGTTGCTGATGACGTTGGCGTTTTGGCGGGAAGAAGAGTGTTTATAGTGCATTTCAGCGCAGAGCCATCTACTGAGAGGATTTTAATATTATGACTGTTTAACCTACCAAGCGAGGACAATGCCAAACTTTCACCAAATGCTTCACGCATGTCGGGGATCAACGTAATAGGGTTCAAACTGCGAGGACCGATTTTGGTCCCCACAGCAAAATCCGGCCCTCGCTTTGTGAGTGTTTAAACTGGAGATGTCCCCACTTAGGACCATATGCCCGTGACACACACACACACACACACACACACACACACACACACACACACACACACACACACACGTGTGTGTGTGTATATATGTGTGTGTATATATACACACATATGTATGTATATATGTATATATATCTATATATATATATATATATATATATATATATATATATATATATATATATATATATATATATATATAAATGCATGTATGCTGAAGCAGGGGCCGGTGATATTGTGAAATATCATGACGCGAAAAATATTGACTATGAGAATGAATGCATTAGAACAATTTGGGACAAATGGGAGACGGTTATACCAGGAAATGGTGACGCAAAACTGAGTGAATGATTGGCCCTAACGTTGTTCCACGTCACATGCTCCACGAAAGGGGTGTGTGTGTGTGTGGTGGGGTAAATTTGGTCATTCTGTCACCGTGTGGTGATGTCGGCTGGGGTGCTGAAGCTGACAAACATGTCGGTAAATTTGTCCGCACAAATTCACGCAATTCCGGCTCACAATCTATTCTCACTTGGCCACAATCTTCCGGAGGCCACACCGGAGCATGGAGTCCAAAATCGCTCGACACACGTCAGCACGGTGCCAGTTCCGACCGCAGTCTCATTGAGCCACACCGAACCTCCTCACTCAGCCTCTCCAGGCAAATTGGTTTCGTCATGTCACGCATGCGCAATTGACCGTAGCGGAGGGCAGCTATTTACAGAGCTCAACAATAGATGGCAGCATGTATTGTCCGGCAGGTCAGTTATAGCCGGGCAGGCACCGCGCGCACACGTTTCTCAACAAAACATGCACCGCGTAGAAGTGGTAATCGCCTGAAAACGAGCCCAAGAAAGGTACCAATATGGGCCGGAAGAGTCAACATATGGAGTGGGAAGGTGAATTCTACGTGCACCAACATCATGCCGAAATTGTTATAATTGCGATGCTGGTGGCGACGCCATGATGTGGATGTTAAGATCGTTACGAGTGATGCTACGGTGTGAATGTTGTGATGCTATGACTCCCGCTGACGCGAGCGTTTCCGGCCGTGCTGCCATAACCGGTGCATGCCACAACACATTGCAACACGTCTTGTTACATCAGCACGTGTCACAGCACGTCTTCACGCATCATAACCCACCACTCCACGCGTCGCAACACATTTACGTACGTCACAGGATGTCACCACATGTCACGGAATACTACCAGACGTGCAACACATCACTGCACGTCACAACACATTAGCACACGTCACAACACATCACCACATGTCACGGCACAGTGCCACACCCCGCGGCACATCGCTGCGTATCAAGGCACATTACCGCATGCTATGCACATCACTACACGCGGCAAGACATAATCAGGCTCGAAGCCATTCAGGGGCGGGTGCAATTGAGAAAACACAGCTGGGCAGCTGGGCTGTTGTTGCCACTCACGTGATAACTGAGGCGGTGCTGTCCCGTCGGCGCCTCCATTACCAAAATGAGCCGCGGAAGAAGGCGGCCTGTCTGCATAGCTTACTCAAACAGGAGGAAATGGTCCGCCCTTTGTGCGTTATTTGAGGTTCCAGAGATATTCCTGGACTACGAGCGTATGTTGGACTCGTATGTTGATGCGTGTTTCCTTCGTGTAAGCTATACAATTTATCTTACTGTCGGAGTGGCGACAATCATTGCTTGTCCTCATCACACATAGTGGCGGGAGTATTCCCCCCAGCCCTCGGGCTTCCTTTCGGATCAGCGGGGTTGGGCCGAGAGACTCACACTGGGCTGCCGGTCAGCAGAACTGTAGTGGAGTTCTGCTGCTATTTTGCTCTGAGGATCTGATGTTTCGGTGCATTGGTGTTCTGTGGCTTTGTTGTTTCGGTGTTCTTGTGATTTGGTGTTCAGGTGGCTTAGTGTTCTGGTGATTGGTGTTCTTGTGATTTGGTGTTCTGGTGATTTGTTGTTCTGGTGATTTGGTGTTCTGGTGATTTGGTGTTCTGGTGATTTGTTGTTCTGGTGATTTGGTGTTCTAGTGATTTCGTGTTCTGGTGATTTGGCGTTCTGGTGATTTGTTGTTCTGGTGATTTGGTGTTTTGTTGCTTTGGTGTTTTCTTGCTTTGGTGTTCTGGTGGCTTAATACTTTGGTGCTTTTGTGTTCTGGTGCTTTGGTGTTGTGGTGTTTTGGTGTATTTATTCTTTCGTGTTCTGGTGCTCTGATGCTGTGGTGTGCTGATGGCCTGGCTCGGTGGTGCTGCAATGCTACAGTTCTGTGGTGCTATTACGGTTCTGTGGTGCTCAATGCTACGGTTCTGTGGTGCTGTAATGCTACGGTTCTGTGGTGCTTAATGCCACGGTTTTTGGTGTTTTTTTTGTGGCGCTTTGGTGCTCTGGCTCTCGGGCACATTCCCTGGTACTTCATTTCATCTAACGTCTCTGTTTTGACGCGGTATGGCGGATCTAGTCAGCAGTATGTGAGGAAAAAACACACTGAATCCCCAAACTACAAGTTTACAAAGAGATGCGCAAAAACGTCTGTCGGCCAGGATCAGAGGGCAGATGCAAGACTGGCACGGAAGAGTCGTCAACCCTGCTGCAGTAACCGACGGGACAAAGGGCAGGTGCAAGAGTGGCACGAGTGTCGGGGACCCCGCTGTAGCAGCAGACGGGACTGAGGTGCAGCATTTCTGGTTTATCACATACATCGCCGTAGTTATCGTGCGGTTTTCAGTATTTCATCCAAATCGTGCCACATACATTGCACGCCGCAATGATGTGCCTGAGTCTATGCTGGTAAAGGAAAGCAAAATTGCCGCCTTCCTCCAACTTTCCAAATATCTTACGATCGAATACGCGCGTCATTTGGCGATCTTACTGATGGATCCCTAGTGCGTTTCGTGAGTCCGAAAATTGTAAGAGCGGCTGACGACCTCTGCGTTACAATCGGCAGAAGTTGGGAGGTTTGTTACACGACATTGGGAGGTTATTGCGACAGACAGAGGTTTGTGTTGGTCCAAGTTGGGAGGTCTGTCGCACTCCGCGTTGGTCGAAGTCGAGAACTTTGTCAGGCTTCCCGTTCTTCCCAGTTGGGAGGCTTGTCACGCTTCGCGTTAGTCTGTGTTGGGAGGTTTGTCACGCTTCGCGTTAGTCTGTGTTGGGAGGCTTGTCACGCTTCGCGTTAGTCTGTGTTGGGAGGCTTGTCACGCTTCGCGTTAGTCTGTGTTGGGAGGTTTGTCCGCTCCGCGTTAGTCTGTGTTGGAGGTTTGTCACGCTTCGCGTTAGTCTGTGTTGGGAGGCTTGTCACGCTTCGCGTTAGTCTGTGTTGGGAGGTTTGTCACGCTTCGCGTTAGTCTGTGTTGGGAGGCTTGTCACGCTTCGCGTTAGTCTGTGTTGGGAGGTTTGTCACGCTCCGCGTTAGTCTGTGTTGGGAGGTTTGTCACGCTTCGCGTTAGTCTGTGTTGGGAGGTTTGTCACGCTCCGCGTTAGTCTGTGTTGGGAGGCTCGTCACGCTTCGCGTTAGTCTGTGTTGGGAGGCTCGTCACGCTCCGCGTTAGTCTGTGTTGGGAGGTTTGTCACGCTCCGCGTTAGTCTGTGTTGGGGGTTTGTCACGCTCCGCGTTAGTCTGTGTTGGGAGGATTGTCACGATCCGTGTTATCCAAGTTGGATGCTTTCAGTCATTTCACTGCTTGAAATCGAGAAAATGCGTGTCTAAGTTGTCATTTACGAAACAAAGGAACAAGACAGGTCCTTCAAATTATGGCTGTTGGGACCACACATGTGAAACACTGAAGCAGTTAGCGAAATTAAAAGGATGTCCTAATAATTATCTGGCTGAAGTAAGGACAGGCCAAGGAACTTTATCGCAATGGGACATCCGTCTGGTGGGCCGGGCCGCATTCGCCGGGGAAGTGGGGGGGGGGGGGGGGCCACTAATTGAGTAAAATCAATGGAGCGAACATATACATCACTAGGAGCCCCACATTTCCAGCCAAGTTACAATGGCTGAACGGAGAGGAAGAGGATTCCTGCTGTCGGCCGATCCTGTGAGAATGCATTTCTGGGAGTCATACCCTTAGTATGTTTCAGAATGTTAGTATATTATGTGATATAATTTACCCTTCATACCCTCTGGATACCAGGGCATATTTTAGGACCTGTTTTAACGTGGATACGACGGAAATAATATGTGTCGGCGGTGAAGAATTTGGTGGGGATTTGCTAGTGCACCCGTAACACTATGCATTTTTGTGGATGATTTGGGCAACTTTCGTTCATAATTCCGATTCCAGAATAAGCTCCGCCGCGTCCTCTACTGGGATCAAATGGCGAGGATATGACAGTAACTTCAGCTTCAAATACCGCAAGAAAGATCACGCTTGACAAATTTATAGCATTGATACCGAACAGACCGTACCGTACAACAAACAATAATTCCTGCCAATACTTCCTGCCAATACTTTCCATTGAATCACTGAAAGTGCTGAAGAAATGATCGGAAAAAATCGTCAGCATATGTTCTAGCCGTACTTACATAACATAACCGTCGGAATACAGTGAGTAACCCTGAACACTTACTATTTAGGAAGCATATTGTTTAGGGAGGGTGAGCAATTATAGTGAGTCCGCCAAAAGATGGAACGCCACGCTTGCTCGCGCAAAGAAGGGGGCGCAGCGCCCCAGTACCCTACACGTTCTGTAGTTCCTGCTTTAGAGATCATTTTGTGTATTCCAGGCATGGTGGATGTGACATCGATGGCAGTATGTGGAGGGCTGTACGTGTCATGCTGCAGAACGTGCCGGCGCTTGTAAAGTGTTCCGGCAACAATCATTGAGGATAGAGAGTGCTGCGCATAGGTCATTGTGCTATTTGTCCGACAGAAGGTTTCTGTTCTCACATTGTACAGGTTTTTTCCAAGACACTCATGCTGGTCCATAACCTGCCGACGCGCAGCTGGAGCGAAGGCATGTCTTTGTCTTCACTCCATGGTGGCGTTTGGCAGTTGAATGCGCTTAGCTGTGACACTGTGAATTCTGTTGGCGTTACTAGCTTGCCACCTGTCCACTGATTCCCCAGGGCCACATTTTCTTTCTACTAATTGGTGGTGGTCTATCTGCAAAATAAAAAGAAAAAACGCACGGGACGTAACTTGTATTGCTATAATTACACTCTATTGTATTTCTTGTTTTGATCCCGAGGTACCCTTGGGTGGGTTGCCCTGATCTATGAGCAGCTCACCAAGGGAAGCCCCACATTGAAAGACCCAATGAAGGTGCTTACAGCCAAAGGTGGTAGGCTGCTGCTGCATCTGATATGGGGACAATTAAAAAGCACAAAACTACCGGAAAATGTTGCCGGAAGTTGTGTGCCTTCTCCTCGTAATGCTTCAAAGGCAAACTCACATGTTATGTGAGATCTGTAACTACTGAGCGCAATTGGCATTCAGATCAAGGTAGTTGAACCGAACTCAGACGCACTTTTCATGCATTGACTAGGTTATTCAGTCTCCATAAGCTCATTTGGAAGATTTTGTAGCGGTGGAGATTACATAGCGGATGGATTAAAAACACTTTGACTGCTCAAAACCGTATCACCGGGGCTAAGTCTGGTTCATCTGCTCTGAATACATTTTGCTCAGGCGTATGTTATTTGGCAGCACTGAAAGCCGAGCAAGAGACTATCTGGACCCTCACAGATATGCGTCTGAACCATCAAGGGCTTTGGAAGCACATGCTATCACAGGTTCTCTATGCTTCCTCGCCAGACACGTCCAAACGTCTGAAGTTCGTGCTGACAAAAACCATGAAGAGTCCCAGACGAACTCCGTTTTCGGATTTATGGCCGCGTCTAAAACGTCTCACGTAACACCGTGTGACAGAAACGAATGAGAGCTCTGAGTAATCTTAATATAGATTTGGAATTGCTCGTGAACCTTCGCAGGCCTGGGGAGCTATACGAGCGCACCATCGACAAATTCCCCGTGCAAAAGGAGCGCCGAATTGCCCTATACCTTTTACCGGAGCGCAATCCGTTAGTCTGGCACTGGGAGCAGCCACTCTCGCGGCGAGCTTAAAATAGCAGTTGACATGGACATTCGCTCTATTCTTGCATGTCGTGTGACGAGCTTTCCTCCCCCTTTCTCCTCTTCCAACCAGACCGTGATGGACTTCACTAAGAACATGAGCAGATAGATTTTGCTAGCATTTTTGCAGAAAAATGCGCATTGCTGCATGTCGAAGCTTTGTGCGAGCGAGTCGTCAGTTGAGTAGGATCCTTGTTAATTCACCTTGCTGGTGCTTAGACAGGCTTAGCTTATTCGTGCTCTTTCCCGTGGTAACTCCTGGGTGATTCTGTTGTTGCCTTGCCACACCTCATTTCCTGAGCTGGCGCCGCCAACTGTTGTTATGCCGTAAGTAAAAGTAACTAGGTCCAGGCACTTTTGGAACTGGACTAAATGCGTCTCAAAGCGCTTCGTAGAAACATCAGGCATGTCTCATGATAAACGATGCGTCTCCTCTGAACGAAAGTTTTAAAAAAGCATGAAGAGGAAAATTAATGAAAATAATATGAGTTAAAATTACTGGGTATGCAACGTTTACGCTGTACCTATCTAAATCACAAGTGACGAGTGACTTGCATTGCTGAAAAGACGGCCACTTATTACACATTCATGGAAACATCTGTGCGCTCTTGCAGAACCGCCGAAACAGAAGATCGACCCGGAATAGTCGACAATTCCAGCAGAATGGAGCACCGGAAGTCTGCGCATAGACGGTTGCCGCCCAATGCCACATTTCTTCCAAATAGAAGCCATACGCTGGCATAGACTCCCGATAGCCACTCGGAGCGACTTGACGAACCGACACGGAGCTCGTGCGCGCACTTCGATGGATGAACATCTCAGGATATTCTCGGCCACAATTGGTTGCCGAATGGAAAAAGAAAACCAGCTGAAACCACGCGTGGTATTCTCCCAACCGGCGGATCGCTCGTCGGCCGGTTCAGCTGCACCTGGAACACTCTGCAACGGCGACCACAGGCACAGTCGACGACGCGCGGAGAGCAGACTTGTGCTCGCCCCAAATTTGTTAAGTCGACTCACCTGCGACTCATAGATCTTGAGATCTGATTCGACTCGTGACTCAAACAGAGCTGACAGAAATTTGAATCGATTCAGATTCGGCTCAGTGGTATCAGACTCATGAGCCATATGATTCAGTGCGCACTGCCCACACATGATATTTTAATAATTAGCTCATGATTCAACCAATTTTAAAAAGAAAGGAAGACGTGATCCAACCCACGACTGAAGAATAATAATAGTTTGGGGAACAGAATCGATCCAAAAACGATTGAATCATAAGTCGATTCTCGATTCAACTCGAGTCGAGCACAAGTCTGGCGGCTTCTGGACGTCGACACGCGACCTGCTGGACGCCCATTGCGAACACACCGGGAGAAAGTCAGCAACACCCCTGCCGCTAACACGGCGGGTGACGTCATCGGTCACGTGCTTCACACACGGACGGCTAACGTTCACACCGACACCCACTGGGGAAGTGTATGTCTCAACCGCCGCCGCACCAGGCTCGGAACGGTTGCCCCGGTCGCTGTGGCATGCGTGCAATGATTAATGGCAAGAAGCCTGTAAATGTGGCCTGATTTCCGTGAACTCTTGGATTGTGGGAAGAGCCTACTTGCTCAACGCTTTATTGGAACGGTCGCTGCGTTGGAATTGTGCGTTGTCTTCATGTAGGAAAGACGCGATTCGTCTGGCATCGATAAAGTGACACTCCAACATTCTATGAGCGTTCGGGAGGAAAATAAGAAGAAACAATGTTTCAGGAGGGAGGTCGATTGTATCAACTAGCAGTCGATTGTGTCCCGCAAGGCGGTGTTCGGCTCCTCGTAAGCTAACTACTCTTTTACCGGGAATTCGATTTTCGCTCTGGTCCGATGCAGGAAAAGGGACTGATTGTGATTTAAGTGGTCTCACAGTTGGATCACCGTTGCTACATTTATCGACAGATGCTGTTCGAGAATGATCAGCCAACATATCATTCTACCAATTAAAATCACTTATTATTCAATATTCCTTATCCAATTTAGGTGCAATGAATAAGGTGCCATACCCTCAATCAACTGCAGATGGAGGTTATTACCCTGATAGCATAATCTTCCCGAAACAAAAGTGTAATGACTATGCATTTGGAAAGCTGTTCACACATGATGGGTGGGTGGGTTAAAATGGAAGATGTCAGTCAGAATTTATGCACACCATTGTTGTTACTTCCTTTTTCACTAGGCTTCGATTAACTTGGCATTGAAACCAATCATTGAACATCAATCTCAATTAAGGAGGGCAACATGTTTTTTCTCACAAAAACCATGGACGTACCGAGGAAAGGAAAAGACCATGAAAACCATGGACATACCAGAACGTGCGCATGGACGTAATGCGCACGTTCTGCACAATATGCTTTAAATATTATATTGATCTTGAAAATGGCTAGCATGTTCGCCTAGATAGACCTCGGCTACTAAATGGAACACATTCGTACCAGGACGGATTCGCGAATAATATTGGGAAATTACTTCGGACTATACTGGGACGCATGGTTTCCACAAACCGTGGCCGTAGTGTATTTACATTTGTGCAGTATTCTGCCGAAAAATGTTTTGGACCACCTCTATCCTATGCAGTAAATTTCATCATGCCAGGTAAATTTGCTGCATGTATGTGAAAGTTGCAGATAAATCAAAATACGCAAGCGGTCCACACGGGCACATTTGCCTGAAAGCACCAGCACCAGAAAGCACATTATTTCATAACTCTATATGCCTAAAATGATGCGCATAGCAACTGCACGATGCTATGCTCAGTCACGGAATTGCGAAACGCAAAGTGAAACATTCTTAAAGAGCACTCCCTGCATCCGAGTATCACTTTTAAGAGGAAATGATCAGAATCAAGTGCGTGCGCACTGAATCAACCGCCAACTATCACAGCATAGCAACTGCCAGCCGTGCTGAACCGCGTGAGTTTCCAACTCCCCCCTCAGACATTCACCTGACATCGGCGTTGATCACCATATTACTCCGAAACTGCATATCCAGTTCGCACCTATATCGCGCTCCGTGCACTGCAATATTTAAAAAGACTTTGTGATAGCATGAAAACATCAATGAACCCGCTCGTTTGCAGTACTTTCTCGCGATGCCATTTTATTTCATCAGGCCTAATGTGCGCCTCCGCGCAGAGGGAAAAACCGATAACCGCTTCGCATAATTTTGCGTTCGCAAAATTCCGTAGCAGCTGCCGGCGCAATGGTAACGAGCCTGCTGCGTTTTATACCGGCGCTTTACGCCCGCTATTGAGAGCAGTCGTAATTGTAAATGCGCAGCCGTACTGCTCGAACGCAGCTTTAGTGCTGCACTTGAAACAGAGCACAGCGATAAATGCAAATATAGCCGCGGTGAAGCCAGCCCAGCTGCGGTCTCTGAGCCGAGCCGAGCTGTGGTGTCTAACTGGGGTCGGGGTCCGGCCGAGCTGCAGTGTTTGACTGGGGTCGGGGTCCGGCCGAGCTGCAGTGTCTGACTGGGGAGTCGGGGTCCGGCATATCTGCGGTGTCTAAGTGGGGTCGGGGTCCGGCATAGCTGCAGTGTCTGACTGGGGTCGGGGTCCGGCATAGCTGCAGTGCCTGACTGGGGTCGGGGTACGGCATAGCTACAGTGTCTAACTGGGGTCGGTGTCCGGCATAGCTGCGGTGTCTGACCGTGGTCGGGTCCGGCATAGCTGCGGTGTCTAATTGGGGTCGGGGCCCGGCATATCTGCGGTATCTGACTGGGGAGTCGGTGTCCGGCATATCTACGATGTCTGACTGGGGTCGGGGTACGGCATAGCTACAGTGTCTAACTGGGGTCGGTGTCCGGCATAGCTGCGGTGTCTGTCTGGGGTCGGGGTCCGGCATAGCTGCAGTGTCTGACTGGGGTCGGGGTCTGGGCGAGCTAGGGTGTCTGACTGGGGTCGGGGTTCGGGTGAGCTACGGTATCTGACTGGGGTCCGGGTCAGGATGCAGCGATAACTATTCAGTGATGACTTCGTGGCAACTGATGGCACGGCCAGCGGGCCAAGCCCGTGGGCAGTGATGATGGTGACAAGGCCCTCGGGTGGGGGTGAGGAGGGTCGCACCCGTGTGCAGTAGTGATGGCTAGACTTGTAGCTGGCGGCTGTGGAGTGAGGCTATGAAGTAGACGTGAGCAGAAATGAAGGACACCCTCAGGGTTCGAGAGCGGACACAACTCAGTTCGAAGCCGTTCCCGTTCATGCAACTCACGCGGCGTTAGTATTCCTCTCCACGGCTGGCCCGCAGAAGCGGTCCTTTTCGGTTCAAACTTCTTTCGATGCTGCCAAGTGTGGCATAGCTAATTACGTACATTGTCTCACTTTCTATTGGAACTGTGCGTAGATGATGGCAGCGAATGCTAATCCATCAAGATGAATGGATTGGCAAAATTAATTACCGGGCCTCGGAAGTTCGTAAGTTACTGTCTCCCATCCTGTGCATTGCTACTTCTGGTAATGTTAGCTTCCTTCGCGTAAGGCATCTCACAAAATTCGTGAATGTGGTGTGAGGTCTTTTGCGATAATGCTGTAACTGACTTCACGTGCAATTGCATCGAACAAAACGTTGTCGGGTGGCTTGGATTGGTCATGCACTAGCTGCTGCTGCTGTTGTTGCCTGTGACGTACTGCTGATGTTTCTAACGCTGATGCTGATGCTTTTTTGTTTTGTTTCAGCCGATAGCAGCTTTCTGCTCGCAAACGCTCAAATCGTCGACTTCCCCATTGTATACTGCAACGAGACTTTCTGCAAACTGTCGGGCTTCAACCGTGCAGAGGTGAGTGTGGCAGACGTGCAGAGGTGAGTGTGGCAGACGTGCAGAGGTGAGTGTGGCAGACGTGCAGAGGTGAGTGTGGCAGACGTGCAGAGGTGAGAGTGGCAAACGTGTAAAGGTGGATGTGGCAGACGTGTGAAGGTGAGTGTGGCAGACGTGCAGAGGTCAGTGTGGCAGATGTGTATCGGTGTAGTGATGTAGAAGTGAGTGTGGCAGACGCGTGAAGGTGAGTGTGGCAGACGTACAGAGGTGAGTGTGGCAGACGTGTGAAGGTGAGTGTGGCAGACGTGTGAAGGTGAGTGTGGCAGACGTACAGAGGTGAGTGTGGCAGACGTGTGAAGGTGAGTGTGGCAGACGTGTGAAGGTGAGTGTGGCAGACGTACAGAGGTGAGTGTGGCAGACGTGTGAAGGTGAGTGTGGCAGACGTACAGAGGTGAGTGTGGCAGACGTACAGAGGTGAGTGTGGCAGACGTGTGAAGGTGAGTGTGGCAGACGTACAGCGGTGAGTGTGGCAGACGTGTGAAGGTGGAGTGTGGCAGACGTGTGAAGGTGAGTGTGGCAGACGCGTGAAGGTGAGTGTGGCAGACGTACAGAGGTGAGTGTGGCAGACGTGTGAAGGTGAGTGTGGCAGACGCGTGAAGGTGAGTGTGGCAGACGTACAGAGGTGAGTGTGGCAGACGTGTGAAGGTGAGTGTGGCAGACGTGTGAAGGTGAGTGTGGCAGACGTGTGAAGGTGAGTGTGGCAGACGTGTGAAGGTGAGTGTGGCAGACGTGTGAAGGTGAGTGTGGCAGACGTGTGAAGGTGAGTGTGGCAGACGTGTGAAGGTGAGTGTGGCAGACGTACAGAGGTGAGTGTGGCAGACGTGTGAAGGTGAGTGTGGCAGACGCGTGAAGGTGAGTGTGGCAGACGTGTGAAGGTGAGTGTGGCAGACGTGTGAAGGTGAGTGTGGCAGACGTACAGAGGTGAGTGTGGCAGACGTGTGAATGTGAGTGTGGCAGACGTGTGAAGGTGAGTGTGGCAGACGTGTGAAGGTGAGTGTGGCAGACGTGTGAAGGTGAGTGTGGCAGACGTGTGAAGGTGAGTGTGGCAGACGTACAGAGGTGAGTGTGGCAGACGTGTGAAGGTGAGTGTGGCAGACGTACGGAGGGGAGTGTGGCAGACGTACAGAGGTCAGTGTGGCAGATGTGTATCGGTGTAGTGATGTACAGGTGAGTGTGGCAGACGTCGATCAGAGAGTGCCTCGATGGAGCCAAATCAACGCGCAATGCTGTCAGCACATCCCTTCACTGTAGGAAGGGAAGCCGAAGGAAGGACGGTTTTGCCCAGATGGAGTATGAGAACAGGTTCTTATGTTAACACGACGCACATCGCTTGGGGGGGGGGGATCCGCCCACTCCTATTTCTCGACGATGTCTCATAAACTGGTGTGGATATTTTAATGAAGTCTCATGACTTTGTTAAGAACTAAGAAGCGCATCCTGTGCAAGAAAATCGATATCTGCTGGTAAATATAGGAAATGCGTGGGCGCAAAGTCGACCAGCCGGACGGCCGCTCACCTCAGGCCGGAGGCGCGACCGCAGAGGTCACACAGCGCAGCGGGACGAGGGCGTGGTGTGGCGGCCGATTTCGTCCTCCTTAGGTACGGACCTAGTGTCAGAATTTACAACGAAGCGGGTACACTAGCCCTGTAATCTACCTTTGAAATTCTGCGGCTTCAGTAGTTTCCGAGATCCTAGGGGTGAGGAGTGGGGCCGAATCCGCTCCATCCGGTGCGCGTTTTGTAACAGGCTTTCTGGCGTACGTTTTAATGTCCCTGTTAATGGACGAACCACGACCGACTCCAATGCACAAGATCAGGGTCTAAGCCGCAGAGAACGTCAGGGGTGGCTGGTCATTTTCTGAACCTACATAAGGACTTCTGAACAATGGACCTAGCTAAACCATATCGAAGTGCTCCTCCTTGAATACTTCAAATTCTTGTTCCTGCTACTGATTTTAAGAAATGCGCTGAAGAATGTTGAAATTTGATATTAATAAAGAGGGACTAATTACGCGTAAATTGGAGAGTCATGAGGTGCACATGTGCTGGACCATTGCCAGATACCTCGGGTTCATATGCGACGTGACGTCATATAACTGTGCTTCCAATGCTAGAGCTATATCTGCATAGAACAGAATGCCACTTATATTTGCATCAGTCAGAATTATTTTGACCGTATGCCCTGAAAATCATGGCTTTATGTCCGAGCCATCCTGGCTATTTGGAGACATCAGCGCACTATTCCGGGACACACTACTCTGTGTCAGCACCATGTGTGATCAATGTTAGCTTAGCGAGAAGCTGCGACAGCGTTGACGTCGTTCCAGAGTCCAGGCGAGAAGTGGAAGTCAAACAGGTTCTATGCCACGGTAAAACGGCTTCTGTGTGAGGATAATCACAGGCTACCATCAGGCTACAGTCGAGATCAGGGCAATCGCAGGCTACCATCGGGCTACAGTCAGGCTCTGGGTAATCGCAGGCTATCAGGCTACAGCCGGGCTCAGGATAATCACGGCCTACCATCGGGCTATAGTCGGGCACAGGATAATCGCAGGCTACCATCAGGGCGCAGTAGGGCTCAGGGTAATCGCACGCCCCTGATAAGCTAACCCAGGAGTGGACATCACATCCGACCAGATACATGTGTGCTTCACACCAATCCAACAATCTCGAGAATGTTTACTGCTGCATGACACCTGGTCGAAGGACGGCGTCAAACAAGCTTAACAAATACAAGTTACCAAATCATTCTGGATACAATCTGCCTTCATAACATTGCCACTTAGCATTTTCGTTTTCGCTCGCCATCGATCGGACCGGCTCGACCTGTATGAACTTGCACTCCGGGAGCAAATCGATGTCACTAATGACAATCAATAGCAGCAAATTGGTGTTGGAGTTTCGCCCCAAATGAGCCAGGACATCGCATGCCTGTCCTTAATTTGGGCATCGCTAATTGCATTTCTGTGCAAATGAATCTGCGCTGGAACACTCATGCTATTCTAGGGAATTATAATTATATTGTGGAATTTATCTAGGAAGTGGTTGATTTCTCGTGGAATGTCTCCGACAAATGGTTAATTTCTTAGCAAGGTTTTTGTCAGGAGTTAGAAGATGTATCGCGTAGCGTTTCTAGTTTTGGTTGTGGGTCTGCACTAGTTCAAAGGCGCAACGAAAGACTTTGGCGTCGACCTTCACGGAAAGTGGCCACTAGAAGTTTGTTCCGGTCGATCACGTGCACGTACAGAGGTGATGCGCCAGTCACATGCACGTACGGAGGTGACACGTCGGTCCCATGCACGTACAGGGGTGATGCGCTGATAGAGATAAGCTGAGCTGCGGTCCATGCTAGCACGTCACACATCACACCATCGAGCGCACGGGTCATCAGGTACTGTCACACCGGAACATACAGTCCATAAAATGTGGTCACAACAGACCACAAACCGCACCAAACATGACCACGTCAGGCCATAGAGGTCACCAAATCTGCCAGCGCCAGACCACGAAGGTCAGCAGATGCGGTCACGTCAGATATCCTATTCCGGAATCTGTCTTGTAACACCTTTCTATATAAGACATAGAAAGCTGTTGTGGATTGCCCCTGTGATCAGGATAGTCCTCATTGACGGATAGGATGCAGTAGTTCCAGTCGGGAGACGGTTCACACCCCGGAGCTCCGGCTGGCGTCCCGGGTGTCCCGGTCCCCGCAGGTGACGGGACGATCACCACCCTTTGGGCCCGGCCCGGCTGTGCCCGCTGGCCTGCAGGTGTCCCGGTCCCCGCAGGTGACGGGACGGTTGCCACCCTGTGGGCCAGCCCGGCTGTGCCCGCTGGGTCTGGAGGTCCCGGTCCCCGCAGGTGACGGGACGATTACCACCCTGTGGGCCGGCCCGGCTGTGCCCGCTGGGTCTGGAGGTCCCGGTCCCCGCAGGTGACGGGACGGTCACCACCCTGTGGGCCCGGCCCGGCTGTGCCCGCTGGGTCTGGAGGTCCCGGTCCCCGCAGGTGACGGAACGATCACCACCCTGTGGGCCGGCCGGGCTGTGCCCGCTGGGTCTGGAGGTGTCCCGGTCCCCGCAGGTGACGGGACGGTCACCACCCTGTGGGCCCGGCCCGGCTGTGCCCGCTGGCCCGGAGGTGTCCCGGTCCCTACAGGTGACGGAACGATCACCACCCTGTGGGCCCGGCCCGCCGGTGCCGCCGGTGCGGATCGATGCGACCGCCAGAGGCGGTGCAGCGCGGCAGCTCTGTGAGCTCGCGGTGTGGCGCGGCCAGCAGTCGGGCCGCTGCAGACATCTCGCGCCCAGACACCAGATGCAATATTCAGATTGGCGCCGTTCGTGAGCCGCATTCAGCGCAGAGCCGGCTGTGGCGAGCGGCTTGACGTCGAGTGGTCGGCGCGTCAGAAATCGCCTCGGTTCATGTGAAAATTTGGCTGGAAATCCGCTGGCAGATCAAGGCGCGTCGACCGCTGAGGACTCATAATTGAGAAGAGTGTTATTGATTTCTGCCGGCCGTCTTTTTCAATGCAAAATGTCGCTTAGCATACACACCTCGCACTGCCACAAAGACAGACACGCTGCAATATGTACCTCAGCAAGTAGGCTAACCGCCTGCTCTCTGGCTGTTTTCCATTGTTCATTAAGTTTTCCATTATCCCTCCTTATTCCCTCGAGACACATCGTCTCGAAGCTTTGAGCGAAGCGATGCGATATTTTTCGCCGCACATTTTGCGTGGCAGCAAAGGGACCATACAAGGGGGAAGGGGTGAAGTCTATTCTCACTTCGACACGTCGGTGTAGAAACCCACCGGAGCAGATGGAATGGCCATGTCTTTCTCCAGTGTTAGGAAGGGAAACCATTCCACAGAACACCTATCATTGTCAAAAAAAAACGGTCAAGTTGCTAACCGCCTGCTCTTCGTCAGTTTCCCATTATTAACGGCACGAGGCGTCTGGAAGCTTTGAGCGAAGCGATGGAACGACTATGTCTTTCTACATTGTTAGGAAGAGAGAGCATTCCACACAAAACTGGTCATTGCATAGATAATGATGTGTACTATGTTCGAGCAACAGTTGTATGTTTGTAAGTAGCGCCACCAGAGCGTGGGGAGGGACTCAATAGCAGAGGAGCAGGAGGAACGACTCGATGGAAGATAATCAAGAGGAGGGACTCGATAGCAGAGGAACAAGAATAGGGACTCGATATCAGAGAAGCAGGACGAGGGACTAAATAGCTGAGGAGCGGGAGCAGAGACACGATAGCGGAGAATCAGGCGGAGCGGCTCGATAGTATAACGGTCATCGTAGCATACAAACTGGCGTTCGACCAAACTTTCCGCTGTCCAGGATGGCTACCAGCTGGATTTGTGACCGAAGTACTGGCGCGCCGGGCACCGATCGCTACGACTGATCTCAGCGATGACCCCAGCGCTCTCCATCTGATGATCTCGTTGATCAGCATCGGCAATCTGCCGCAGCTCTTACTCCATCTTGATGTTAACCTCCGAGGCTGAATCAGCATTGCCTTCGGTGGTATCGACGAACAATCTTTTGTACCTGACTGCGCTTGGTGGCAGCTGGTGCTGGCCCCTTTTGCTGCTCTCTATATGACTCGCTGCTATAGTTTGCAGATACATCTGAGGTCCGTTTGACCGGTATGTTTGTATTAGTATTTGAGCCCTGCAGTTAACTCACTGGTGTTGTGACTAGCTTGTCTAAAAAAGCAATAATAATGCGTGTCGTGAGCAAACAACACGTGCGCACTGATTTGCAGTTGATAGCATCTGGAACCCAGACGAAATAATGCTGTGGATATGAGTATATATATATATATATATATATTTATATATAAAAGCTGCAGAGAGCTGCAACTGAATAACGCTCATCTAATCTCACACAATTTAAATGCATTGCTTGGATGACTTTAGATGCGATGGGTATCCACACGAAGCGGCGTTCTTGTGATTGCGTTTCTTGCTGCCCACACCCTGCCGCGAAACCGCAGCACATAAGAATAACTCAGACTGGCAGTCGGTAGCAGCGCGTTCGGCTGGTTCTGTGGCTTTTACACCCTGCCAACTGCCGTCTAGCTCAGCTAACTTCGGCTATACACCGTTCCGTGCATCACTTCGCAGATAACGGTCTAATCAAAACAATGCCAAACAGTATCGCAAAGCAATGCTTCTTTTAATGATCTCAATCGATCTCACAACGGCATGATGGCTGAGCGTGACGGGCGCAGATTAGAACCAGTTTCGATCCAGTAATATCGCGTGAGCTGGCATGTGACCCGTTACGGTGTTGCTCGTGATGGCACCTTGACTCGTCACGACATGGTGGTGTTGCGACTGTGACTCGTCACGGTGTTGCTCGCGATGGACTTTGACACGTCACGGTACTACTGGCGATGAGGTCGCCACCCGTCCCGGCATGGCGGACGGAGGGACGGATTCCTCACGGCACTGCCGGTAATGGTGTAGCGGTAATGGTGTAGGATAGGTGGAGGGGCGAATATGACAGTGGTTTCACCTTTGGCGGTGCCTGCACCTTGAGTACGGCGCAAGGGCCCCTCAAGGCGCAGGCGGGGATATGGAAGCTATAAAAAATGCGTCCAACAGATGGTATAGAAAGGGTCCCTGATATTTGACGACGTCCATCCTGAGGGTTAGCAAGAGCCATGAAGACGGGAGACGGCCCGCCTAAGAGCTGCAATGCCCATGTCAGTTGGAATGGCCCGTATCTGCTGGGAAGGTCTCCAAACAGTAGAAGTATAAACAGGGCCATGAGCATGAACAGGACGCCTATTGGCCGGTGGGGCTGGGACGTTCCTAATGTTGAAGAAAAATCCCCGAGGGATGAACCGGTACCCCATAAAAGCTAAGCAGGAATAGTTATGCCAATCTCAGATATGGAATCCCACGAAGGTGAGAGCTAAACAGAGTCCTCCTAAGAGCTAGAATGCCATTGGAACCAACCAATCATTGCATGTGTAAGAATATATATATATATATATATATATATATATATATACATATATGTTTGTGTATGTATGTGTACCTATGTATATGTGGATGCATGTATGTGTGTGTGTGTGTGTGTGTGTGTGTGTACATGAATATGTAGACCATTTGATAAAAATGTACAAAGTCCAAGGAATGTTGGAAAAGTGAAGGGGAGGGACCGAAATGAGAAAGACAGCCCTAACCAGATGACCCTCTCAACATTTCCTGCAGCAGGTTCTGGTTACGCTGGACCAAATCCTGGCACTAATTACTGGTGATGGAACTGTGACTCGTCGCCGCATTGTTATCCGTGACACTGGGACCTGTCACAGTATTGTTTATCGCGGGACTGAGCTCTGTCACGTTATTGCTTGCCATGTGACCGATACATGTCACGGTATTGTTTGCTGTGAAACTGGGATCTGCCACGGTATTGTTTGCCGTAGAACTGAGACCTGTTACGGTACTGTTTTCCATGGAACTCTGGCCCGTCACCGTATTGCTTGACGTGGGACTGAGACCTGTTACGGTATTGTTTGGTGTGTGACTGGTACTTGTTACGGCATTGTTTGCAGTGGGACTGAGACCCAGCACGATATTATTGGTCGTGAGACTGATACTTGTTGGTACTGCCTACCGGTACTGCTGGTGGTGCAATTCTGGCCAATTGGGGCAATGCTGGATGCATCTCCCTTTTAGCAAAAAGGCATCACTTTCCGTGATGACTCAATGTCAGGTTATGTTGCTGGTCACGGACAAGTCTGTGGACGTCCGGGATGCCGGGGGCGGTAGGCTGTCAGGTTTTTATCGCCGGGACCGGACGAACGAGAATGCGCTGACCTTCAGAGTCAAATAAATCTGTCCACTTGACGGCGACCGGCCAAACAAATAAGGGCCTTTTCAATGCAGGGAAGACACCGGACGACGAGCACAGGAAGCTGCACTTTGTCATAGAAAGAAGAAATCAAGCCTACATGAAATAACCCGCCTGAGGTATGCATAAGCTGATTCGGTGCATCTTTCTTCCTTCGCCTCGTCGGAAACCAAGTTCGTTTACAACTCAAATAATTTCGCGAGCTGGATATCATATACTACCTTTTTTGAGACAGGAGCTTTTCCGACCTCCGTAAAGCCTGCAAAGCGGTGCTCTTCTGTGTGCCGACATCTACGCTATTCTCGTATATACATATATTTATATATTTGTTTGTTTATTTATTGGTTGGTTCACGACACACTTTATGCACATTCACGGCTAATGGCACCGCCCACACTGTTTCGCCGGTGGGCCGCGGGATTGGGAAATGTCCCGATCGGTACTGGTGTCGAACCCAGGACCTTCGGTACCCAGAGCCCAACACTTCAACCACTCGGCCATCCCCGCCCCACATGAACAAATACGTCGAACGGTTGTACATAACCACCAAATATGCATGCGAATGGCACTACATAGTAATTGCATTATTGTGCAATCTCACACTCTATCCGAACGCGGAGTTTTCTGCAACACGGCATGGCATAGTGGTGAGACGCCGAGGACTATGCCAAAAGTGCACCTCAGCGTAGACGAGAAAACACTTCTGCAACGTAACCCTCGTGATATATGCATGAAGTTGGAGATGCCAGCTCCACTGGAGAATCAAGTGTACTTAAGCTTCTCGGTAGAATGCATTAGGCGCAGCAATTTTCGTCAAATATCGTTGATGCATCTGTATATGGCGCCATTGGGGGTGCTCGACGGGCGAGAACGGGATACGTGTGGGCTGTGGGACGCACCTGCTGAAGACACAGCATCGGGCACCTAACGGCCACAGGTAATCTGTGGACCGATCCTAGCTGCATTCTCTTGACAGGCCGTGGTGGCATGCATCGCATCTCAAACTTAAAGTTCACCTTAAACTTAAAGTTTTTCTCGTTATTTAGCGGATGGCAGAGTGCCTTCCGCTAGAGAATGCTACATGAATGAAAGGGTTGCTTTAGTCTGTCTATTTGGCATCCAGTTATATCAAAGAAGCAAGAAATGAAAGATGAGACACCGGCAAGCAAAGAACGAGGCGTAAAGGGCCAATACATACATGGCATACAGTTCATATACGGACATATATACATGCACACATGCATTACAATCAGAAGGACATGTGGACGGTGTGCAGCTCCACAGACTACGGAGAGGCCCCACTACCCACCTGCGACCTGGAACGAAGCGTAGGTCCGACGCCCAGGGCGAGTCGTGGGCGTCAGGCCCGACCTCAGATCTAACGCACTGTGCCAAATTGTCGGATTAGCGTAGGTGCCCGTGCTCGTGCGCCACGTTTATGCCACATGCAACCCTTCAGCACGAGTGACGGCCCACATCTGAGTCTGCCAGACTGGGCCTGTGTGCGTCACGCGGTGCATGACGTCACGCGGTGCATGACGTCACGCGGTGCATGACGTCACGCGGCCAATGTGCGGTGGTTCAGACGACCGGCGCCGGTGGTGATCCGATGTGCATCATAGGCCGCCTGCCGGGAGGAGTGCTGTCGCAAACCCTCTCATTGAGCACGGATCGAGAACACTTCACGATGCATATTAGCTAGGGGCGGGATGGCCGAGTGGTTAAGGTGTCGGGCTATGGGCACCAAAGGCCCCAGGTTCGACACTAGCGCCGCCCAGGACATTTCCCAATCCGCGGCCCACCGGCGAAACAGTGTGGGCGACGCCATTAACAGTCAATGTTCATAGAGTGCATCGTGAACCACCCAGCAAACAAACAAACGCTAAGTATTAGGATGAAAGTTGGAGAATGTCAAAATGAATAGAGCAGAACTGGTGTCTAAAGGCGGACAATTGTTCAAATGTGAAATGTTGTGTGCAAGCGTGCAAACTTCAAATGTTACGTTACACCGTGGAACGCTGTTGGAAGTTGGCCACCAGGGGAACAGCCGCCGCCAAGTTCTTTCTTGGTGCAAAGATAAACATGCTTTGTGAAGAATATCGCCACCGATGGCAAAATCAAAATTGGCACATGCACCTTCTTTTAAACTGCATATCCTCTTTCAGGTATTCCATGCCCATTTTGACATGCGAAATGCAAAGCTTCCCCATTGGTTCTGTACATAGATTTGACTAAAGGATGCCGTGAACCACGAAATTATCAAAATATGACTACACTGACCACGTCTGATCCCGAAGACATTGACCTATGGTCGTGAAATGTGTACTGCAGCCATCACTACAACCGTGATGTACCCGCCAAATTTTGTGTTTGTAGATTCTGTAGCATCCGAGATCCGGGGCGTGAGGGAGGGATGCCGCCCCTTCCCCCAACTCTCCGGATAGCGTTATGTGAGGGGCCCTTCAGTTCCGGCGTTAAAGGAACACATCTGACTCGGCGTGAGCGACAAATTAGGGCGCGAAACGATGCCACAAGCAAGTTTGTGCGGTTCCAAAATGCTTAGCGGTCATGCCTGTGCGTCACTCACGTGATGGTCGGGCCGGGCCAGACTGGCGGGGCTGTTCACGTGACGGTGGGCCGGGTCAGACTGGCGGGGCTGTTCACGTGACGGTGGGCCGGGCCAGACTGTCGGGGCTGTTCACGTGACGGTGGGCCGGACCAGACTGGTGGGGCTGTTCACGTGACGGTGGGCCGGGCCAGACTGGCGGGGCTGTTCACGTGACGGTGGGCCGGGCCAGACTGGTGGGGCTGTTCACGTGACGGTGGGCCGGGCCAGACTGGCGGGGCTGTTCACGTGACGGTGGGCCGGGCCAGACTGGCGGGGCTGTTCATGTGACGGTGGGCCGGGCCAGACGGGCGGGGTCGCTGACGTGACGGTGGGCCGGGCCAGACTGGTGGGGCTGCCTCATGACGGTGGGCCGGGCCAGACTAACGGAGACGCTCAAGTACACTTATATGGCATATGCACAGGAGTGAACTCGCCGGGGCTTCTTCCACGCTCGTAATTAGCTACTCGCTGATGTCCATCACACGATTTTCCGGAAAATAATATATATGCTATTTCAGCGCGTAGGAC